>QRFJ01002026.1:5000-103529 GCA_006176705.1 Cocos nucifera | reverse complement strand
TTTTTGCACTTTAATTATTATTGCTATTGCAAGTAGATGCTAAGATCTAACTAGTAGATCTTAGTACCAAAGTTTAAATTTCCTGCACCTTTTAATTTTTGCTTTTTATTTTCCGACTTCACTTTTGATTCCCAAAACTCTTTTTTTTTTCTTTTTCTTTTAAAAATCAAAGATTTCAAATCTAAAAATACTACCTTCCCTGTGGATTCGACCCGACTCACTACTATCTACGCATTTTCAATGATTTTAAGAAGTCGGATTAAACTGATAAACACGGTGTCTTAACGACAACATCGCGTTCCTATCAAGTTTTTGGCGCCGTTGCCGGGGAAGGAATAGATGCTATTTAAATTTTCTTTGATTTCTTTGATTTTTTATAAATAAATTATAAATAAAATTTTTATTTTTTTAATATTGCTTACTAATTTTTTTTATTTATTTTGTAGAAAAAAAAAGAGAAAACGAAGAAAGCATCAAAGTTTTTTGGTGAGATCAATCCTAACCCTAGTCCTCTTTTCTTTTTATTTATTTATTTATTTATTTTATTTTTAAATTAATTTAAAAAAATATTCATTTAAACCTAATTAAAAGCCTCATGATAAGATTAGAAACCCTAACTGCTTAGAGCATGCATCATATTAGTTTTATTTTTATCTTTATTTTTATTTTTATTTTTTTTGGTGATTGCTGGAGGCAAGGTAAGCCTTTCAGAATTCAATTAGTTACATGCATCTAGTTTAAATTGCATAGAACCCTTTGATTGAATTTTTTTTTTTTCGTGCATATTCATATTAAATCAAATTAAGGGCACAACCCAATTAAACAAGATAAGGTGGGGATTTGATCACCCTTCCTTAGCCCACAAACAACCAACCAGCATCCTGCATTGACCTAAGCCTTTAATTTTAAAATCAATTAGACATCAACCCTAGGAACTCGAGCTCAATAGGACAAGAAATCCTAAGAGTTGAACCGGGTTAGGATAAGTCAATTTGACTGGTGTCTAGGAAAGTGGTTCAGGGACGACTGGGCCCGAAGGAAGGTGGTTTCTAATTGGTTCCGTTCGCTTACCTGGCCAAGCACAATTGGTGTCTAAGGCAAGCAACGGGGGGACTCCCACCGACCTTACACTTACCTGGCTAGTTGATTGGCTAATCCTACACTTGGAGGGCTTGAAGGTGACCTTGGCAGTTAGGAGCTGTCTAGATCTAGGATAACCCTTAGTCAGGATTGATTGACCAACTTGATTGCTAACCAACATCATTAAACATCATTAAACCTAATTAAACTTAATTCTAATCTCTTCTTCTTAGTTTCTTCTTAGACTCCTTCTAGGACTCCCTCTTCTTTAGAACTCTCTTTCTTTCTTTTCTCTCTTCTTTTCTCTCAAAAATAAAAATAAAATAAAATAAAAATTAAACTAACTAAAAAATTAAATTAAATTAAATTAAAAAATTAAAATTAATAATTAAAATAAAATAATAATAAAAAATTAAAATTAAATAATAAATAATAAAAATAATAATAATAAAATAATAAAAAATAATTCAAAAAAAAAATTTTTTTTTGAACCATACATTAAGGGTTACACTAATACATGCATGGCATGAAATATAGGTTTAGCTTTTTCTGATTTAGTTGAACTTAATTGAAGTTGGTTGATTCATAATTAAACATAATAATCATAATTAATGGCTAATATGAATCTAATAGTCCAAAAATTAGATAAAGTTGACCTTCTTGCTCAGAAAGAAAATAGATCAACTCCTAACTAGGTCAACAATCTCCTGCACAATTCACATCATCTTCTAATTATCAGGAGAATTATTCAATCTGTGCTAGTCCAACCCATCATGTAAGTGAATGTCCTATGACTGCACAGTTTCCATATTTTATCCAAGAACAAGTTCAAGCTACTCAAGGATACTCCAAATTGATTAATGACCCATTTTCAAATTCATATAATTCAGATTGGAGTAACTTTAATTTTTCTTGGACATCCCAACAGACTCAGGCTCAGACCCAAATTTCACTTGAGCAAAATTATCAAAATTATGCCTATAATAATGGTCAGCCTAGTCAGTTTAACCAGCCATCATATTATAATCAGCCTTCATACCCACCTCCTCAACAGACCAATCTAGCTGATGATAGATTTAACCAACTTCAACAATTAATTCTAACTCAACAGCAATCTATCGCCAGACTAGAAGCTCAAATAGGATAATTAGTTGAGTCTAACATGAGGAGAGAACTAGATCAACTACCGAACCTACCAATTTCAAACAACCCACCTAATGACCACCAACCACCTGGATTAAATTATCAATCTAATGTTTCATCTAAGAATCTCCAATTTGAGAATACCAAAGTAATTCCTGAACTTAAAAGCTATAGGATTCTTATGGACCCATACCAAGACCAGGTGAGAGAGGCTAGTACTGATGCTAGCCAAAATAAAAATTTAGAGGAACTGGTTAGTACTGAGACTAACCACATAGAAGAACCCAAGCCAGGAATTAGTACTGATGCTAGTTCCAGTTTAAATGAGATAGAAATAAGGGAAAAGAGAATAGATGATTTACCCGAGACTTATAAACCTAATGTCCTATTCCCTTCAACCCTAGAAGCTGGTTCTTCTTATAAAAATCAAAAGGCATGTAATGAAATGTCAATGGAGTTGTTTAAGCAGGATCACATTAATTTACCTCCAGAATTAAAACCGCCTTTAGTCACCATTCCAGCACCCATTGAATCAAACTTAACTCCTAAAACTCCATTCATGAGCATTTTAGAAAAACAAATAGGAGAAATTCTTAATAAACATGGGTCTGAGAATGGAATCATAAAATTATATCCCTAAAATTAACAGTGAGATTATATTCAATAATGGGATTAAAAATCAACTTTCTGAGATTGGCAATCCAAAACCATTGGAATTTGTCAATCCAATATTCGACACAGGATAGTGAGTTACATTGTGTCTGGCTGAAGACGGTAAACTTAGCGCTTGTTGGGAGGCAACCCAATATTTAGTTTTTATCTAATTTATCTTTTTAGTTTATTTTTTTTTAGGATAATTTGAATAAGTTGGAGGGAGAGCTCAAATTTTCAAAGGCATGTGCTGGACCAAATAAATAAAAATATACTGAGTTAGGTGTATTCTTTCATGTTCTTTATTACACATCCTTTATTTTTTCTTCTCCATTGAGGACAATGTCGATTAAGTTGGGGGGAGAGAAAAATAAAAATTTTAAAATTTTAAGTCCTCGAAAAAGTTAGTATTTAGTATTTAGATACTTGATTATGCTTAAGAATCGAATTAAACTAAGCATTTTTAAAAAGAAAATTGATGCACAGATTCAGAGAATCTATGAGATATTGAGGAATCAAGTATTAAGAAAATTCAATAAAGAGTTAAGTCTAGAACATAAAAAAATTTTTTTTCTTGGAGCATTTCTAATTATTTCTACTAGCATCAAAGAAAAGTCTACTTTTTATAGGCTTGTGTAGGGTAACTATACGTTTCTTCATATAAAAATTTATTTTAATAAAATAGTTTCCAAGTACTTCTCACTGAGTAACCGGGCCTCTTTGCCTAAGCAAGCATTGAGTTTCGCGTCAAAAGGTGGGAAGGGCAAAGAAGCTCGTTGTAAAGCTAGTCTTAACTCGTAGCCTATTTGATTCGAGCTAGTAAGCCCGAGGGGTATTCTATACCTAGTGCCCTAAAGCCAACTGGTTTGGGAGTCATTGGCCCAAGACTCGCTACATGGATCAAATAGAAAGCTTAAGGAGTTAAGACACTCAATAGTGGTACAACGTTAAAAAAAAAAAAAAAAAAAAAAAAACATTGGTTTCCCACCAAGTAACCGGGTCCCGTTGCCTAAGTAAGCAATGATATTCGCATCAAAAAGTGGGCAATGTGAAAATAAAAATTAATAAATGAAGGATGGAAGTAGCAATACACCTGCCTATATGAAAGTTTAGACAAATCAGAGATAAAAGTAGGAATAATTTAGAAAAAGTTCTGAAAAATTTAATGTTCTTTACTTAATTTTTCTATTGATAAGTATTAATACCCCAATGATATATCTCATTTAAGCTCTACTGAATATCAATGGCCATTTTGAAAATTGCTTAGGTAAAATTCGAAACTCTAAAGTTAAAAGGTATTTAAAACTAAATTCTTTCTTTACTCGAGGACGAGCAAAGCTTAAGTTGGGGGGTGTGATAAGCATCATAAATTCACCAATAAAAGTATTAATTTATTAATTAATTTATATTAATTTTTAAGAATTATTAATCAATTTATATATAATTTTTGAAAAATTCATATTTTTATTAATTAAAAAATTAATTAAAAAATAATAAAAAATAATAAAAATTAAAAAATAAAATTTTATTATCAATAGAAAGAGCTCATTTTTTTGATCACAACGAAATAAATTTCAAGTAAAACGGAGCTAAAATGGAAAAGATATGAATTTTTAAAAATATAAAATAAATAAAAATTAAATAAAAAAGAAAATGGCTCAGCCGGCTCCGCAAGCCGAGCCACCAAGCCAAGCCAAGCCATCAAAGCCGACTCAGCCATTGAAGCCATCAGCCGGTCCACGATCCAGGCGTGGACCGCCAGCTCAGCAAAATCCGGCGAATCAGAGCTTGCCACGTGGTGGACCTAGACCCCTAAAGGGTCTACAGAAATTTATCGCGGCTCACAAGGGTAATTTAGTCTTTTTCACTCGACAACAGAAGGCGCTGATTGGTTGCGGTGTGCGGTGCGGCCGGTCCACGCGGTCCATGGGAACAGTGATTGCGCGATCGGACGGATGTGGTTGTTTGCGGTCAGGATCGGACGGCTGTGGTTGCTTCCAGATTTTATTCAGCTACAGACATCACGCGGATCACCATCGGATGGCAGCGCTCGATCCAGGCGATGATCCGACGGTCCAGAAAGCTCCCGACGGTGATCAAACTCTCAGGCGCATGATTTGCGGCCAGATTTCCTCCATCAAGCGCGATCCAACGGCCAGAATTTAATCCGACCCGATCTGAGCTGATCTGCATCCGATTTTGATGATTTTTGGACCGTTGGATTTCTATTGAATGGCTGGATTTTATCAGATTTATCAGAGACATATCAGAGCTATTTTGATTCAAATTTTACTCAAATTCTTTTATATTTTGATGATTACAAAGGCCATTAGTCCCACATTGCCTTTAGAAAAAAATATCCAGCCCTCCTAGCTCTATAAAAAGGACCCCTAGGCCTCCAGAAATCAACATCTCCGATCAAGGTGAAGCTTTGGTACAGGGCGAAGCCAGGCTATGGGTTAAAGGCTGCTTCGAAGCAACGGGTGCCGAGAAGAAGAGCCGAGCTTCTACACCATCTTTCTGCCAATGCCGATCCAAGATCAGAG
Organism: Cocos nucifera; assembly: GCA_006176705.1. Classification (NCBI taxonomy): domain Eukaryota; kingdom Viridiplantae; phylum Streptophyta; class Magnoliopsida; order Arecales; family Arecaceae; genus Cocos; species Cocos nucifera. The sequence goes on along the minus strand of QRFJ01002026.1, from coordinate 98,109 downwards.
ATCAGGCTATTTTATTTTATCTTTTCTTTTTAAATTTTATGTATTTAAATTCTAAAATTTTAATTAATAAAAATTTTATTTTTGCATTTTAATTTCTTACTTTTTATTTTTATTATAATTTAATTTCTGTACTTTAAATTATTGCTTTGCAAGTAGATGCTAAGATCTAACTAGTAGATCTTAGTACCAAGTTTAAATTCCTGCACCTTTTAATTTTTGCTTTTTATTTTTCGACTTCACTTTTGATTCCCAAAACTTTTTTTTTTTCTTTTTCTTTCAAAAATCAAAGATTTCAAATCTAAAATACTACCTTCCCTATGGATTCGACCCGACTCACTGCTATCTACGCATTTTCAATGATTTTAAGAAGTCGGATTAAACTGATAAATACGGTGTCTTAACGACAACATCGCGATCCTATCAGATATCACTTATGCCATAGTTCCTAATGATCTTAAACTAAAGCTCTAATACCACTCTATCATGCTCCAAATATAGCATTTAGATCGGACATGTGATGGCCACATACTCATTAGGGCAAGATGTTGCCCTCAGGAATAATTTTGATGATTATAAAATATTAGAGCATAACCTTAATACTAATACTTTTCAAGAATACCAAAATCTATTTTTTGTAGGAAGAAAAAGGTCGTTAAATGAATCCATAATCAAATGAAGATTTTTTAAGTTATTTGGAACTATTTTTTAAATAATTTTGGAGTAAGAAGAATCCTCTCTCAAAACCCAACCTAACCCATCCTTGATTCAAGCCAGCCCTAGCATGGCACGCACTTATCTCTTTGGCTTAGCACACAGTCAAGCTGACTCGATTTGGATCCAAGTCGGCTGTCTCAAAGTGATAGAAGACTTGTTTAGGAGTTCTGCTGGTCGAGCCAGCTCGAAGCTCCAACCAAACCGACTGTCTCAGGTCAACAAAAATTAATTTTTGAAGTTTATCATCCGAGCCAGCCCGATGTCCAACCGAGCTGGCTATCTCAGATCAACAGAAAATACTATTTTTACTGATTGCCAATCGAGCCAGCCCGACATAAAATCAAGCTGGCTCTCTTAGAAGGATAGAATGATGCTTTGCATAAAAACTATACTCGAGCTGGCTCGAAGCATGAATCAAGCTAGCTCAACGGAGTCTGACAGACGTAATGGCTAGTTCTACAAAAGTCTGCCTTCATCCATTATCTTTTTTCAATGACTAACTTCGATCTCCAGCAGTCATAAATGGTCAGAATCCTTGTCAAATCACCAAAAACCTTTTGAAAATGATTAAGAATAAAAGAAAAAAGAAAAATATAAAAGAAAAATATAGTTTAAGATCTGAACATAGTCTAAAAGAAAAAAGAGAGCACTTTAAAAAAAGTTAATCTGAAAGAAAGTTCACTACCAACTCTCATTTAATACTTTCTTGATCCTTCTAAGTGCATTCAAAGAGAAAAGAGAGCATTTATTAGAAATATTCAAAGCATCCTCAAGAAAAAAAGCTACAGCGATAACTATCCAAATCAAAATAGGGTTTCACAGTGTTGTATTTACTTCTTTATCAAATTTGATGTAAAAATTTTAGCTGGGGCTGAAACTTGAAGGATTATTATTGTACCAAACTTAGTTTAGTTTGGGGAAGCCTTAGGTTGAAGGTTTGAAAAGATTTTGATTGGTTAATCTGGATAAAATCAATTGAATTTGTTTGTAAGCTTGGTGAAAACAAATACGTTGTAATCAGGTGATTATAGTAAAAAATTTTAAGAGATTGTTTGGAGAGTGGATGTAGATGCTGAAAGTGCACCGAACCACTATAAATTTGCTGTGCTTGTGTGTGTGCTTCTCCTCTTGTGTGTTGGTCTTTTCTTCTACTGCTTAATAATTTTTTGTTCTGCATAATTCTTTATTTACTCTGCATATCACTCACCAAATTTGCTAAAAGTTTTAATAACCCAATTCACCTCCCCCCTCTCTTAGGTTGTCTTGCTGGGCAACAAGTGATATCAGAGCTTGGTTCTCAACTAGCACTGATCTAACCATCAGGAGATAAAGATCATGATAATATAATTAGGAGGTTTACTTGCCGAAGGATAATCCACCAACAAACCACCACTTTTCAATGGTATAAATTACACATATTAGAAAGCACGCATAAGAATCTTCATTCAAACTCTTGATTATGATATGTGGAGTGTCATAATCAATGGACTGCACACACCTACTATTGTAGTCGATGGCATTAGCATATCCAAACCTGAAAATGATTAGAGTGAGAAAGATAAGAGATCAATTCTGCTAAATGCCAAGACTATGAATATTTTGTATTGTACATTAGATGCCAACGAGTTTAATCGAATCTCTACTTGCAATTCTGTAAAAAAAAATTTGAAATAGACTTGAAGTCACTTATGAGGACACAAACCAAGTTAAGTAATCTAAGATTAACATGCTAGTGCACCAATATGAACTTTTCAAAATGGAATCCACTGAATCAATCATAAAAATGTTCACTCATTTCACTGATACGATAACTAACAGTCTAAAAAGTCTTGAAAAAATTTATTCTAACAATGATTTGGTAAGAAAAATCATTAGGACTTTGCCAAAGTCATGAGAGACAAAGGTCACTGCAATTCAAGAGGCTAAAGACTTGAATAAGCTGTCCTTGGAAGAGCTGATTGGATCGCTGATGATCCATGAAATCATTATGAAGCAACACAATGAAGATGAAGGAAAAAAGAAGCGAACCATAGCCCTCAAATCTATTATAATTGATGAAGAAGATGATGAGTCAACGGATGAAGATTAAGAAGATGAGAACATAGCACTAATTACAAGAAAGTTTAAGAAATTTATAAGAAGAAGAAAGCAAGGCTTCAAGAAGAAATCCTTTAACAGAGATAAAACAAGTAAGGACAAAGATAAAGAAAGGGACTGCCTTTATACTTTGAGTGCAAAAGACCTGGACATTTCAAGGCTGACTGTCCTAACTTAAAAAAAAGCATTAAGAAGGCCAAAAAGAAAGCAATGATTATAACGTGGAGTGACAGTGACGAATCTAACTCCGATGAAGAATCTGAAGATGTCGTAAACCTATATTTCATGGCATAAGAAAATGAGGTAAACTCCAAAATTGCTTAAGAATATTCTTTTGATGAATTACAAGATGTCTTTTATGATCTAATAAAAGAATTTAGAAAGATTTTTGGTAAAAATAAAAATCTAAAAATAACATGTGATACCTTATCCAAGAAAAAAGATGAAATTCAATAAAAAAATAAGATTTTAGTAGAAAAAAATGATTCATTGAGAAAAAAGTTCAAATGCTAAAATCATTGGTTGATAAGTTCACATGTAGTTTTGAAAAATTAAAAATGATCTTAAATAACCAAAAAGTTATCTATGATGAAGCTGGAATATGTCATAATCCTAATAAGAAATAAAAGCTCCTAAAGAATCTTTATGCTAAATCAACATCATCATATTTCTCTTCAAATATTGCTTGTTTCTACTGTGATAAGATAGGACACAAAGCACATACATGTATTTATAGTAAAACTAATGAAAATTTAGTTAAAAAAATTTGGGTTCCCAAGGGAACCATGAATGCTAATCCTAAAGGATCTAAGAAAACTTGGGTATCTAAATCAGCCACTTGATTATTTTGCAGGAATATCTTGTAGCCGATGAAGTTGAAAGAGCATAATATTTAGATAGCGGCTGTTCAAGAATATGGCAGATGACAAGGATCAATTCATCGTCCTTGAAAAAAAGAATGGAGGATTTGTTACTTTTGGTGATAATGAAAAAGAAAAAATTATTAGTATTGATAAAATTAAACTATCTTCCTCCATCTTTATTGAGAATATTTTACTTGCTGATAACTTAAAGCATAATTTATTAAGCATAAGTCAATTGTGTGACAAAGGGTTCAAAGTCATTTTTAAATCATCTCTATGCATAGTCACTAGTCCCTTTGATAATAATATCATGTTCATTAGACATAAACGTGGAAATATCTACATGATTGATCTTAATGAGATAACCATGAAGAGCGGCCAATGTCTTATTGCTAAAGATAATAAGATTAAAAAAACTACTTGGCTATGGCATCGTAGATTAGGTCATGCAAGCATGCACACATTATCAAAATTGGTTATCATAGACTTAGTCAAAGGCTTACCTAAATTAAACTTTGAAAATGATCATGTTTGTAATGCATGTCAACTTGGTAAACAAACTAGGGAGAGTTTCAAATTCAAAAATATTGTTTCAATATCTAGACCTCTAGAATTAATTTACATGGACTTATTTGGATCTACTAAGATCTCAAGCCTAGGAGGAAAGAAATATGGACTTGTAATCATAGATGATTTTTCATGTTTTATTTGAATTCTATTTTTAGCACATAAAGATGAAGCTTTTACTATTTTTTCAAAATTTTATAGAAAGATTTCAAATGAAAAAAACTCAACAATAATTAAAATCAGAAGTAATCATGGTACTGAATTTGAAAATCAAAATTTTGAAATATTTTGTAATGAAAATGGAATTGAACATAACTTTTTTGCTCCAAGAACACCATAGCAAAATGATGTTGTTGAGAGAAAAAATAGGACTTTAGAAGAAATGGCTAGAACTATGTTATGTGAGCAAGTCTTCCAAAATATTTTTGAGCTAAAGTTATTAACACTGCTTATTATATTTTGAATCATGTTTTAATCCGTCCCATTCTTAAGAAAATCTCTTATGAGCTTTGAAAAGATAGAAAGCCTAATATCAATTATTTTCATATATTTGGATGCAAATATTTTATCTTAAACAATGAAAAAGACAAACTTGAAAAATTTGATGCTAAGTCTGATGAGGATATCTTTCTTGGATACTCAACATCAAGCAAAGCATATAGAGTCTTCAACAAGTATACTTTAGTTATTGAAAAATCTATTCACGTTGTCTTTGATGAATCTAACAACCTTTCATCAAGAAAGGAAGATGCTTTTGATGATGATGCAGAAAATTTTTAAAAAAAAAGTAAAAAAACTTATCTTGAAAGATAAACTAAATCATGATGAAAAAAGTGAGCCAAACAACAATGAACATGAAGAAGTACAAGAAGAAGATATGAATCGAAAATATTTAGATCTACCAAAGAATGAAGGTATGCACATAATCATTCTAAAGACCTTATAATTGGTGATCCATCTCAAGGTGTAAGAACTAGATCTAATTTTAGAGAACATCATGATTATCTTGCATTTATCTCTCAAATAGAATCTAAAATAATTAAAGAAGTGAAAAATGATCTAAATTGATTAATTGCCGTGCAAGAGGAATTAAATTAATTCGGAAGAAATAAAGTATGGACACTAGTTAATAGACTATCTAATCATCCTACCATTGGCACTAAATGGGTATTTAGAAATAAGCTTGATAAAAATAATAATGTAATAAAAAATAAAGCTAGATTAGTAGCTACAGGATATAATCAAGAAGAAAGAATAGATTTTGATGAAACTTATACACTTGTAGCAAGATTAGAGACTATTAGATTGCTACTTGCTTTTGCTTGTTTTATGGATTTCAAATTATACCAAATGGATGTAAAAAGTGCATTCGTAAATGATTTTATTGCTGAAGATGTTTATATAGAGCAACCACCAGGCTTTGAAAATCATAGTCTTCCAAATCATATTTTCAAACTTAATAAAGCATTGTATGGTTTGAAACAAGCACCAAGAGCAAAGTATGATAGATTAAGTAAATTTTTGCTCAATAATGACTTTTCTAAAGATAGTGTAGATACTACATTATTCTTAAAAAGAAATAAATCATATCTGCTTATTATTCAAATATACGTAGATGACATTATCTTTGGTTCAACTAATAAAAATCTTTGCCAAGAATTTGCCAAGTTAATGCAGGACGAATTTGAAATGAGCATGATGGGGAAGCTAACATTCTTTCTTGGGCTTCTAATCAAATAAACTAAGAAAGGCATTTTTCTTTCCCAAACCAAGTATATACAAGAAGTACTAAAGAAGTTTGGAATGAAGAATACAATGAAAATTGGCACACCCATGAGCCTATCTTACAAATTGGATAAAGATGAACAAGGTAAGAGTATCAATCAAAAACTTTATAGAGATATAATTGGCTTTCTATTTTATTTAACTGCTAGTAGATCTGATATACTTTTTAGTATTTGCATATGTGCTAAATTTCAATCTGATCCTAAGGAATCTCACATGATGGCTGTTAAAAGAATCTTAAGATATTTATTAGGTACACAAAACTTAGGACTATGGTTTTCTAAGCAAACCTTAATTAACTTAATTGGTTTTTTTCATGTTGATTATGGAGATTGTAGAATTGATAGAAAAAATACTTTTGATACATGTCAATTTCTTGGGTTAAACTTAATCTCTTCATTCAGCAAAAAGCAAAATTTGGTAGCCTTATCCATGGTTAAGACCGAGGACGTTGCAGCCGAAAGTTGCTGTGCTCAACTCTTTTGGATTAAGCAATAATTTAAGGATTATGGCATTGAATAAGATAACATTTTATTAAAATGTGATAATACAAGTGCCATAAATTTAACTAAAAATTTTATTCAATACTCTAGAATAAAATATATTGAAATTAGGGATCACTTTATTAGAGATCATGTTCAAAAAGATGACATAATACTCGAATTCGTTTCAACTAAAAATCAATTGACAAACATTTTTACAAAACCCTTGAATGAAGATAGATACAATACAATTATAGGTGAACTTGAAATTTACAATCCTCTTTGAATAATTGATATCTCTTTATCATTCTCTCTTATAAGTTGATTTGAGTTAATTATCATCATTTGAAGATTCAAATGAATTTAAATTTTTTTTTTTTGGTTTCGAGCCTGGCTCGAATATACCTTCGAGCTAGCTCGGTTGCCGAGCTGGCCCAATTGAAAATCGAGCTTGCTCGACGATCGGGATCCAATCCTTTATTTAAGTCGATCCTTCTTTCCAAAAGTTCTATTCATCATTCCGAGCCAGACCCACCTCGACCTTTTTCTGGCTACTCTCCAAAAACCTTCTGGATCACTTTTCCTCTCAATCTACTCCTCAAATCCTCTTTAATCCAAGAAGGATGGCACCCAAATCTCGTGCGACATCTCGAAGAAGTACCGCATAGAAGAACAATCAGTCATTCACTTAAAAAAAGAGGGAATGATGAGCTCAGTGCCTTCTATTTCTCCAAACCGACCGTCAATGGCTTTCAGAGCTATCACCACTGAGAGAGAAATGTCAGTTTCAAATTTTTGGATAAAAATTTTTTTTTGATTGGCTCATGGATTCGACAGCAACTGTGGAAAATGATTTGCTCATTGGATATTCCCACTTATCCTCAGCTTGTAAGGGAGTTTTTTGAAAATCTAAGGATTGGTTCAGACTCCATTTGGTCAGAGGTTAAAGGAGCAGAAATCATTTTGGATCCAAGAAGATTAGGGCACTTGTTACACATGCCTCATGATGGAATTCGAGCCCCTAGTCTAGATAATGACTTTAAAAATCTTAAAAGACTCCTTGGCAGAGAAAATATTGACCACAGGGATATACACAATGCAAACATCTTGCTAGTTGAGTTGAAGCTTCTCCACAGCCTATTGTGCAAAATATTTTTCTAAGGATTGGGAGATTTGATTGGCTATCTTCAAAGGATTTAGCAATAATTGTATATATGGTAAATGGAATACCATTAAATCTATCCTTCATGATGATAGAACAGATCAAGAGCGCTGCTGGTAGATCAAAAGAAAAAGCTTGCTTACCGTATGGAATGATCTTCATCCTCTTGTTCACTGAGGCAGGTATAGACTTGGAAGGAAAAATCTCTAAAGCTCTCACTCACACTGACACTACACCATTCAAACTCTATATCGGATGAAATTTTAAAAAAAAATGATGTATGGATTAGAAAAAATGAAGAAACGCACCCTCACATCTCAGAATCATCATCTTCTTCAGATTCAGATAGGCCTTCCTCATTGACAACTGCTGCTCCTCCATCATTCTCTATACCCACACCGACACCGAGATCGGTTGTTGGAGAACGTCATCCAACTTCTCCTTGTGCTCCTGTAGCTTTTTCAAGTTTCTTAGTTGATAGCATTGTAGAGCAAGTTGTGGGACAAATCTCAAGAAAATTAGATGACATGTTTTTTGACCTTAAACTTTAATTTACTCAAAGTCTGGAAGAATAGAGAATTTCATTTAAGGGACAGATCGATATGATTAGCCGGTAAATAACTAATTTATCTCAAAGACTCAAAATTTTAGAAAAAGAAAGCAATGGATCTTTTGGACAGATTGAGGTATTGACTGGGGAAGTGGCCAAGATTGATAGAAGGGTTGAAAAACTTATCATCACTCAGCATGGCGGCACAGATATTATGATTTCAGCACATCAGAAATTTGATGGAATGTTGAGTGATCTAGCCTCTCGAATTTCTCCTCCCTCATCACAGCCTAGACTTTCACCTAGCCAACCTCAATTCTCTTCTGCCAGACCCTCCTTTAATGCCACCATTAAACCCGAATCTTTTGCAAGAGCCCAGAGCAAACCAGCTGCACCTTCCACTTCCTCTTCTGGTCCCATCATTGAATTTTTCTCAGACGAGGAATAGTTGCCTTAGGATCAAAACTTATCTTTTTGCCATATTTTTTAAATAAATTCTAATGTTGTATTGTTTGATCATATTTTTTTGTAAACAATACAAACATGTAATCAACTTCATGTTTTAATGAAAGTTTATTAGTTTCAATATTTGTAATATTTGTAATGATTGTATTGCTCTATTGCTTATCCTTTTTAATGTTGACAAAAAAGAGGAGAAGAAATACTTGAGCATATAAACTTGAGCATATAAATTGGATCTTTATTTAACTAATTATCCTTAATTAATTTAAAAATTATTATAGATAAAATGCATTCATTAGGGGAGAACTAATATAAGCTATTATATATCTTAACTTTGTAAAGCATCTATCCCTTTTAATGTTTGTACATTCCAATTTATCATAATTACTTATGCATATTAAAATTTATAATATCTCTTTATATATCTCTTTAAATCCATAATATATTTTTATTTTGATATGCTCAATGTTTTGTCATCATCAAAAAGGGGGAGATTGTTGCCCCCAAGAATGATTTGATGATTACTAAACATTAGAGCATAACCTTAATACTAATATTTTTCAAGAATGCCAAAGTCTATTTTTTGTAGAAAGAAAAAGACTATTAAATGAATCCATAATCAAATAAAAATTCTTTAAGTTATTTGGAACTATTTTTAAAATGATTTTGAAGTAAGAAGAATCCTCTCTCAAAGCCCGAGCTGATCCATCCTTGATTCGAGCCAGCCCTGGCACGCACGCACTTATCTATTTGGCTTGGCACACAGTCGAGCCGACTCAATTTGGATCTGAGTCGGCTGTCTCAGAGTGGTAGAAAACTTGTTTGGGAGTTCTGCTGATCGAGCTAGCTTGAAGCTCCAACCAAGCCGGCTGTTTCAGGTCAACAGAAACTTATTCTTGAAGTTTGCCATCTAAGCCAGCCCGATGCCAGTCGAGTCGACTGTCTCAGATCAATAGAAAATACTATTTTTACTGATTGCCGATCGAGCCAGCTCGATATAAAATCAAGTCGGTTCTCTTACAAGAATAGAATGATGCTTTGCGTAGAAACTATACTCGAGCTGGCTCGAAGCATAAATCAAGCCAGCTCGATGGAGTCTGATAGGCGCAATGACTAGTTCTGCAAAAATCTGCTTTCATCTAGAACCTTTTTTCAATGGCTAACTTCGATCTTCAACAATCATAAACAACCAGAATTCTTGTCAAATCATCAAAATCTTTTGAAAATGATTAAGGACAAAAGAAAAAAAGAAAATGTAAAAGAAAAATATAGTTTAAGATCTGGACATAATTTAAAAGAAAAAAAAAAGAGCACTTTGAGAAAAGTTAGTCTGAAAGAAAGTTCATCCACTCTTATTCAATACTTTCTTGATCCTTCTGAGTGCATTCAAAGAGAAAAGAGAGCATTTATTAAAAACATTCAAAGCATCCTCAAGAAGAAAAGCTACGGCGACAACTGTCTAAATCAAAACAGGGTTTCATAGTGTTGTATTTACTTCTTTATCAAATTTGATGTAAAAGTTTCAGCTAGGACTGAAACTTGAATGGTTATTATTGTACTAAACTTAGTTTAGTTTAGGGGAGTCATAGGTTGAAGGCTTGAAAAAATTTTGATTGGTTGGCTTAGGTAAAATCAATTAAATTTGTTTGTGAGCTTGGTGAAAACAAACACGCTGTAATTAGGTGATTATAGTGAAAATTTTCAAAGGATTGCTTGGAAAGTGGATGTAGGTACTAGAAGTATATTGAACCACTATAAATCCACTGTGCTTGTGTATGTGCTTCTCCTCTTATGTGTTGATCTTTTCTTCTACTGTTTAGTAACTTTTTGTTCTGCATAGTCTTTTATTTACTCTACATATCACTCACTAAATTTGCTAAAAATTTTAATAATCCAATTCACCCTCCCTCTTGGATTGTCAGTTGGGCAACACGAGGCCCTAAAGAATATACAAGATCTATCTTTTTATCAATACATCAATTCAACACAGATGGTGGTAAAAGCAGATTCACTAATAAATTCTTCAAGGCTAATAAAATAAAGGTCCAAAATAGTTAAGCGAATAACACCTAAAACTCTATGCTCCTCACTGCTCGGTTCCAAGCCCTATATACTCTCTAGATTCTTAAAAAAATAAAAAATAGGGAGTGAGTTTTACAAGTTTAGTAAGTTACCAATATCTCTGAAGGATCAAATATAATTAATTTTTAAAATATAATAATTTAATGATAATATTAAATAATATAATTTTCTTTCAAAACATGCCATGCATAACAGTATAATCTAAAACCCTCTATCAATTTTTAGTGACTACGACCACCATCAGCCTCGTGATAAGGTCCGAAAGAGACTAGTCCCTAAAGTCAAACATGCAACTCATCAGTATATGTCAATAATCAACCCCAACTGGCTAGGCCTGAAAGGAACTAGCTTTGATTCATACGGTCATAATTAGCCTAGTGATAAGGCCAAGAAATTAGTTCTAAAATATACACACGTGAATGCATCAATGTGTGCCAATGATCAACCCCGACTGGTTAGGTCTGAAAGAACTAGATCTGGCAATAATCAACCTCGACTGGTTAGATCCAGAAGAAATATATTTTTGATGTATGGCCAATGATCAGTATCATTAGCTAGATCCAAATCATAGTCTAACTAGAGAATTTTTTTTATCAATTTACAAATAAGTTTCTCATAATATAAACATATAATTTTTCATAACAATATTAAATTCAAATTTTCACATCCTCCAAAAGAGTAACAAAATATTTTTTATTCAAAATTTTCTTTTAGAAATCATGCAATACTAAAATAAAATCATCTCTTTTCAAATTTTGTATCATACAGAGGGGACATCATGCTTGATCTAATATTTTAAATTATTTTTCATGCATAAGATACTCACTTCTAAAATTTACAACTTCTAAGTATTTTATGTATAAATTCTAATTTTTAAATACATAAATATACATAAAAATAAATTCATAGATAATTAAAAACTTACAGTCAATCAAATTCAAAAGTCACGATCTTTAGCACGTGGTCGATCGTTAGATCCATGCTTCTCTCGATCTAGATCAAAATCGTAGATTAAATCTATTTCATTAATTAAAAATAGATTAATTAGGTATGATTGGGTCAATCAGGAGAGGTATAAAAAAAGAAAAATCAAGATCTGATCTATTTAATCTAATTCAACTAACTTGAAAAGGAGAGAGATGCTCAATCTAAATCATGATTTGGGTTAGATTGCAGGGTGAATCTAAACATCTCTGATCTACCCCTTTTTTTTTGCTTCTTCTTTTTCTTTCTTTCTTTTCTTTTTTCTTTTTTTATCTTCTCTTCTCTCTCTCCCTCTCTCTCTCATTTTCTCTTTCTCTCCTTTTTTTTTCTCGTTTCTTTCTTTCTCTCTTCCCAAGCTGAACACAAAGGGGGAGGACAGAGGGGAGAAAGAGGGGATGGGATCAATAATCGGCTAGTGGTGGTGCTGTCAAGTGCTAACGATGGTGGCAGCTTGGCTAGTACTATCGATTTCCAACAAAATAAATAAAAAATAAAGAAAAAAAGATTTCAGATGATAGTGGCTTGATTGCGATATTCCGGTGACCGCTAAAGGTAAGGAAGAAAAAGAGGGATGTGCAAAGAAAGCTTGATGGTGGAATCGGCCAAAGGAGGAAGGCTTTTCAAAGAAGGGAGATTATACTCATATCATCCTTGTTGCAAATTATAAGTTAATTAATAATAACTCTACACCAGATATGAATCAAAAGTTAACCAATCATCATCCACATTCCAATGTATAATTATTATTAATTAACACAACTGCATAAGATTTAGTTCTTAGGTCAAAAATCCTTGATTCCTACCAACCCATGAACTCCCATCAGATAATGATATTTAAGCATGTCAAATACACAATGATTATTTAAATGATGCATATAATATAAAAAGATGCCAATATCATGAACACTAATTAACATTTAATCTCCACAATATGTTCATAATACAAAATCACATGAGTCACAATTAATACATTAATAACATAGCAACGACATCATAAGCCAATATTTTCTATGTAGACAAGAAACACATATTTATAATATACTCAAAAAAGTAAATTATACCTTGGTTCAATTCCCTCACAATTCTGGGCCTTGCCCCCTATAGCCATATGCCTCCCTCATGTCGGCCATATGCAGCATATCTCACACCATAGAGACATGGGAGCTCAATAATACAGCAGTGCGACTAGTAGCTCTCTTCACAAAGCAAGTATATTCATCATACTCGTATATAACATCTAATCTTACTATGTGATAGGGCCCCTGTTAATGTTTAGTCATTATTTCTTATAGGTTTGTGGCCTAGAATTTAGATAAAATCTTTTTAAGCAAAGACATCTTCCAACGCTCATAAATGATATAGTTGTGATCCTCAATTGATTTGAACATTCGATTAACAATATTAATGTGTCCCTTTATGTCATGATTAGGATCCATCCTATAGTTCCTAATGAGCTCCAATAGATGTTGAGCAAACCTTACAGACATTTTAGTCTGAATTATAATCACCATCTTGACATGATTTAACATAAAAAAATATGAATATTTTTATGTTAATGAGCATAACTTAACATGGATTCAGGAATAACATATATTATACCATTAACAAAAATACTCAAGGCATGCTAAAACATTGTTAAAATATCATATTATACATTGGAAATAAAATTATGCTCCAACAAATCACAAAATGTAATTTTATAATCAAGTTTTATTATACTTTAGCATGAAAAAATTAAGTTAGGTGCCTAAGAGCTCTGACTTGCTCATTCTAAACCTCACCCCACTATATTAGACCACACTTGACATTAAAAAAAAAAAAATCCAAAATCTTATCTCTTTTAAAGATGATTTTTTTTTGTAATTTTCATTGGTCCCAAGGTCTAAAAATTAATAAAATAATATATATATATATATATATAAATTAAATTAAAAATTATAAAAATTTCTATATTAAATTTTAAGTATGTGAGTCAAAAATAAGTAAAAAAAAAAAAAAAAACCATCAAAAGGCCCTGTGCGTGCCCACACTCGCCGCACACTCGCCTCTTGCACATGTGGGCTTCATTTTCATACCTCAACATGTGCATGTCTAATCAACGCAAAAATTTTCAGATCACAAGCATAATGCTAAAATTATGAAACCCTACATAATACTAAAATTTCATAAAAAATGAATTTCTCTACATTAAGTTACCATGAAAGATCATATTTTGCACATATCTCCGAAAATTCATTATACGTGCATAAACTAGAGGCAAATACGTATCTAATTATCACTTATTGATATCCAGAGCTACGAAAATGTTATATATGCTCTAATACCAATAAAATAGAGATACATAAGGATATAGGCATACCTCTTGCTCTTCATTAATCCATAATTCAAGGATCAATTGAACCAACATTTCTAATGGATCGTGTGTGTAATCATAGTGCGGAAAACACACTTATGCCACAACTTAAGTGCCAAATTCACAGAGGTAAAAAGGGAGAGAAATTTGTGTCTTGTTATAGTGGAAGAGTGTTGAGGATGGTGTAGAGAACTTCTTATTAATTGGGTGGTTACTATATCTTGTATAATCTATAACTAGCAGTTATAGTCTCATTTATTTTTAAATGGGCATGGGTCAAGTTTTGTTCGTTATAGGCACCCAACCTAATTTATATCCAACACCATGGAAAGCATAAGTTTTGGAGAATGTTTAATAGCATAGCTGCTTTAGCATTTTAATTATTATTCTGAAGTCCAAGCAAAGAAGAAAAGCAGGATAACTAAAAAAATGCTAGTGGAATGATTTTAATAGTATGGCTTCTAATGTATAGGCTATGTTTGAGATTATTATAAACTAGTGTTTGGTGCAAGTGATGTGGTTATTTAGAGACACTGTTTAATTGATGCTTAATGTTGATTTCATTAATTAGGATTGTTTGAAGCAAATACAATTAATATATTTCTTATTGACATTAATAGACTTATCCTTTTTGTTTTTGCTTATTATATAAAGAATTATTTTTAAAAAAAAAAAAGATATGCATAAAATTAGGGTAGGAAAAGAGCAAAGCCCAAAGGGTTAAAAAGAAGGAGAAGAAAAAGAAGAAGAAATGCCTCAAGATTAATTGCATAGATAATAATAAAAAATAAGAGGTAGAGATGCATGAAGCCCGGCTTTAGTAGTTAGGAGCCACCATGAAGTAAAGATAAAAGCCCTTTTACCATGATGCACATATTTTTGTTATATTCAAAATATTATTGTTACGAGTGGTGGCCATTATAATCATATATCAGCATCATGAAATGCTACACCCAAAGAGAACAACAATATATACATGATATTAAATCTGAAATATATCTAATGCTAAACCAAAATCGAAATCCAGTGTAGTATATTACCATGTCATCGAGCCATTTATTAAATTGTAGTTAATTTATATAACATAGGAAATGTGACCTAAAATTACGACAGTGAAAACCATTAATTGTTGAATCATTATCATTTTTTTGCTACGAAAAAGGTAGTTGCGTTTCCCAGAGAGAGTTGGACTCCGGTGCACGTGCACGGCGCCGCCTCTGCTGGGTTGGTGGATCTAAGAAACCTGCCGTTCGTAGCAAAAAAAAGAAAAAGAAAAAACCCTGCCGTGGGTCCCACCGTTCGGTGACCACAGCTCGTGGCCACGGAGCAGTTTTGGAGTCAGTCAACTGGGCTGGTCCCATTCGTCTTCGAACATGCCAGTCATTGCGCATCTTAGTTGAGATCCGGTCATAGATTTGTAAACTTTCCTACCCTCTTCCGGTCCAAAAAGTTGGTTAGATCTGGATCCAAACCGGCGAAATATATATTTTATTCATAATTTTATTTAATATTTTCTTTATGTTTTATGATGTAGGGATATATTTTATGTGCAAGATTGACACATTAATTTGGACCCACTCTGGAAATATGTTGACATGGATCCAGTTGTCGCCCTTTTGGATATGGACTTGAGTCCAATGTTATGGTTTTTAGATTTTGGATCTTTATGGTATGGGTGGGGCAACTTGGCACGATAAAATAAGAGCCCATTAAACCTAAGCACAAGCCAACCAAGCGCAATCACTTGCACGACATGACAATCAAACCGGCAGTCTGGACCCAAAAATTTTTTCAACTTGAACACAATATAGGAATATGGGTGCAATTTGGGTGGATCTTACTATATTTTATTTAATGGGCCTTGATCAGAAATCTTTCTTAAGCTTAGACTAGATTGATTGAAATTGGAAGTACTGATATGGACCTATACATCTGCTTCAAATAAGGTTAGGTTGAATATGGAATTTAGCCCAGCACCATGCACTTGCTCAGAAGGCATCACTCTTTCCCATTTATATAAAAGACAAGAATTTTATTTCAGTTGAAGTTAGCCTTCACTGTTTAATGCACCACAAGAATTTGGCTGTTGAAACCTCCTAAATATTATAATTTGATATATTGTTAGTTATAAGAAGAAGAAAAAAGGTTACGTTTGCATGGCTACTATTCATGATGATAGATTCTCCGTAGAGTACAATTTATATAGATTTCTTCACTCATTACGTAGACCTATCAATATTAATAACAGGAGTTTCTGTTAGGGATGCCTATAAAATTTGTTTCTTATAATAATCAATTACGATTCAATCATACTAACAATTGAAATCTATTATCAAATAAATATTAAAATTAATTAAAAATTTATTAAAAAAATTAATAAATATAATTTATTCGAAGGCATACTGTATACTATCTTAAGACGATTATTGATCCTCGTGTGGGATCAATCTCGAGAACTCCATCTCAAAATATAACTGAAGATCTTTTATATAGATACGACCGTGGAGAGAATGATGTAGCTTCAACCCAACAGTTAAAAATGAAGAAAAAGAAATTAGTTGAGAAAAAACTTGGTAGGAGAGGATTTAGGAGAAAATAGAAGTACTTGGGAGAGGAGAGAACAAGTTTTTCTTATATATTCCAATCCCTACTAAGGGCCTAATTTATAGGCTCAAGAAGTTTGGGCTAATCCAACAATTAAAAAATTAAATAAAAATAACATCAAACAATATTAATCATATTAATCTTTGAATAAATAAGAAAATAATCATGTTCATTGATGGAAAAAAAAAACTACGCCGCATTCGCAGCATGGTCATGTGAGCTAGGTTAGGCCACACAGAGGTGCAGTGTGGTCCAAAATTTCAAAATTTTTGACAAAGTTCGAGAGAAAGATTTTCATTATCCTACTCAAGTTTTTTCCTATCTAATACTTGACCATTGTTAAGGATCATGACTTAATTTATAATAAAAATTTAGCTATTGAAATAATCCATTTATGATATTTGCTACAATATTGTATCGCATTTCAAAAATAGCTAGAAAAGGAAAACAAGACCTATAAGACGCATAAGGATGGCATCCATGATGTAGTATTTAATGAAGAGTTTATCCATAGAGATTCAACTTATGTCTTGCAAGTGGACTATTTAGTATTAATGATGAAAGTTTCTATTTGGCTATTATTAAAGTTGATTATTTAATCCCCAACGGAAATTTAGCTATGGAAGACTTCTAGAATGTAATTTGCTACATTATTATATCATATTTCAAGGATAATTGGAAAAGGGAGAAAAAAACTATATCCTGCATCTGATATGTTGATTTGTAAGATCCTATAGAATGGGTTTATTCAGCATTTTTGTTATTTCATAGAAAATCAGTCTATAAAAGCATGTGTTTTATATATTATTACATGTGATCATGCATAAGATAAGAAATTTTATGAACAACTTAATAAATTGTTGGGATAACAGCCATTAATCATATAGTTCTTTTTTTTTTTTTGTTAGGTATACATTTCTAAAATTATACTATTCATCCATGTTTCGAATAAAATATAATTAGAAAGCCATTTCATTTTACAACCCCACCACTCTCCTACTTTATTTTGTTGTTAAATTAAATACATCTTAATAAGTTAAATTTGAAATATTGAGTTACTTAGGTGAAGAATGTATTGGGTAACCAAGTACGTGCAATAATGTTGGCACTGCCACGAGAAATATGAGAAGTATTCTAGCTACCTCTTTTTGATTGGTTTATCCGATTCTTCATTAGCATCCTTATCTTCTTCTCCGCATAAATCGAGGATATTATCAAGCCACTAATCAAAATCAAGTGCACAAAATTCATTTTACCCATTTATATTTAGATCTTGACCACTATTAACATAAAAAATTCTTTTTGTTTTTTTAGGAAAGTGGTAGTTGGCTTTATAGGGACGAACATGTGCATCATAAAGCTCTAAGGTTTGGGTAATTGGATTAAGGCTAGGATTTTGGGTAGAAAAAGGTTTAAGAGTTCTAAGGTTTCTAAAAGAGGAGAATAGGAGAGGGGAAAGAACTAAGTTTATTATAGAATTTATAGCCAAGTAATAGCTAACAAGTTATTTGGGCTTTGTAAACCAGTTGATGGGCTTGATAAATAAAAAGAGAGGTGATACGGAAAAAAAAAATTTAAAAGACACCGAAAATCATTTTAAAGAAATATGGTCATAGAGAAGTGGATGAGTGGGGCTATAACTGTATTATAAAATTTATTTAAATCGGATATAACCATAAATTAAAAAAAAATTAATCGAAACTCTATTTTATCTTTTAAATTACATTTTTACAATATCTTTCTTAGGAGCATGCGCTAATTTTATGATCTAAAAGTTTTTGAAGTTTTAAGGCAACTCCAAATCTGATGATCCATTTCAAATTTCCAATGCACCGCCAATTTATTGATTTTCAAAACAAAAAAAACAACTTCCTTTCATAAAAGGGGGTTTATAAAGTAGCCTTGTGTTGCAGGCAGCAGCAGTAGGATTCCGTGGTTTAGTGTAAAGAATGTGAATAAGTTGGTAAAAAAGTTGCTCTGGCTCACCCAATAGATGAGCTTAGAAGGTATAAGAATGACCGACAACCAAAAGCATATGTAGTTAGTTATTATTCATTCAAAATGAGTGGTTGGAGTTGTAGTGATGAATGCATGTTAGTTTGTTGTGTTTGGATACTGGATAACCCATGATCAAGCCATAGTTATTCAATTATGCATCTGCCTTTTTGGTGCTTAAAAAATTATCATTAATACTGACCTGGTTAATGTTATTTTATGGGAGAGTTGAAATAACTTTAACCGCGCCTTCTCTAATTTTATCTGCCCCCTCTTACTACGTCCAAGGAGAGAGTGTTTTTTTTTTTTTTTTTTTGGTCCGCATCACCTAATTAATCACTCATCCTATGCCTTTTCAAACCAAACAACGTTTTTTCGATGTCAGTGAATAAGGCTAGATAAGTTAGTAGAAACTGATCGACAACCTTTTCAAATTTAGAGTCATCCATCCCTTAGCTACTCTGCATCCAGACACAGTCCTAGGGGATAGAAGGCCAATGTTTCTAATCACGGGGTAAAAGAGTGCATAGAGAAAGGACGGATGAAAGATGGGGAGAATGATATAGCATGTCATGGTGCATGGATAGCATGACTAAATATAGGTGTAGAAATGGATAGAGTAGTATTAGTTATAACAAAATTGAAAAGAAGATTAGGGGCATATCTAGCACATAGATCTGGAAATTGGGCTTTTAATGGGCTTATGGGCTCTATGACCCTTATAAAGTTTTAATCTATCACATACCCTGGGCTTGTAATTATGCAGGAACGGGGGGAAGGGCGGACGGGGTGTTCTTAGTAAGTGGACTACAGACTGTCTCTTTTAATTGTTTGGCCCCTCCTAAAAATTAGGCATGGCTCGTTGAAAAAAATTCTTTCTTTTTAAGTCAATCAGGGACAAAATCCTGCTTCTCAAAAAAAAAAAGAGGTTGGTGAATGCAACCATCATAGTCATGGCATTCAAATTTTGATTTCTTTTGTTCACCAGTAAAGGAAAAAAATTATAATTAGGGTTGCAAGTTGGTCAAATCCGATCAAGGATAGGCACGACGCAAACCCAATCCATACTTGAATCAAGTCAAAATATTAATTCTAATCAAACCATGGCATGTTTAGGTCCAATCCAAACACAGCAAAAATAACATATTTAAATTGTTACCTAATATATCATAAATATATTGTGTTATAAAATAATAGTAAGCAATATATAGGCATTATCAAAAACATATTCTACATAGGATTTGATAATAATCACACATAATTATAATTGAAAAATAAATTGTCGACAAATTTATATCTTGAGAAAAAAGACTACTTACTTAGATTCAATAAGGTCTTTGAAATATATAATATGCTAGTTCTGAATCAGTTTGGATTGGTTTGGATTAGAATTGAAAAGGACCAAATACAATCCTTTTTTGAAATAGGTCATATTTTTGAATTCCAGTCTAGCCTAACTTTGGTTTGCTTTGGAGCAGATTAATTTTGGATCTAGTCTAGATTGGAAGCATGTCAATCCAATCCATTTGTAGCCTTAGTTATATAATACAAGTTGAATTCTTCAAAAGAAAGAACAAATAAAGCAACCTTTTCTTTGGAATTTAGATTTGAAGTCCTTATAAGGCTCCTATAGAACTACCTTAGCCCTTGAAGACTTGAAAACCGGGAGTACTTAGCCTTTTTGGGTTTGTGATGAATGGTTATTCGAAAATACTATCTAGATCAAATACAAAGTCGCAAAATATGGTTCAAATGGAAATTGCTGCAAGATACAAATATAAAAAAAAAGCATACTTTTGAGAGAAAATATGAACTTTCCAATTATGGTTTTGTGTAAAATTTCTTTCTACTATCTTGAAAATATCGTAAATTAGTTTTTGTCAATTCAAATTGCAAGGCTCTATATGATTTGATCGATTTAAAGTCTAGAAAGTAAGAAGTATATAATAGCAAAATCAAAAGAAAATTAGGAGAGGAAAAAAGGCAAATGATAAAGATGTGCTATGAGGTACAAATGAGTTTTATTTATATGATCCCTTTCTTTCTTTATTATATATATACATATATATATATATATATATATATATGATAATTTTTCCTTATATACTTAAAAATAATTTCAGTAAATTTTATTTCAAAAACATATTTTTTAAGATCAAAAAAACACCAGTTAGAAGCTTCCACCAGGTCAGGTCCAGATTAGATGATACTTGGATTGTACCCAACAAAACACCTCTACTGATTGGGATAGCCTAACTGAGGTCCTATGTTCCATGTGAGCCGTGCTTGTTCCATGGTTGGTGCGTACTTGTTAAGCGGAGAGGTGGGGATATCTTATCTCGTCCCGTCCTAAAAACATCTTGCAAGGCAAAGCGCATCATCGGCGGAGCTAGTCCCAAGAAGATATCACCGACAAAACATGTAACTCTAGATTCCACCATCAGGCCGGCTTAGCTCAGCCGGTGGAGCGCATGGCTTTTAACCATGTGGTCGTGGCTTTGATTCCCACAGACGGCGCATAAAATATTAATTTTTAATACTTTGTCATACTTTTGGTATGTACATTTCTTTTTTTTAATTGGATGGTGATATAAGCATGGTGCTGCACCTTGAGATTTTTGAATTTTTCAATAAAAATTAATGACCATTTGGGATGTGAGAAAATTGTATCTACGAATATTTTATGATGAAATAGTCTTTATTTAAATAAATAAGCACAAGATAATTTATTTTAATTTTCTTTTTAAATTCAATATTGATATAAATATGGCGTTCAAGACATATTTCAATTTCTCATTAAATATTAATGGCCACAAAATTGTATCCCATAAAAATTTTATGATGGCATGAAACATAATGCACCATTCAACACTCAACTTAGGATGTGTGGTTGCTAAGTGCAAAAGTAATAAACAAGGGGTCAAGATCCAATTCGTGATTCTATATAGAAATTATATAAGAATAATGTATTAAGAGACAGATGTAATACAACCATACAAGCTTCAAAATCATGTTAAATTAAGCTGCATCAGTGTGCTAGAGATGGACCTCCTACGGTTGTGATTGAAGAGGTCTCCTTCAAACAAGCGTGCAGCAGATTAAGCTTCAAGGTAAGCAACAACTCATCATGATCGGCAGTAAGAGAATCCCACTACCTTTGAATAATTGTATCAGGGAGATCATGACGTCAACAATTTTGCCAGCATAAAGGTCCCAGCTAAGCTGATTTAGTTTCATCATCTCACTCCCAATTCGATGTAAGTATGAAACAAGCATAGCACCATTTCCTTGTACGATCAAGACTTTTGCACAAGCATCACAACCTCCTTTTTTTTTTCTTTTTTTTCTTTTTTTATTGCTATGAAATTTAAAATTCTCAATTTTCTACCATGTGAATGTGTTTAAACCACAGTGAAACAGCTAGTGAACAATGTGTATTAATAGTGCCAAAATGAGTTACAAAGAGACGGCATTACCGTCCAAAGTGGCAGAACGAGTGCAGTCCCAATAGCCGGCATTTGTATGGATGATGCACGCTCACCACTTTACAAGAGCAAGAAAGAAACAAGATAAATCCCCTTTCAAATAAACACAAAGTCAGGAAATATTAAACCAAAGAGCACAAAAGAAATCTAGATTTTAACCTCCGATTGACTGTTGTGGTTTTCAGAGGGCTTCTATGTCATAATGATTCACGAACAATATTGTAGACAGAAATGAGGATCTCCACACTAATCAATATAATGATTAGCCATTCTAAAAAGTCAGATTTCCTATTTTGAAGAATTTCCTGGAGGAAGCGAATATTATGCTGCAAAATACAAAACCTAGATATCAGGAAAACTAGATAAACACGACCAGTGTTTTACCTTTGCAACCAACTGCGGAAAGAAATTTTCACCTCAACAAACTTTAATTTGAAATCCAGGTTTCCAAATCTCTGCGTAAGCTCATACTCATCCCGAAGATATTCCCATATTTGGGCGTAATTTGCATTCTTCCAAGCAATATCGGACCTAGTGCAGGAAAACAGTCATAAAGCATGAATCTGCTATAATTCTAGCTATGGCCTTATAGTTCTGGTATGCTTATCAATAGATAAATGTGACAGATGCTTATAAGGACAAAGTGCCATCAAACAACTTAAATAAAGAACAAATCCAATAAGATGAACATAGAAGGATTTTAAAAACTGAGTCCTTTAATCATGTGTACAGATATCCAGACAGACGAATTTCAATCAGCCTACCAAGATGAAAAGTCCATCAAGCCTTTTTTTTTTAGAAAAACAAAATGAAAAAAATCAAATAGATCAAAATTCTATACTCAGTGGAAATGTACTTCTGGAATTGTACCGGCATCCATCATCTTGGTAAGATATACAAAGTAAGAGCATAAGATGGCCTTCTTGAGTGTAGAAATAAGATAGTTTACCTTTTCAGTGTTCATAACTTTTGATCCTACCATAAAACTTGAAGAAGTACATCTATAGAAGTATGGAATTTACTCAACTGTAAGCATAACCTTTGATCTAGGATCATGTCATTTCCAACATGGAATCACTCGGATGGTTGATGAGAACCGTTGGATTATGGCTATGTTTCTTTTACCCCTTCCAATTTTCAGTGTAGTTTATATTCAATGTTGATGTATAAATATATTAAATTTGATGCGCTATTTCTTTGTATGAGACAATTATGTTCTCTCTAAAGTTAAAAATTGCAATTTTAGCATTTATATAAGTTGAAGAGTTAAAATATATTTGTCGAGATGGATGTGCAGAAAACTTGATAGACTGAAGAACAAGTGCATTAGAAGAAGGGAAGGTGTTGTGGGGCTAAAAATAAGTCAAGGGGAAAGTGAAAAACTAAATGAGATTGAATGAGAGCATACGCAGCTGATATTCGAGAAGACCCAGCTAATGACAGGTGCTTCAACCCATATTGAATGGGCTAGAGAAAGGGAGAAAAGGCCGAGATAACATAAATAGAAGTAGTGAGAAGGTTTCCCCAGAAGCTTGTAATAATACTATAATACCTCCAGACTCCAGTGGCCTTTCAAAGGGATGACAGGTAATGAGGATTTATAAAAGCAAGGATATATAACCTAGACAAGGCTTATGGACATAGCATGGTCACAGGCACATCTTCAAAGCATGTGGACATGCATTAATACAAAAGAATGGTAGGTTGGGTACTTATCATCAGTTTATATGTTATAAATTATTTCTTTACTGTTATTAGCTTCTTTTCCTTTATATTGGTTCAAAGATTTGATGCTTCATTTAGAGAGAGGGATTCAAGATTACAAAAGTGAGACAGTCAGCAGCAAAAGGAGGAATCAGCTGAGCAGATGGTAATCCAGGTTACAGACATTCATTCATCAAATTATGCTTCATTACAGGTCAGATGGTCAACAGTAATAGTGCACATATCACATAAAAGTATGGTGGATTCAGGTTCTGTAGGTCATTTAAACTATAAAATTACAAATATTAAAAATCAGTCTGCAGAAACCATATTATATAAATGCCTTCAAATTGAAGCAGGTCATATACTCAACATTTAAGATGCAGAAAAACATACATAAATCCCTTTTTCCTTGCCCCTACTTCCAGCCAGCACACACCACCCTCCTCTTTTCCTGCTCTCCCATTCCCGTTTATAATAGGTTTAGAACCTTAGGCCTCCAGTTAACAAGGCAAATAGACAGTATTCAGAAAAAGACATGGGAACAGCAGTAGCTAGAGACACCACTAAAACATATCTTTGAACAGAATTCCAACTTCAATAAAAACAATCATAGAATACTCTAGAATACATGTAAATTTGTAAACCAAAAAATGAAGAAAAATGTAAGGTCAAAACCATCATCATTGCTCTAATGAAAAATCATTAGAAAACTGCCGACATTTTTCTCATTTATAATCATATGATAGCAGAAAGTTTAATACATTCTATTTTAGGTGACAACACAGATCGCTAAAGTTACACCTTGTTGCTTTGAAATAGATATAAAGCCCCAAGATTCATAAGAGGTCCCATTGTAAGAAATTGCATCTGGTAAATATCATAATGCCTATATATGTCTCAGTCTGAGCAAAAGAATTCCAACGGCATCTTTAGGGAGTTAGAAAAGAACATGTAAAGACTGTTGTCATGGTGCTTCACCATATTTAGCCCAAGGATGAAAGTACCACATGCCACACCATGTCAATTACAATCAGCTCAGCACATATCATACCATGCTAGATATGCCCAGTCACGTTCTAGGACTTGAGGAAAATATTTGAAGTCCATGGTGGAACAAACAGATATCAACACACGGAGATATGAATGGTATGTGGGTAATGATACACCATGCATATCTTGCTGCTGCAATACAGGCCATGCAGATGCTCTGATCCATCATCAAGCCATGGTTAATCATTTGATCCGGGATAAAAATTAATAGCATGATGGACCATGTCCGATTATTCTCGAGGATATTTGAGAAAATTTTTGTTGGACCAAATTTGTAGTACTAAATCTCACTTCTCAGATGCACGATCCAAAAAATTCAACTCTAGCAATACACAATCTAGTAAGCAACCTGAAAATTCTATAACCAGGTCCAAACAAGAATGAAGCAATTTCCAACATGATTCAACCATTACATGTAAAATTCTGGAGTTGGTTTTGACATAAATAATGCATGAGAAAGTCTTCGGTGGTTCAATACTATTCTATGATTAGGCAATGTTATGCAAAATCATTTTAGAGCGAGAGATCAAATGAGTTAAAAAGAAAAACAAATATTGGTACAAAATTTTCAAAACAAACCCATGTTATAAACGTATTGAATATAATGAGAACTAAGGTTCGCCATGGGGCCTTGTACCAATACCACATTGGTATGGTACCGATATGATGGCACAGGGATCGGTTCGGCATACCAAGGCTCGATACATGCCCTGAGTCTTAGTTCGATACCAACATAGTACAGTACACGCAATATGGGCCGGCACGTGCTAGCATGGTGAACCATGATTAGGGGTGGCAAAATTGACCCGATCCACATTCGATCTGTCTTAAACAGGTTTAGATTTGGATTAAACGGGTTCAGATCATAAACGGATCGATCTATTTAACCTGTTTAGATATTTGAGTTGGGTTCGGGTTTTAATCTTCTAACCTGTTTAATCCATTTATTATACAGGTTGGGTCGGATTGAATTGGGTCATGCCTACCTGTTTAATGATCCCGTTGGTTTCATATAAAAGAGCGCCATTTTAAAAATTTAATCATGCCCCTTGGCTCACTGCCCACTGCCCCACAACATCATATCAGTCATTACATGGTCCTGTTTAAAATTTAATTAGACTCGAGTGCAGCTTGCCAAGAGAAAAAAATGTGCAATTCTGAAGCTGTGAACCCTGTTTTCCAAATTAGAAAAAGAAATGCATGCAGGTGCGCAGTTCCATGGCTGTGACTGTGATCATTGTTTTTCACAATTAAAAAAAAAAACACACCCAGTGCCCACCCGCTAACCCATCTCTCTCTCGTGACCCATTGACCCACCCACTAATCCACAACATGACCCATTTCTCTCTCTCGCTCACTATGCCCAAATAGCAATTGTACTTCCCTCTTCTCCCATTTCTACTTCTCTGAGCCGGAGACGTGGGATGGCGGGACCAAGTCGGAGATGAGTGGGAGTGCCGAAGTGGAGTGTCAAGGAACGTAGGACCGAGTCGGAGACGAGCGGGAGTGCCAGAGTGGAGCAGCGAGGGACGACGGGCCATGGGACCAAGCCGGAGATGAGGGGGAGCGCTGGAATGGAGCAACGAGGGACGGTAGGCTGCAGGACCGAGCCAAAGATGAGGAGCGCTGGAGTGGGCGGCAAGACCTAGGGCTAAGCAAAAAACTGAAACCCGAAGAAACCCACCCAATCCGACCTGATGAACATTGGTTTGGGTCGATTAAAATACATAAATCGGGTGGAATCGAGTTGAAATTTGTACAAAATTTGGTTGTTTACGGTAGGTTCCCTTCCTACACTTTTAACCCACGTGAAATCGAACCCGACCGATACAAACGCATTTCATTCTAAAAAACACCCCATCACCCATTTGGCATTCGGCCTTCGGAACTCAAAAACCCAAGAGCTCTGGCCCTCTCCCTTCCGCTACGTGCCGCTCACTATCTCTCTTTGCTCTTTAGGGTTTGTCAATGGTGGCAAACCCTTTGCTCTCCTAGTTGGCGGCAAATCTGCATCTTCCTTCTCTTGCAGACTTGCAATTCCTTCACCTCACCCTCTCCCTTCTCTTGAAGTGAAGCATCGACCAGTGACCAGCAAGCACAGCTCTACACCCTTAGCCTCAGGTTATTTTCCCCTCTCTACTCCTAGGTTATATTCTAATATTTACTTTTTACTTTGTTTTAGGTATCCAATTTATTCTAGATCTGGGTTCTGTTGTGCTTGATTTTTGTGTCATTTCAGAGATAAGTTCAATGACACTAAAGGTAAAGATAAAGGCGAACCCTCTCCAACATTACTAATAATCAATTTCTCTATTTACAGTGATTTTCTCTATTTTCTTCTATCGATGGAGGCTCGAAAAGATAAAGGTGAACCCTCTCCAGCACCTCCTGCTGCTACAGCTGACGGTAAACCACCCAAACCTACTAAGAAGAGGAAGCCTAATGCTAGTGGCCCTCGCAAAACATCTCCAGCATGGGATCACTTCACCATGATACCTGACAATGAGGTAGATGAGCCTACCACAGCCTGCAAGTATTGTGTAAAGAGATATCTCTGTAACCGAAAAGTGCATGGGACATCTAATATGCTTTCTCATATGAAAATATGTCCTAAGTACCCATATGCACTAAAATCAGATCCTACACAACAAGTTTTGGACTTTCAACCAAAGAAAGATGGTCAAGGAGGTAATATAGTCACTGCCCCATAGGTTTATAATGTAGAGGAATGTAGGAAAGCTATTACTATTTTTGTGATTGTTGATGAGCAGCCATTCAGGGTTGTTGAGGGGTTTGGATTTAAATATATGTGCAAAATGTTGCAGCCCCAATTGCATGTTCCTTCTAGATTTACCGTGGCTAGGGACTGCTACCAGTTGTACTTGAATGAAAAATTGAGGTTGAAGTCTTTTTTAAGTTTTGATTATGAGAGAGTGTGTCTTACAATTGATTGCTGGTCATCAGTTCAAAATCTAAATTATTTAACACTCGCTGCTCACTTTGTGGATAAAGATTGGAAGCTGCAAAAGAGAATTTTAATTTTTTGTCTTATTCCGAATCACAAGGGTGATACCATTGGGAAGCAAGTTGAGACTTGCTTGAATGAATGGGGTATTAAGAATGTTTTTACTGTGACAGTAGATAATGCTAGTTCCAATGAGGGGGCCATATCATATTTGAAGAAGAAAGTGAGAAATTGGAAAGGTCTGGTATTGGATGGTGAGTTTATGCACATTAGGTGTTGTGCACACATTCTGAATTTAGTGGTGAAGGAGGGATTGAAGGATTTCGATTCCTCCATTGAGGCCATTCGCAATGCTGTGAGGTATGTGAGGTCTTCTCCTGCTAGGCTTGCTAGATTTAAATGGTGTATTGAGCAAGAACATATCTCATCTAAAAGCCTAGTCTGCCTTGATGTTTCCACTAGGTGGAACTCAACTTAATGCTAGCAGCTGCAGACAAGTTTTAGAAAGCATTTGATAGGTTAGAAGATGAAGACACTGATTATCTGGTATATTTTGGAGGTGTTGATAATGACAAAAATGTGGGTCCTCCAAATAATCAAGACTGGGACAATGCTAAGGTGTTTGTCAAATTGCTTAAAATTTTCTATAATGTCACTTTAGCCTTCTCTGGTTCCTTGTATGTGACTTCAAATGGTGCTTTTCATCAGCTAGCTTTAGTTCAAAGTGAGATAAAGAAATGGAGTTGTGATCTGGATTCTCTATTGGGTTTGATGGCCACTGATATGAAAAGGAAGTATGATAAGTACTAGGGAAAAGTTGAAAATATAAATCCATTGTTGTTCATCGCAAATATGCTTGACACTAGGTATAAGTTGGCTTATATGGATAGGTCATTTGCTGATATTTATGGTCCAACTTTGGGTAAAGATATGACTGCAAGAGTGAAAAGCCAATTGACTAGGCTATATGGATGGTATTCTAAAGCATATGAGAAAGTGGGTGGTTCAAGTGAAGATAGTCAATCATCACAAGGATGGGAAGCTATAAATAAGCAACTTGAAACAGAGAAAGCTGCTGATAGAGCAAGGGCTGAAGCATTCAGATCACATTTAAAGGAAAGTTTAAGCATTGAGTCAAAAAATGAGCTAGAAAGATACTTATTTGAGCATTGTGTGGATGGTTCAGATGATGACTTTGATGTCTTGGGCTGGTGGAAATCAAATTGCTCGAGGTTCCATGTTCTTTCCAAGATGGCACGTGATGTCTTAGCTGTGCTGGTATCAACAGTGGCTTCTGAGTCAGCTTCCAGTACTAGCGGCAGAGTGTTAGATAATTTTAGAAGTTCACTATCCCCTAAGATGACTGAGGCACTCATTTGCACACAAAATTGGCTAAGACCCACAATATTTGGATTTCAGGACCGTGAATTCATTGAAAACCTTGAACAATGTGAGAAGATTGAGGCAGGTAAAACCTTTATTTATTATTGCAAAAGTTTACAAATACTGGTTTTATCTTTATATGTAATTACATTATGTATTTAAATGAGCATTGTGAACTGATACATTGTTTTACTTATGAGTTTCTAGAACTTGCAAGTGGAAATGGTGGTGCAGGTGTAGGTGGAAGTGGTCCAAGTGAAAGTGCAGGTAATGAGGATGACCAACAGCCTATGGCTGTTGATTAACAATTTGACATAGGTTCAGTTAGTGTGCCCTCAATGCAAAGGTGCCTTCTTTTGTTGGTTATTAAGGTGCCTTCATTCATTTGTAAGTAATCTTAATCCATGGTACAGTTGACAGTAAGGTACCTTTTTTGTTAGCAAGGTGCCTTGATTTATTTTGTAAGTAACCTCTCTGGTACAGGTTCAGTTAGTCTTGTAATTAAGTTTAGGGAGGTTCATTTTTTGGGTACAGATCTAGTATAGATTTAGGAAATAGGAATTATGGTATATTTGCTGATTTGGTACAGATTTAGTACAGATTTGAGGAATTAAAAATTGGCAGTTATAACATGTTTTGTACTGACTTATGGATGTTATGAAATTATTATACCATAGTTTTTATATGAATTGAATGGTTTATTGGTTTGTGATGTTTAATTTCCTAATTTATCTCCAGCTAGCATGCAAATTTGATTTACAGGTATGACAATTATAAATATACAGGGTTGCAATTTTTTAGCTCTATAGCTTGTTGGACATTGTTTTGGATTCATGAAAATATTATTATTGAATTGTTGATGGAAGCACATCAATTTGAGACAATTTTGTACGTATTCAAAAATAAGTCCAAAATTTGTAACTTATAAGGTTCAGGCTTTTTTTACATTAAATTGACCAAAAAAATATATAAATAAGCTTAAATGGGCTAACATTGGACTTAAAATTAATATTGGGTCAATATTGAAGTCCAAAACGATACAACCCATCCGAACCCGCTACAAACTGTTTACTTTGGTTTCAAACGATTTATACATAGTAAAGGGTCGGCAGCGGGTTGAATTTTTTTCAATCCGATTGGATTCAGTCGGATGAGATTTTTGTCCCAACCCGACCGAACCTGACCCGTGCTCAACCCTAGCGAGATCGAGCCAGAGACAAGCAGGAGCGCTAGAGCAGAGCAGCGATGGACAACGAGCCGCGAGACCAAGCAAAGACAAGGGGGAGCGCCGGAGCAGGAGAGGGCAGAGTGGCGGCGAGGCAACCAAGAGTGGAGAGGCCGATGAAGTCCCCTCCAATTCATTTTCTCCTCTTTCTTTTTGTAAATGGGTGGATCTTTGCTTTTTTCAATTGAATCATAAACGTGTTGTAAACAGATCGGGTTGGATAACCTATTTATTAAACAGGTCAAGTTCGGATTTTAAAACCTAACCAGTTTAATAAACAGGTCGAGTTCAGATTGAGGCTTTTTTGAGTCGACCCGTATCTAACCCGACTCGACCCAATTGCCACACCTAACCACGATGAGAACTAAATATCTATAGTGATAAGGTTAGAACACAAGTTTGACCATTGTCTCACCTTTGAAATATGCAAGAAAATCTAAAGCTTTACCTTTTGCTAAAATCAACATAACTAAATCAAAAAATATTGGAAAATTACCTCTCAAAAAGCCCGAGTTTTAGAATAACATCTGCCAAATTAGAGTTTGCCTTCCCAACCAATTGAAAAAGTTTCTTCCTCTTCATGGTAAAGGTACCAGTTTTCTCCATACCACGGTTGATATCTGTAAACTCTGCTACCATTCCATCAACCTAAACAATGAAAATAGTAATTATAATTTTTTATTTAATGCTTAAATATTTTATAATATCAAGAAAAGTTTGCAACCTACCTGTCGGATATAGTGCTCCAAAGCAATACTTTGGCCAAGAACACTTCCAATGGTGCGAATACCATCTATACTCAAATTCTTAAGCATTATGTAGTCAAGCCCACCTTGCATCCATGCATCCAAAGTTGGTTTTTCCACTACCGCATAATCTAGAATTTCAAGAATTCAAACCATCAAATTCTGGATAATTATAGCACTTGTGCCAATTTTTATGAAATGTCAAAAAAAGGAAAAAAGACAGATTAAGATACATAGATGATGAAGCATTTATTTTCTGATGCAACGTATTAGATATATTAAATCATATATAGCAGTGGCAATTCAACATAGTAAAGCATTATGCTTTTCTGAATTTTTGGCCAGCAAGTACTTTACTAATATATGTGACTTTAGCAACCCTTCCATTGACAATGCTGTTATGCTTAATAAACTATAAGATGATAGAAATTATCACCTGACCTGGGAATTAACATCAAGAATTTGTTTTCAAGCAATGAATTGATCTTCCAAAAAACTGGAAAAGATGCCACTGGGATAAGATTAGAAACAAAGTAATCAAAGCTCATTGCAGAAATATATAGCGTCAGAAATCAATCATTTCTGCACTAAAACCAAGAGGCCTAGAAAACCAAAGAAAGAAAAGGAGAGGTGTGACCGATCCAAATTTATCAGCTATTTAGCTTTCTTCCATGAATACATTTGCAGTCATGTGTTTCCTAGTTGTAAAACATATCGAGCCAACACTATCCTCCATATGATCTATAAGACTGTTGGCTTTCTACGCTATGAAGGTTTCTTCCTTTCTTTAGGGTGCGTTTAGTGACACTTTTTGATTTTTGATTTTTAAAAATATTTTTTATTTTTTTAAAATTTTTGCTATTGGGCAAAAGCAAAAAAAACAAAAAGCATGTTTGGTAACTACGTTACTATAAAGCAAAAAACAATTATACGCAAAGCAAAAAGCAAAAAGCAAAAAAGTTTTGCTTTACATATAAAGCAATTATTTTGATTTTTTTGATTTTTGCTTTTTGCTTTTCATGGTGTTACCAAACGTTGCTTTTTGCTTTTTGCTTTTTAAAAATCAAAAAGTAAAAAAACTACTTTTTTAATGGCTAACTAAATGCACCCTTAGGGTGCGTTTGATTACACTTTTTGATTTTTGATTTTTAATTTTTAAAAAATATTTTTTATTTTTTTTAATTTTTGCTATTGAGCAAGAGCAAAAAAGCAAAAGGCATGTTTGGTAACCATGTGCTATAAAGCAAAAGGCAATTATATGCAAAAAGCAAAAAACAAAAAGCAAAAAATTTTTGCTTTGCATATAAAGCAATTATTTTAATTTTTTTGCTTTTTGCTTTTTGTTTTTCATGGTGTTACCAAACGTTGCTTTTTGATTTTTATTTTTTAAAAATAAAAAATGTAAAAAAAGTACTTTTTTAATGGCTAACCAAATGCACCCTTAGTTTTCCTTTGAATCTCTTATATTTGATTGGAACATGCTTGGAATATGATGATCACTCATGGGCATGAGCTGATCAAAATTACTACAACATCAATCCCCAATCATCATAGTCAGGGTTCACCATGCAATAATTTCATTACAAATGTCTCCATCTAAATTTTCATCTCCAATACTATACACCTTTCATGGATGATTACCGGATGTGTTGCCCATCAATTTTTTAACAAAACTTCATTTATATGTATTCCTGTTAACTTGCATATTAAATATTCAGATATGACCTGACTAGTTTCAGATCCTTGTCCTTCAAAGTATTTCTATGTACTTCCAAAGCATTCCCTGGTATACCATCAACATTAATGTAAATCATCACTTTATTTTAAGATAATCAACCAACTAATATTATGATGATTGACAAGGTAATGAGACAAGTGCAACTAGCACTAGCATCATCATTAGCCCTTGTGCATATAATGATGCACACTTATATGCCGATTCATCTAGAGAACCTCCAAAGCATCAATCACCTCTTAGGTTCTCAAAAACCACTGTCTATAACCTTATTTCATGAGGCATAAAAAGTTTATGCCTTTAAGCAAATACTATGAACAACTAGTACCCTATACATAGAATTACATCCTCGTGGATCATACATATTGAACTATTATATTGACATTTACGTAATTAGAATGTATGAATGGGCTTAAAGAATGAAGTGAATAATGTGATAGTACAATGGAAAAATATGTATTGCATTGTAAATGCACCAGCTGGTTAAGCTACATCATTGATCTACCAACTAGAGATCATAAGATAACTAGACAGCATATAGTTTGACTAATAGTAGCACTGAAGTAGCCACAAGGTTGAATCCAAATGATGATTTGAGATGTCCAAATGATAAGATGAACCAATGATCTAGGATAAGCATTTGCTAGTGAGAGGTCACAACTTTTTAGCTTGTATTGAAGCCAAGGTTCATTGTGCCGGTATCGAGGCCTGAACCAGTTGGCTAGCAAGGATTTCGTATGTCCCTGTACAGCCATGTCATTCCGTACTAGGCCCGAACCAACACAAGAGAAAGGATGGAGAGAGAAGGAACGAGAGGAAGAGAGAGGGGGAAGCGAAGGAGAAAGAGAGGGAGAAAAGACCTCTGGAGGCCTGTAGCACTTGATGGAGCACTAGAGTGCGGGCTTTGCCCTCCTAATCGAAATAGGGGCTTCAGCCTTTGTTTTGATTTTTTTATTTTAAAGATTTTGGGTCACTTAATTGTTTCTTTTTTTTTTGTATAGATTTCGGGTGAAGTCCGCAAGGGCTGAAGCACTTGTTTTGATCAGAAGGACGGCGCCGCTTCTCCAGCCCTCCATCATGCACAGCAAGCCTCCAGTGGCCTCGACGACCCTTAGACAGCCATCGGAGGCCTTCTCTCCCTCTCTCTCTTTTCCTCTCTTTCCTTCTCCCTCTCCCCCTCCTTCGCTGGTTTCTCATGTCAATTGCTAGAATTGTCTCTGTCCGCCGCCGGCACAGCTCTGTACACCTCAAACCTTTCGAAATATCTCCACAATCCTTGATTGAAGCATTTGCTACAATCTACCAATGCATTGGGCGACTAACATTAATAAGATCCAAAAGTGGTGGTGAAGGTGACCATGTTATATTATTGCCTTAAGCAATAGTGCAAGCATCTAAGTGAAACCATAAATCAACAAAGTTCAGAATGTAGCATAACCAGTGGCACAAGCTATCTCAGTAAATTAAAAAGGGGGGAAAAATGGACTGGCCATTGTTGATGGATGACAACATAAGTCTTCAGTTGAGCAATTTGGAAAATGAAGAACTAATTTTCGATGAGGATGATGCAGTTGGTAATCAAGTAGATCTTTAAACAAAGAAGGAAGATTTGGGACAGACAATGCATAAGAAGCTGATAAACACAAGGTTGTCATCTCAAGGTTATGTGGATCTTAAAGTAATGAAGAAAGAAGTTACTGAGGTTAATCAAATACTAGTGAATCTAGATTCAAAGAATGACCACTACACATTTTGCCATGATGTAACAGTTTGACCTACCTACTTCCTGACCTACAAAGTGCAAAGTGCAAGTCCATACATGTGCAACTAAGTGGCAGATTACCAAGTACTCACAGAATAGCAATGCCAAGTTCACTGAAAAGAAGCAAAATGTATGAAACACACAGAGAAAGAATACAAAGTTACATTCAGAAAGCTTAACAAACAATGCCACCAGGAGAATTCAAGGAAGCATGATGGATAGCAAAACATAGCAGCCAAACAAATAGTGGACCTTAAGAGTTGCAGGCTAAAATCTAAACTTGAGAATCAAGTAATGGACAAACTAGCAAAACAGTGAATTTAAATGTTTTAACTGGGGAAGGGGTACAAAGTACAAACACTGCATTCATAAGATATGGAACAACAAGAAACATACAAATGAATATTTTTTTTACCCAAAGCTGCCTCCAATGAAGAAAAAGTAAACTTTTTGAGAACAGAGATGACGGAAAAGTTAAAGAAAAATTGGATCTCATGGCACTTGATGTGGAATTTATCAATACTCTCAAAGTTAACAAAGGGTAAAATGAAACAAGGACATTAAACAATTAGTAATTTGAATTTGTAAAGCATCCATACACCATTTAAGACGGAGTACTGTAGGGGAAAACATGGATCTCAAAAACTGGAAAAGTTGTAGCAATCAAAACAAGGCCCACTGCTTTAAAGAGAAGGTCTGTTCAAAGACGCATCAAGCACTTGATGAGACTGGAATAATTAAAAGAGATATGAAGACCACACTTTGGCCATGATGCAACAACTAAGGCACAACAGAATGCTAGAAAAATCTTCTGTAAGATGATCAGAATCTTGAAAAGAGAAATTAAGGCCTTCTCGGGGTAATTAATGCAAAACCAACTGAGTTTGGTGGCACAGAGATAAATTTATAATAGAACGATGTAAATGCTTCAAATGGGAAAAGGAAAATCCAGAAAATATTAGTGACTTAAAAAATGAGAGAACCTTATTTTGATTACAAATATGTGATGGTCAAATCATGAGAGGAGATGAGGAATGGTATCCTGAAAATGAAACTTGCATCACAATCCAATAATTGAATCTGACAATTTCCACTTCACCATTACAGAAGTTTGACCACCTTCTCCCTCATCAATATCACAATGCTTGCAAAGTTTCAAAATTAAGAAGCTTTAAAAATGGTTTCTATTATTAGAATGTGAGGTTATAACTTTCTTAGAGATTGCGCACACAGCAATGATATAGTATTACCTTTATTTTTCTTTAGAATATGAATAGCAATTTCATTTTTCTCATTTTTACCATGATTCATTTAAAGGCCATGAGGATCTAATTGCTATTTCCACTCCTCAACCTACATAAACATTTCATCTACAATATGATATCATTGCTCTATATTCCTTGAGCTCCCGTTGTTTACAAAATTTATCCTTTAATTAGAATAAATAGGATTTTATGGACCAATAAAAAATAGAACATGTCTTACACTGAATCTTTTCCAAATTGAGGCACATCCAAGTGGAGAAGCATATATGCAATCTGTTCAAAATTCTCATCAAGAAAGTACCTATTTATGAGTTCATTTTTTATATCCTTTCAAATTTTTTAGCATTGGATTCTACTAGAAAAATGTTTAAGCAGTTGAATATAGAGGATTGATAAGGAAAGTTGATCTAGTTAAATGTAAGCAAAGAGGTTTAAGCAATTTTGGTGTGCTTACCATCCTTTCTCATCTCTGGCAGCAAACCTGATGCATGTTTCTCAACAATCTTTAGATACCCATCAGCTTCATGGTCAGAAACATTAAACAAAACAACTGAACCATACTGAAAAACTACCATATAGTGGCAATTACTCTCATTTCCAAAACCAGCTTCCAGACCCTGAAATCAGGAATATATTAGCTAATGTTGCATGGTCTTAATTTGTATGCAATCAGCAGGAATATCATAGTGCCTCCACAACCTAATATGCATCAAACTATGATTGTATTTCTATTAGGTTATTAAAAACCATCAGTATGAAGGCATATAACAGCATAAAATAGCGTACACAATAAAGAAAATCGTTGCTTTTAACAACATAAGATAGTATCAAGTTTGTGGCAAAGATCAGAAGAAAAGTTCATTACAAAATATCAATCTGACGAAAGAATTCTTGTAGATTAAAGACAAATAGTAACAACAACTATCATTGCTCTTGGAAGTCTGCCGGCAAATACTACAACAACCTTCTTGACGCAGGCAAATTGAGGGATACTTTGCAATGATAAAGATTCCCATCACAGTCAAACAACAATGAAGTCCGAGAGGCTTACTGCAACCATGAAATAGGCAATTAAGTAAAAAATTGTCTTTGGGATTCTAACAATCAATGGAGTTCACATTGGAGATTCTAACAAGCAAGTACATATGGAGCCAAACAAAGCAATATTCAATTCAAGCTACAGAAGCTCCAGGTTACGAGTACATCATATCACAAAATCTTCTTCTTAACTGCAAAAATCTCTGTTTTATAACATCAAATCAGAGAAAAATAATTCCAAACTGAATAAAAGCTATTAAGTAAAGAACAAGAAAAGAAGAAGAGAACCTACTTGAGGATCGCCCTTCACGTCGTAGTACCGGAGGACGACATAGTTGGCGGCACGAGAATTTGGGGGGATGACATTAAAAGCATTCTGAGACTGCAAGCTTCTCAAATCAATACTGCAATCACAACATGAAAGAACCAAGAACAAATTTCGTATGGAAAAGGAAAAAAGATAAAGGAGGTGAAAATTAGCACGACAGGAAGAGAGAAGAAAGGGACCTGGTGCAGAGGAAGTAGGCCTTAACCGGAATGAAGCGGCTCTGCTTCTCCTGCTGGACCTCGAGGAGGTGGTCTTGGTAGCCGCTATCATCGTCGTCGTCGGAGCAGGTCGCCGCCGATGGCGACGACGAGCGATGCTCCTGCGGCGGCTGGTGGTGGTCCTCGCGCCATTCGAGCTCCTGGCCGGATGAGGCGGAGGAGAAGGCCTTCGGGAAGGGGTGGGCGGAGGCGAGGAGGAGGAGGGGGCGGTGCTGCGGCGGCCGGCGGTAGAGGAAGGCGGAGAGGAAGGAGATGGGGCAGCCGGCGGCGGAGGAGGAGAGAGGAAGGGCGGAGGCTAGGGTTTGAAGGGAGCGGCGGGGGAGGGTTTTGGCGAGAGGACGGGAATAGGAATAGGAATAGGAATAGGAATAGGAACAGGAATTGGAGGAGGAGAGCATGGAATGGAGATACTTATCTAAGGATAAAGAAAAAGATGACGGGGAAGAAGACAAGCAGCGAATTCTCCAGAAAGACATCGTGTAATAGTAATAGCAATGGAATGAGCACACATTGGACGCGGAGGAGGAGGAAGGAAGGGGACGGAGAGGGAGGGGGAGTAGAAGGGGCCTGGGGGATGACTTGCGCCACAGGTGAGAGAGAGAGAGATGTCGTCTTATGTGGGTCTGGTATTGGTATTATGGGAATTGGTGGATGGACTGATGTCTGAATGAGAAAAAGGACTCGCAGTTAGTATTTTCGCTCGTATATGCCCGTCGCTAAATATTTTTAGAAAATCCAAGTTTTAATAAGATTTTTCTCCAAAAATGATTATACGGTCTAAAAATAATAATATTTTTACTGAAAATAAAATAGAAAGACAATGCTGCAGCTTTTCCTTATTATTATTATTATTATTATTATTATTATTATTATTATTATTATTATTATTATTATTCATCATTCATCTATTATTTGCCATTGTAATAAGTTATTATATAATAATTATTTCATTAATAAAAATTCAAAATTTCTACTCTGATTGTTATAATAATTATATTTCCTGATAATTATTTCAGTGGGGGTTAATCATAATATTTAAAATATCATTTTGGCTCTTCTTGAAAAATACATGACTTCCATATCTAGTCAAGTGATAATTTAGATACCTAGTATCCATTAACTAAGTATGGCATCAATTCTTCTTATTCTAACAAAATAAAAAATAAATTTGATATTTTTAACATATATATTTAAAAAAATAGAAGTTTTTTAGATTATTTTTTTATTTAAGATTATAATTAAAAAAAAGAAGTCATCTATGATTATCTATTTACTCCAAAAATATGAAGGGATAGAATTAGTAAAGCTAGGCTTGTTGATATTTTGTATTCAATCATATTTTTATCTTGATTACAAAAAAATTAAGATCCTAGCAAATTAGTATCTAGCATAGATACTTTGTTGAGATTACTTCGATCTTCTTCTTGTATCAAGATTTTCTAGTAGGCGGACATATCAATCCTATTGTCTCTCTTCAAGCAAAATAAGTGCTCAAATAGATAAACAACCAACGTATTGGAGATTAACCCTACTTTCACTGAAGTCCAGTCAGATGCTTAGTCTAATGCGATCGATAATCACAGAAGAGCTTCAATCATAAATTTTCTTCCCAGCAACCGAACCCCACCCAATCTTCTCTAGTGGCCGAACTCATTCAGTGGCCTAACCCCTCAGCGATCGAGCCCCAACTGAACTTCTTCCTGATCCCTTCTGCAGTCGAACTTTCCCAGGAGCCAGACTCCTCCCAGACATCTCCTTCGATCGGACTTTCCTAGGAGCCGGACTCCTCCCAGACATCTTCTTCGGCCGAACTTTTCCAGTCGGACTCCTCCCAGACATCTCCTTCTATCGGACTTCTTCAGGAGCCGGACTCCTCCCAGACATTTTCTGCAGTCGGATTTCTACAGAAATCGAACTTCTTTCGAATTTCTCCATCGGTCGAATTTCTACAAGCACCGAGCTCCTTCCGAATTCCTCCTACCGATGGATTTCTACAGGAGTCGAACTCCTTCCGAATTCTTCCTACAGTCGGACTCCTTCAGAAGCCGAACTCTTTCCAGATTTCTCCTATAGTCGGACTCCTTCAAGAGCCGAACTCCTTCCAAATTTTTTCTGCAGTCA
Organism: Cocos nucifera; assembly: GCA_006176705.1. Classification (NCBI taxonomy): domain Eukaryota; kingdom Viridiplantae; phylum Streptophyta; class Magnoliopsida; order Arecales; family Arecaceae; genus Cocos; species Cocos nucifera. The sequence continues at coordinate 58,381 of QRFJ01002026.1, read as the reverse complement.
GATTTTTATGAAAGTCGAACTCCTCCTTCAGTCGTATCCCCTTTAGGAGTCCGAACTTCTTTGAAATGGATATACACTGAAGTTTTTCACCAACCAATGCCTGCTCCCTTCGAACTATGGCTATTGAATCTCGACGGTATAGCTGCCACTATCAGCCTGGCAGCACCTCTTCCTCCGTAACAAGCCCCACGCGGCCCACGACTAGATGGTATGGCTGCCATTATCAGTCTGGCGACACCCCTCTCTCCGTAACGAGCCCCACGCGGCCCACAAGTATGGCTATCACTATCAGCCTGACGATACCTTCCTCTCCATACCGAACTCCATGCGGCCTCGAGCGGCCCGCTATCGGACGGTATGGTCATCACTATCAATCAAGCTCTGTCTATAAAAAAAATCCTCCAGATACGTTTTCTCTAAGCTCTCTTTTTCTTTCTAAAATTCTGTCAAACTCATTTCTGAGCACTCCATTTCTGTTGGCCAGAAGAGCTGACTTGATCATCGGAGGATCCTATCAGAGCCACCACCATCGACTCCGGACAGGATTTTATTTTGCAGGTCACCGATGGCGACCTCATCTCCCTCAACTTCAGCTCGATCCAGCGTCGATCAGATTCTGCACCAACAGAATTGGCGCTAGAGGAAGGGCCTCTGTCTCTAAGGTACCCTTGTTCTTAAAGGAGTGCTCAATCGATCCTATCGACCTTCTTCTCCAGGGTTCACCTCCATCCTCTTCCCTTAATTTCGAGAAATGCCTCAAAAGAAGGCGACTATCCAAAGATCTACCGCTTCTACGTCTAATGTAGTGGTGAGCCAGATCCATCCATTTCTGCTCCATCATCGGTACTTCAACCTCCACCTCCACCGACGACCATAGTAGATTCGGAGTAGTTTAACCTACTGATGTAGTAGATTTAGGACCCCACCGAGATGGTGCAGGCCATGCAGCAGCCTCCGATGGCAACTCCACCAAAAAACCCATCATCAGGATGTCAAAAATTGATCTCAAGGAAGAGTACTTGGGCTAGCATACCCGTCGCCCCTGGAAAGGAGAAATAGAGAGCAGAAGATCCATGTTCGGATCACGGTTCTCCTCTAGAGGAGATCTTCCTCATCTGTAGTCAGAAGCCCTCCAAGATCTGCGATCAAGATGACGCCCTCGATCACAAACTGCGAGAGATGGACCGATGGATTGAGAAACTCCATCATGTCATCCCGGCTCGCTATGATGATGTCTTCACTGATCCTTCTTTTCTCTCTCCAAATTATGCAAGAGCCCGTTCCGCCGAACTTCAAGCTTCCTCAATTTGAAAGCTACGATGAAACCTCTGATCCGGTCAATCATCTGGAGGCCTTTCGGACCATGATGCTATTTCATAGCGCACAAGATGCCATATTATGCCGAGCTTTCCCATCTACCTTGAAAAGAGCGGCAAAAAACTGGTACTCGACGTTGGAGCCTGATACGATCTTCTCTTTTGACCAGATGAGCCATTAATTTGCGGCTCACTTTATCAGCAGCCGACGTCCGCACCGAGGTTCGGATTTTCTGATGAATGTCAAGCAGAAGGAGGAGAAATCTATTCGGACTTATGTCATCCAATTTAACGCTGCTGCTTTGGAGGTTCGGAATCTGAACTAGTCTGTTGCCATGACCGCACTCAAAGACGGCCTTCAGAAGAATGGTTTGCTGTTCTCCCTGAAGAAGAAGTACCCAGGAACTTTACCGATCTGCTAGCTTGGACTAAGGGATGTGTCCGTGTGGAAGAAGCCTTCAAGTTGAAGGATGAAAAAGCCGTAGGAGAGTGGCAGGCGAACGAGTTTAATAGACCCACCGTCGATGGAGGGCCGAGTGAAGTTCGGCCATGCTCATGGACTCCCTTCGAGCGCAAGCGAGCCCGAACTCCTCGAGTTCGTCGTCAAGGAAGCTCCAACATAAGGATGTGAAGAAGTCCTCCCCTTAGAAGGTTCCACAACTACACTCTCCTTAATGCTCCTAAAACTCAAGTTCTGATAGAAATTAAGAATCAGCTACAAAAATCAGAAGAATTACGATCTCCTCCAAATAAGTACGATCGAAGTAAATACTGTCTCTACCATCATGACCACAGCCACGATACTGAAGAATGCATTCAGCTCCAAGACGAAATCGATGAGCTCATCAGGAGGGGCCGACGGGTTCGATTCCTCAAACGCCAGCCTAAAGCAGGAGAAGATCGGACTAAGGGCGCTATCATAGCCAGAACCTACCATGACAGAGGAACAATAAGGAGATCAGCCGCCTCCCGATGTCATCAATGCTACCTTCTGGAGGAGGCTTGGTACTTCGACGAGCCACCATCTCTTAACCTCAAAGCCAAGAGAAGCTTGCTCCAAGTTGAGAAGACCAGTATGAAATAGAGGAGGTTGTCCGATCTGAAACTTATCGTCTGAAGGAACTCGAAGGAACAACGCTCCTACGATCCTAAAATATAGAAAATCTGGGAATGTGCTGCCAATAATTTTTTCTTCAATAAAATTCCTCCATTTCAATATTATTATTTTTTGGTGCAAAAACTATGTGATGATAGAAAAGAAGCAATTAATAGTGGCTGTGTTAGGAATAGGAGGAGAACCCCATCCTAACATAAGCAGGTCGAAGTCCTTCAACCTTGGCTAGAGATAAGATCTCTTCTGAGCTTCTACGTCAACAGAAGATAAGATCTCCTTCAACCTCGACTAGAGATAAGATCTCTTCCGAGCTTCAAAGTTTACGTCAACAGGAGATAAGATCTTCTTTAACCTTGGCTAGAGATAAGATCTCTTCCGAGCTTCTACGTCAATAGGAGATAAGATCTCCTTCAACCTCGGCTGCTGGAGATAAGGTCTCCCCCGAGCTCCTACATCAAAAGGAGATAAGATCTCCTTCAACCTGGCTACTGGAGATAAGATCTTCCTCGAGCCTCTACGTCAATAGGAGATAAGATCTCCTTTCAACCTCGACTGTTGGAGATAAGATCTCCCCCGAGCTCCACCTTCAACCTCGGCTAGAGATAAGATCTCTTCCGAGCGTTCAAAGTCTACATCAACAGGAGATAAGATCTCCTTCAACCTCGGCTAGAGATAAGATCTTTTTCCGAGCTTCAAAATCTTCGTCAATAGGAGATAAGATCTCCTTCAACCTCGGCGATCTCTCCCGAGCGTCAAAGTCTACGTTAATAGGAGATAAAAGATCTCCTTCAACCTCAGTTAGAGATAAGATCTCTTCCGAGCTTCAAAGTCTTCGTCAATAGGAGATAAGATCTTCTTCAACCTTGGCCTGCTGGAGATAAGATCTTTCCGAGCTTTTACATCAATAAGAGATAAGATCTCCTTCAACCTCGGCTGCTAGAGATAAGATCTCCTCCGAGCTTCTACGTCAATAGGAGATAAGATCTCCTTTAACCTCGGCTGTTGGAGATAAGATCTCCTCCGAGCTCTACCTTCAACCTCGGCTAGAGATAAGATCTCTCCCGAGCATCAAAGTCTGCGTCAACAGGAGATAAGATCTTCTTCAACCTTGACTAGAGATAAGATCTCTTCCGAGCTTCAAAGCTTCGTCAATAGGAGATAAGATCTCCTTCAACCTCGGCTAGAGATAAGATCTCTTCCGAGCTTCAAAGTCTTATCAATAGGAGATAAGATCTCCTTCAACCTCGGATAGAGATAAGATCTCTCCCGAGCTTCAATTACAACTTCAACCTCGGTTGAAGATAAGATCTCCCTGAGCCTCAACTACAACGTCAACCTCGACTGGAGACAAGATCTCCCCCGAGCCTCAACTACAACTTCAACCTCGGCTGGAGACAAGATCTCCCCTGAGCCTTAACTTCAACATCAACCTCGGTTGGAGATAAGGTCTCCCCCGAGCTTCAACCCCAATGGGTGCAGAGCCTAAAAAGGGACTTCGACGATCGCCTTTTTTATACTCCCTTCCTTCGAGTTTCGAAGTCGGGAGTGGGGAGACTATTGTTGGAGATAAACCCCATTCCCATCGAAGTTCAGTCTGGTGCTTAGCCTAATGCGATCGATAATCACGGAAGAGCTTCAATCAAAAATTTTCTCCCCAGCGGTCGAACCCCATCCGATCTTCTCCAGCGGCCGAACTCATTCAGTGGCCTAACCCCTCAGTGGCTGAGCCCCAGCCGAACTTCTTCCTGATCCTCCTGTAGTCGGACTTTCTTAGGAGCCAGACTCCTCCAAACATCTTCTTCGGTTGGACTTCCCCAGGAGCCAGACTCCTTCCAGACATCTCCTTCGGCTGGACTGCTCCAGGAGCCGGACTCCTCCCAAATATCTCCTACAGCCAGATTTCTATAAGAGTTGAACTCCTTCCGAATTTCTCCACCAGTCGAATTTCTACAGGCACCGAACTCCTTCCAGATTTTTCTATCAGTCGAATTTCTACAAGATGTCAAACTCCTTCTAGATTCCTCCTACTGACGGATTTCTACAGGAGCCAAACTCCTTCCAAATTTCTCCTGCAATCGGACTCCTTCAGGAGCCGAACTCCTTCCAAATTTCTCCTGCAGTCGGATTTCTATGAGAGCCGAACCCCTCCTTCAGCTGTATCCCCCTTAGGAGTCCGAACTCCTCTGAAATGGATATACGCTGAAGTTTTTCACCAACCAATGTCTGCTTTTTTCGAACTATGGCCGTTTGAATCTCAACGGTATGGCTGTCACTATCAGCCTAGCAGCACCTCTTCCTCCGTAATAAGCCCCATGCGGCCCATGACCAAACGGTATAGCTATCATTATAAGTTTGATGATACCTCTCTCTCTATAACGAGCCCCACGCAGCCCATGGGTATGGCTGTCACTATCAATCTGATGACACCTTCCTCTCCGTACCGAACTCCACGCGGTCCCAAGCGGCCCACTACCGGACGGTATGTTTGTCACTATCAATCAAGCTTCGTTTATAAAAAAGGATCCTTCAGATACGTTTTCTCTAAGCTCTCTTCTTCTTTCCAAAATTCTGTCGAACTCATTCCTGGGCACTCCATTTCTGTTGGCCAGAAAAACTGACTTTGATCGTCGGAGGGTTCTGTCGGAATCACCACCATCGACTCCGGATGGAACTTTTATTTTGTAGGTTATCGACGGCGACCCTCAGCTCTAACTCGATCCGACATCGACCAAATTCTACGTCAATATAATTAAAAATATTTTTTAATAATTATTAAAAATATTTTTTAATAATTATTAAACTATTTGGCAACTAGTTGTAAGATTTGATAAGAAAAAAAAAATATTAGCTCTTTTGATTTTTTTGTAAGATGCTAGACGTTTTTTTATTCATAATTAATTAAAAGATCCATATTTACGACGATCTCCTTTTTTTATCTTTAAATTTACGACTGATCTCCTTTTCTTATCTTTAAAAAGTCAAAGTGCTTCATTCAGAAAAAAATTATGTTTTCACGATGATGCTTCCCGCGTCCTGATTGACTTTGAGCCATAAGATTTATTAGATCTTGCGAGAAAATGTTCGAAAATTCAGTTTGGTTCATAGGGCTTTATCCTGGGTTAGAGGGAGCCCTTCCAGACGTTCTCAACGGCTACCGGGCTAAACCCGGGCCGAAGAGTGGGTTTGGAAATAGTATTCAACCAGCAATTGACGCGCGTCGGTTATAACCTCACCAGCTGCCTCATTGCCCCAAGCGCAAAGATGATGGTCTTAATCCAACGCTTCTCATTTTATAGCCCACCCGGATCCCTGCCTCCGCTGATCGCTCCCGATGTGGGATTATTTATTGCTACTCATCTCACAGCCTCTCACGAACCGCTCCTGTGCGGGCTGCGCTAAGAGTCCCCGAAGGCCCAGGTTCTTCTATTGGAGTCCATGTTTCGTTACGGATACGAATGGATTACTTGTCTTCTTATTTCTCCTTCCTCAGAACTGGTCCCATGCAGAGAGTCCGGAGCGGTTTCAAATTGGTCCGTCAGGTTAATTAGGCATCGTTTTGTGCTTGGATGTGGACCATGCAATTGGATTGATCATCCAAGTCAGGCATGAAACGAGCCTAGTCGAAATTAGGCACCGGTCTACCTATACAAATTGGATCTAACCAATCCGTATAACATGTGAAGTTAAATTAGGTTGAGTTCGGTATTGGATGAGGCCTGGTTTGAGTTCCACCTGCTTGCTTTTGTCCTCAAGTCCGATCTTATCTATTTATTCATTCCTTTTTCATGGAGAATTGGAGATATTGTAGCATACGCATGCAAGCAGCATATACATTCGTCCAATGTAGTGGTGAGCTTTTGCCTAAGTATAATATTGCTTTTCCTTTTTTGTTTTTAGATTTACTTTGTATTCAGTAGAAACTCAAATTTAGGACCAGAGCACAAGATGAGATCCACATTTCAATCCGTATAGACTTGGTCTTCGTTAGATTTTATGATTGAATATTAGAACAGACTGGCCTGTTACACGTATTCCTGTTGGTCTTCTACACGAGGGAGTGTACCTTGTTCGTAACATAAAATTGTTCCCACCCTGCTTTATTTCTCACTTTTGCCACACATCTTATGGTTAAACCCCCATGAAATCCATCCTTGGCGACTTGCCCGTGAGTTCAGATCTTCTGTGAGTTTTACTTTCCACATATACGGCGGCGCCCATGCAATTTTCTTGGGAAATCGATCCTGTCTTAGGTAATCCAGAACTATGAGTACTGTTTATTATTATAGATAAAAGGTTCGGCCAAATTTAATATATTACTTTCTCGTAAGATGGCTTTGTACAATTAGATGATTCAAAATGCTATACCTTCCTAAAATCAAAACAAATATTGAAAACAAATTATATAAATCAATAAGAATGATATTTCTCATCCTAAACTCTGCAAAAGTAATTAATTGCAACAAGCAAAACTGGAAATTATGAACATAAACCTGAACTAGTGAATCAGGTAATTATGAGTAATTAGCATCCATCGGTGTTTCCTCACACATTGCACCAACTTACTCTAATCTAAGTATGTCATTTATATTTGAAAAACGTACAAATTTATGCACATGGGATGTCAGCACTCAGAAACTAACCGTGATACTCTAAAAACCATCAAGTAGGAAACTGGAATTCTTACAAGAAATATTAATCAACTATTAATTCAAGAAAACAAGCCTACATATTCCCCTTAACTGGAACAATTGAGAAAAATAAATAATTCCAATTGCAATGGATCAAATTTTAAACATCCAGCTAACAATTAGACCTTCCCCAGCAGCTGTAGCATTTAATCGAACACGTTGGACTCGTTCAAGCCTTTGTCACCAACTTGGCCAGAGCTGGATTTATCCTATCCTCTGGGATACCTTTCTGAGGATCACCTCCTGCAAGGTTGAAGTAGTCATAGAAGTCCAATATTTCCATGGCTATGTTCTTGACCTGCAAATCACCACGTGGGTAGAATAGTTTCAAATTCAGGAAGTAACCAGACTCGTACAGAAATATCAAGCATTCGGATGAGCGTTCTAAGATAGCAAGGCTTACAACATTCATGTCGACACGAAGCTCCTCAAACCATGCAGTTGTCTCTTTATCTTTGAGCACAACAGCAATGTATATGCAGGCTAGGGCAATCTTATATGGAGGGTATATAAGAATAAGATCCATCTTATATGTGTCATTTACAAGGCCCCTGCATGCAATGGTTATCTATCAGCACAGAATTGATTCCCCTTGATTATCTAGACAGCATGATCACATGATTTAACTACAGTCTAGTAAAAATAATAATTACAGAATACCTTGGGCCCAAAATTTCATTTCAAGCTTCAAGCCTATTTGCTCTCCTAACTCCCCGTAAATATGATGGACATTAGCATAAATTTACCTGGCATGGAGTTTTCAAGTACTTCTGATGTATAGCATTTCGAAAAGGGGTTTCTTTTTCTTTCCAGCAGAAATGAACATATTATTGTCTGAGCAATACACCTGAGTTTAGTAGGTTCTTGCTTATATTCAACGAATCAATATGCCGACAAAGCATGCCCCTTTCTCTATTGTTTCCAAGGTTTATTGCCTGATTCTCCTAGTAGCTAGCAAACAACTTAACAAAGGTTGAAGTAAGAAGCAACCTAATGTCACCCTCTTATTCCATCTTACGATATAACTGCAGTACAAAGAAACACTCACCAGGAAACAATCACCTAATTCCCATTATCATGAAATATTACTCTGCCACATGTTTGGCAAATTAAGACTGGGAAACAGGCCCATAAACATAGAGAACCTTCAGGACCCGTCAGAAACTACATCAAATGCCTTCAAAACAAAATATGATTAAATGCTTACCAAGCGACCTGTGTCAAATCTGTCATGTTAGCATCCTCCAATAACCTGATAGACGAGAGATTTTTAGTCAGTCTCCACATTTACATTTTTGAAGTGGAATAGTTGCGCTAGCATGGTTGTCACAAAAAAAATACTATTTTCACACCACCATTTTAGGAGGATAAATTTTACGATGTTATAGGAATTTACTTTTTTTTTTTTTTAATTTTCAAGGACTGACCAATTATTGGTTCGAGCTGATCCACGGTGGACCATAGATTATTTAGTCCTTTTTCCTCCATTTTCCCTCCTTACCACAAGTCTTATCATGCATTTAATACATTTCCTCCCCTTAACAACAAGCATTCCCATGTATAATCCCGATTCCGCGTCCCAAGTAACAAATTATCTATGGTCCACTTTGGACCAAGTCCAACCAATAATTTCTCATCAAGGAACTAAAGATCTAATTAAGGTTTACATAATTTTAATATCATTGAAAATAGGCCCCTGTCAAAACTGTTATTTCTGTTATAACAGAAACAAAGGCTGTTATTTGCCAATTTCACCTCAAGACGGTTTATTTGGAATGAATACGTTGGCCAATGCCTGTTATTAACTGTTGTAACAGAAATAATGAATAGTAATAAAAAACTGAATATTATTTTCTTCAATCACTATTCATTGAATAAAAATATTATTTTAGTTGGTAAGAAGCTTTTGGCCGCATACTGCATGCTTCCCAATGAAAATCAACAATGATCATTCCAGAATAAAAATCCACATCATTGATCAAGATCTACACTATCTAAATTGGGTAGAAATCAAATATCATTTATTTTCAGAATCCCTTGCCTATGCATGAAGTTGGCACAAAATGAGTGGTAGCAAAACAGCCAGCAGGCAAAACGACATTGTAGATCATTTTTTTTTTTCAGATGATCTTGATCAAGACGTCTAAAACATACCAAGGCCAAATTTGGTGGATCTGGATGCTTCTAGATTATAAATCAAAAAAAGCTGCTAAAACATCTTTGCTATTCACCGCTCGGTTCACCAGTCATATATGGCAGTTCAAGATTGGCATAATACATGGGAGGTAGATGAGTGTTAGGTGTTCCAGGATTCCTTGAGCACATCATTAGGGCTTGATTGGGATCAGTGACCTTAAGCATTTTCGAGATAATTTAAGCACTATATCGTGCAATTAGAGTTAATATTGTATCATTCTGCATATATTTGTTTTTGGGGTAAAAGACCTCAAAAATACATATTTTACTCTAGTCAATCAGGAAAATGTAGTGTAATATCAATGATGTGGATTTTTCATTTCGATATTGATTTTCATTTGGAGGTATTCCAGGCTAAATGCTCTCAAAGAATTCAAGCTTTAACATACATACACATATATAATCTTTGGAATGTGGAATGCATGTAAGAGGAACACAATTAATTTTTCCACTTGAAGCAAGCTCTTTTTTCATGGTTTATGAGCCCACAAAAATTATTGGTTAAATATAAAATATAATAAGGAAAGACACAGAGTTTGACAGGTACATGTTTGAGATAGAAGGAAAATCATATAAATCTCGCTCAAGATTTGCCATCTCGGTACCGGACCCCATACCAATGGAATCCCATAATAACATTGGTATGTGATATGGTATGGTACATCTATATCAATATAAAACAGTTTGGCATACCGGTACAATATCGGTATGGTATGGTATGCCCTATACCATCCGATATGGGGTGGTATGGCGAACTATGCTCTCTCTCTCTCTCTCTCTCTCTCTATCTATCTATCTATCTATCTATCTATCTATCTATCTCTAGAGAGCTTGAGTCTTGGCTTGCTAAAAAAAAAAAAAAAGGAAAACCTAGTTCAGAGAGGGTTAAGGGTGCACAGGAGAGGCATGCTTAAACCGACAAAAGGTGCAAATCCAAGGCCATCCTAGTGTTCACAACCTTGACTTCGCTCCCAAGCAAGCCATTCTCCCATTCATGGTCTCTCTCTCTCTCTCTCTCTCTCTCTCTCTCTCTCTCACACACACACACACACACACACACAAAGAATTAATGTGCCCCTGAATGGGAGAAGGCCATGGAAGTGATGAGAAAGAAGAGAGCCACTGTTGCCCCCATGGGTGTATGTAAGTGTATCAGAGAAGGGGGTTGAGGGTGCTACAGGGAAATGTGTGTGTACGTGTGTGTGTGTGTGTGTGTGTGAGAGAGAGAGAGAGAGAGAGAGAGAGAGAGAGAGAGTACTGTTCAAAGCCAATATATACAAAAAGCTAAGCCCTAATGGGTCAGTGCACAAATCAGATAAGCCCTCTGCCCACCTTTAAGCCATTGGATTCAATGTAATGACTATTGTGTTATCTAACTTATAAATAATCTTGACTTTGAAATTAAATCTATGACAGACTCCATAGCTCTTGGCTAAGAATGCTTACCAATAGATAGTAGAAAATATTAAAACAGTCATATATAAATATTATACATATAATTTTTCATATATCAAGCTATACCAAACTAAAACCAAGCAAGATGAACCAAGCTCAAGCTCAGCTTGTTTAAGTTTGGAGCTCAAAAATCCAGCTCGAGCTCGGTTCATTCACCAACAAGCGAGCCAAGCTCGAGCTGATTTTTGAGCTAAACAAGAGCTAGCTCGTGAATAGCTCATATGTTTTGGTAGCCCTAGATACTAATACTTATTCAACACTCATCAGATATGTGTCTAATACCCAAGTATTCTAAAAGGCGGCCTAGTGCACAAGGCTACTGCCATCATGGAGTCGGGTCTAGAGACGGTCAGATATACAGCCTTACCCCTCATGCAAAGAGGCTGTTTGCATATTTTGAACCTATAGATTCTAGGTCATGATAGAGAAATCTTACCATTGTGCCAAGGCTCACCCTCTCTAAAAGAATGTCCACTGTAGAGCTCAAACTACAATCACAGGTTAAGACTTAAGAGCCTTGTGCTCTACTTCAATTGAACTAGATTGGCTTGTTATGTTAATTATTCTACTTTTCAAAATTAAAAGAAGTGCTCTAGATACACTCAAGATGCTTCTCTAATACCTTCAAGAATGAGGGAGAAAGCTTTTTCTTTCTTTCTTTTTTTAATGAATGCCAACCCTTTAATGATGAATGGTAATTTTTGAAATTTTGAGTTCATACCATAGTTTGGACCATGGATTGGGATCAATGGATTTGAATGGCGATTAAATCAGGGTTTGTGGAAGTTAACACATCATACAACACATGAACTATGTTAGTTGAGAGCCCACTGTGCTTTATGATTTTTTTTACACACACGCACACATATATGTATGTATGTATGTATACATATGTATGTATGCATCTGCGCACACGCACACACACATACATACATACATACATATATATATGTATGTATGTATCTGTATACCTACACACACAGACATCCATCCATCCATCCATCCATCCACACACACACACAGACATCCATCCATCCATCCATCCACACACATACATATATATATACATATGTATGTACGTATCTGTATACCCACACACACAGACAGACATCCATCCATCCATCCATCCACACACACACACAATAGACACAGACACACACACACACACACAGACACACACATATGTATGTATGTATCTGTATACCTACACACACACACACATATATATATATATGTATGTATGTATGTCTCTGTGTGTGTGCGTGTGCGTGTGTGTGTATGTATGTACGTACATACATACATACATACGTGTGTGTGTGTGTGTGTGTGTGTGTGAGTGAAGGTATACAGATACAAACATACAAATGTATACATACTTACATATATACATACATACATATGTATACATACATACGTACATACATATATATCTATACATACATATACATACATAAATATACATACATACATATACATGCATCTACATACATATATATACATTTATATATATATATCTATATACATATACAGCGTTCTCAGAACCGTCCCGAATCGGATGGTTCGGTGCGTGCCAAACCAGACTGACAGGCAACCAGGACGGTTCCGATTGAGAAAATGGTACACGCCGGTGCCGGGGAAGAAAGAGAGAGAAACAAAGGTAGAGAGAGAGAAGAGGGAGAGGCCATCGGAAGTCGGCGATCTTCCTCTGCGGCCGCCAAAGGGCGACAGAGACTGCCTAGCGGAGCCACGGCTGCGGAACAGAGGCGATTGTGCCTTTTTCTTTGTAGGCTTTTTTTTTAAAAGCTAATGAATAGTGAAGCTAGCAATCGATTTACCAGCTTCACTTTTTTTTTTGTTTTTTAAAAAAATCCATGAAACGGGCGATCACCCTTATTTCACGTCGTGGAACCGCAAGCAACGTTTACGCCGCCCAATGGCCACGACGGCCAGCCGAAGGCCCTCCGACGGCCTACCCCCTTCTCTCTTTCTCTCTCTTCCTCTCTTTTCCTCTCTCTCTTTTTCTCCTCCCTCTATCGGTTCATACCGATTTGATCCAGTACGAAACCGTACTAGACCGTGCTATCGGCTGACCAAAACGACCACCGGTATCGGAACTGAAAACCTTGTATATACATGTGTATATATACATATATATACACACACATATGTATATATATATGTATAAAGATATATATAGATATGTATAAACATATAGATACATACATATCCATATATATATATATATATATATAAATATATATATATATATATATACACATGTATATGTATATAGATATGTATAGATATGTATATACATATAGATACATACATATACATATAGATACATATATATGGATATAGATATATATATATATATATTTATATATATGTATTTATATATGTATATATACGTACATATATATGTATATATATGTAGATATCTATCTATATATGTAGATATCTATGTGTGTGTGTGTAGGTATCTATGTGTGTATGTATATATATTTGCATATAGAGATATATATATATACACACACACATATACATATATACATGCATATACATATGTATGTATATACATACACATTGTTGGGGGTAAAATAACTCTGCCAAAGTCCTTAGCTGCCGACCTCCATTTTGAAGAAATCCGTTGATCCTCTCAACAATAAGCCCATACCGCGGAACTTGTCAAAAGCACATTGAAACTCAACTAGACGATCTTAAACGATAAAAGAGAACTATTATTTAATTAACCTTACTTCTTAACTTAGAATGAATGATAGGGCCAGAGTTCAACCCTCCCAACCCTAATCGATGATGAGTTCCGAAGACAATTGAAGTCCTATATTGTGGACAACACGCTCCTTCTAGCCGAACCCTTCAAGTCATACTTCCTCCAATCGCACTCCTTCCGAACGAACTTTCCCAGTCGCGCTCCTTCCAGACGACCTTTCCTAGTCGTGCTCCTTCCGGACGAACTCCTCCAATCGCGCTCCTCCCCGCAACACTCCATCCTAGCGGATTCCATCCGACCGAACACCTTTCAGTCATGCTCCCTTCAGTCGAAGCCCTTCCATTCGAATATCCTTCGGGACGAGCTTCTCTCAGCTAGTCGCGAACCTACTTAGCCCATACTACGCCTATCAGGTAGAGCCATCCAAAAGGACCTCATCAAACCAATGATTCATGACAACCGCTCTGCGAAGGGTGGAGCACAGTACTTTAGATCTAAATTTAGGAGGCACCTACCTGCACACGACCTAGGAGGCATCCGAACTTCTTTAAGCCACTGGACACTACTCTAACAGACCTTGACCAATTACAAGTTCACTGCATACACTGAAGTCTTCAACCTATGTCCGAACTCTAACAAACAGATCTCAACTGCTTGCAAGTCGCGACAAACGACAACTCATCCTCCATAACAGACTCCATGTGGCCTGAGCGACCCACTATCAGACAGTTACGACTGTCGCCATCAGTTTGTTACATGCTCCTATAAAAAAAATCCTCCAGATACATTTTTCGGGAGACTCTCTTCCCTCCACCTTGCTCTGCTTAGCTATTTCCTAAGCACTCCATTCCAGTTGGCCAGAAAACTGACTTAAGCATTGGAGGATCCTACTGGAGCCACCCCCTTCGATTTGGACTTTGTTTTGCAGGTCTCGTTGCCTTGCCTTTCCAACTCCAGCTACCTCCGACGTCCTCACGAATTTCTGCACCAACAGGATTGACACTAGAGGAAGGAATTTTGAGCCCTTGTTCTAAAAGGAGTATCCAGTCGATCCTATCTGCCTTCTAATCTTTTGAATCCACTTCCATTTAATCTCTTTTTGCTCCAAAAATGCCCTCAAAGAAGACCACCCGATGGTCTGCTGCTTCTACCACCAGATCAATCTATAAGCCAGATCCGCCCATCCTGGCTCCATCGTTGGCACCTCAACCTCCTTTGCCAGTGGCCATGTTGGATTCGGAGCAATTCAATCTACTAATGCAGCAGGTTCAAGACCTCACCGAGATGGTGCAGGCTATGTAGAGCCCTTGACAGCAACCCAGCCAGAGAGACCCCCGCTGGAACTTCAAGAACCGGTACAGAGAAGGGCTACCTGGGTCAGCAAACCCGTTACCCCTGAAAAGGGGAAGCAGAAAGCAGGAAGCCCCTACTCTGATCATGATTCTTCTCCAGAAGAGACTTTTCCTATCTACAACCGATGGCCCTTTGAGATTCGCAATCGAGACGATGCTCTCGATCAGAAGCTTTAGAACATGAATCGGCGAATTGAGGAGCTCTGCCATACCGTCCCGATCCACCACCACGACGTCTGCATCGATCCCCCTTTCTCTGCCAGAATCATGCAGGAGCCCGTTCCGTCGAACTTCAAGCTCCCTCAATTCGAGAACTACGACGGAACTTCGGATCCAGTCGATCATCTTGAGGCCTTCCGGACGATGATGCTGCTCCATAGCACACTAGACGTCATTCTATGCTGAGCTTTCCCATCTATCCTGAAGGAAGCAGCAAGAAACTGATACTCGAGCCTCAAATTGGGTACAATATTCTCTTTTGACCAAATGAGCCATCAGTTTGCAGCTCATTTCATAAGCAGCCGACATCCAAGGCGAGGCTCGAACTCCCTCATCAACATAATGCAGAAGGAGAATCCATCCGAGCTTATGTCAGCCGCTTCAGTGCTACTGCACTGGAGGTCCGGAACTTAGACCAATCTTTAGCCATGGCCGCGTTGAAGGACGGCCTTCAGAAGAATGATCTACTATCCTTTCTGGAGAGGAAGTATCCTAGAAATTTTACTGATATGCTGGTGCGGGCTGAAGGCTATGCCTGAGCGAAGGAAGCCTTTAGATTGAAAGATAAAGAAGCCATAAAAGAGCGACAAGTGGACGAACCTAGTAAGCCCCCACCTGAAGGAAGGTCGAGTGAAGCTCGACCGTGCTCCCAAACTCCTCCAGAGCGCCGACGAGCCCAAACTCCTTGAGCTCGTCGATAAGAAAGCCCAAGATCGAAGAATCCGACGAAACTCCCCTCCCCGAAGATTCAATAAATATGCTTCCTTGAATGCTTCGAAGACCCAGGTGCCGATGGAGATAAGAGAGCAGCTGCTAGGACCGGAGAGGATGCGGACTCATCCGACTAAACACAACCCCAATAAGTACTGCCTCTACCATCGTGACCACGATCACAATACTGAAGAATGTATCCAGCTCCATGACAAAATCAAGGCACTAATCAAAAGAGATCGACTGGATCAGTTTATTAGGCGCCGATCGGAGAGAAGAAAAGATTGTCTAAGAGCCCCACTATAGTCTGAACCATCTCGGAGGAATGAATCGCAAGAAGATCGACCTCCCCTTGAAATCATCAACACTATCACTAAAGGACATCGATGGGGGGAGGCCAGTGAGTCAGCAGAGCCAGCGAAGAAGCAGCGGATTGAAGAACCCATCACTTTCACTGAATAAGATGCCCAAGAAGTTTAGCTTCCGCATAATGACGCGGTTGTAGTTACTTTAAATATTGCTGATTATGATATATGCTATATTTTAATTGATAATGCAAGCTTTGCTGATGTCTTGTTTAATGATGATTTTTCTAAAATGTCCATATTTGATAGTAAGATGGGTTCGATGAATTTTCCATTAGTAGGGTTCACAGGTGATGCAGTGCCATTGGAAGGAGTAATAACATTGCCAATGATGGCAGGTCGATATCCAAAGCAATCCTGAGCTCATGTCGATTTTTTAATGGTCAAAGCCCCTTCTGTCTATAATGCAATCCTTGGCCAACCTAGTTTAAATGCACTCCGAGCTGTGGTTTCAACCTATTACTTGAAAATGAAGTTCCCAATAAGGCACGGAGTCGGAGAAGTCAGAGGAGATCAGGCACTAGCTCGGCACTGCTATAATATTGCCCTACTAGGAGGAAGGCAAGCAAATCCTTATCCAATGGACGGACTTGATACTCGCGATGATCTGTCTGAAGAAAAGGGGGAACCCATCGACGACCTTGTGGAGATCTCTTTAAATGATGGGAATAAGGAACACACTGTGAAAATCGGCTCCAATCTGAAAGAAGAAGTCAGGAAGCAGCTCGTCGCCTTCTTACAAAAGAATGCTTATGTTTTCGTCTAGATTCCCGTAGATATGCCTAGAATTAATGTAAAGGTAATAAAGCATCACCTGGGTGTGGACTTTAAGCGCCGGTCAGTAAAGCAAAAAAAGCGCAGCTTTGCACCTGAGAGGCAGAAGGCTATTATGGATGAGGTCGACAAACTCCTCAAAGCAGAATTCATTCGAGCAGTACTCTATCTAGACTGGATTGCAAATGTCGTTCTCGTCAAAAAGGCAAATGACAAATGGAGAATGTGTATAGACTTCACCGACTTGAACACAATTTGTCTGAAAGACAGCTACCCCCTGCCCAGGATTGACCAATTGGTGGATGCAATTTCGGGCCATGAACTCCTCATCTTCATAGATGCCTTCTTCGGCTATAACCAAATTCGGAATGGCACTAAAGGACGAAGAGAAGACTGCTTTTATTATGGACCATGGCCTTTATTGTTACAAGATCATGCCTTTTGGGCTTAAAATGCAGATGCAACTTACAGCGCCTGGTGAATAAGATCTTCAAGAAGTAGATCGGCCGCAATATGAAGATTTATGTAGATGACATACTAGTTAAAAATCAACCTTCACCGAATCATATTATCGATCTTGAAGAGACCTTCAGCACCCTCCGAAAGTACAAGATGAAGTTGAACCCTACAAAATGTGCTTTCGAAGTAATCTCAGAAAAATTTCTAGGATTCATGGGGTCGAGGGACGGCATTCTGCACTTGCCATCCAAAAGATGACTGCCCCGAAAATAATAAAAGTTCAATGCCTTACAAGCAAGGTAGCGGCCCTGAATCGCTTCGTTTCAAGGTCGGCGAAGCGTTGTATGCCCTTCTTTCAGGTACTCAAATAACCTAAGAACTTCAACTGGACTCCTGAGTGCTAGCAGGCTTTTGAGGAATTGAAGAACTATCTCAATCCGCCTCCGCTTCTAGCCAAGCCTGAACCTAGAGAAGAGTTGTTCTTATACCTTGCTGTATCTCCAGCAGCAATTGGAGCCGTCCTGATTAGAGAAGAAGCAAAATTCCAGAAGCTGATCTGCTACATAAGCAGAGTCCTAAGAGATACGGAAACAAGATACACCAAATTAGAAATACTAACTTGTCTTGTTGATTACAGCCAGAAAGCTTCGACCTTATTTCTAGGGATACAATTACTCTCCTTACTGATCAACCCATCAAGGCAGTTCTTCAGATACCTTTGGAAGAATAGTGAAGTGGGCGATCAAGTTAACTGAATTTGACATTCATTTTCAGCCTTGGCCATCCATTAAAGCTCAAATACTAGCTGATTTTATAGTAGAGTGCACTATTCTAGATGCGACCGAACCAGAGCACCAAGAAGTTCATATCCCTAGCTCCCCTGAAGAAAAGGTTGATCTCTCTGAAAACTTTTAGGCATTATATATGGATGATTCATCTAATACTTTTAGGGGAGGGGCTGGCGCAAACTTGATTCTCATCAATCCGGAAGGAGTTGTAGCCGAGGATGCTTTGCGCTTTGAATTTGCCGCTACCAACAACGGGGTTGAATACAAAGCTCTGATCTCAGGGCTGAAGATAGCCAAAGAATTGAAAACGAAATATTTGAAGATTTATAATGATTCTCAGCTAATGGTGGGGCAAGTCAGTAACACCTTTGAAGCTCGAGAGGAAGGCATGAAGAAATATTTGGAAAAAGTAAGGGATTTAATGTCGGCCTTTACTAGCTTCAAAATTCAGCAGATCCCCAAAGCGGAAAACACCAGAGCCGATCCCTTTTCTAAGATAGCCACATTAGCCCCAAATGAACTGCCAAAATAAGTCCTCTTTGAGGTCCTGCATCACTCAAGTTCGGAAGAACCCCGGACAATAATGCAAGTCGATCATAAGCCCAGCTGGATCAATCCGTTGATTTTCTATCTCAGAGACGAAATTCTTCCTAAAGATACAAAGAAGCTCGGAAGTTAAGAAATCAAACTTCCCGCTATATTTTATATGAAAATTAGCTGTACAAAAGATCGTACTCCCTGCCACTCCTCAAATGTCTCCGACCTTCCGAAGCTGATTATGCCTTAAGAGAAGTTCATAAAGAAATATGCGGAATCATTTAGGGGCGAAATTCTTATCATATAAATTACTCCGATAGGGATACTATTGGCCAACAATGCACCAAAATGCAATAGATTATGTAAGAAAATATGACAGATGTCAAAGAAATGCAAACATTCAAAGATAGCCGACTTCACAGCTCACACCATTAAGTGCTCCTTGGCTGTTTGCACAATGGAGAATGGATATGCTTGGACCTTTTTCCATAACATCTGAAAAACGAAAGTTCCTGCTGGTAGCAGTAGATTATTTTACTAAGTGCACCAAAATGCCATGAGCCTTTTTCCATGGCATCTGGACAACAAAAGCTCACACCATTAAGTGCACCAAAATGCAAGGTTTCAGGAACCGATACCGGTTCCCGTACCGGTTCCTGGCCGGTACAGTCTGGTACGGTACCGTACTAGTAATAAAAAAATCAAAAAAAAATCTACCCAATGGGCAAAAAAAGGAGAAAAAAATTTTGCCCCATACCGATGTTGTACTGCTCCATACCGGACTGTATCGCCCCATACCGACCTGTATCGTACCAATCGGTTCAGGTCATTTTTCAAAAAATCAGTCTGAACCGTCCCAATTCCCCACCAGTACGGTACGGGATGTACCGACCAATTCGGGCCAGTAAGGAATTCCATGGATTATGTAAGAAAATGTGACAAATGTCAGAGAAATGCAAACATTCAAAGACAACCGACTTCACAGCTCACATCCTTAAGTGCTCCTTGGCCGTTTGCACTATGAGGGATGGATATACTTGGGCCTTTTTTCATGGCATCTAGATAACGAAAGTTCCTGCTGATAGTAGTAGATTATTTCACTAAGTGGATTGAGGCCGAACCTCTAGCAAAAATTACTGAAGCTAAAGTACAAGACTTCGTCTAGAAGTCAATTGTTTGCAGGTTTGGCCTGCCTCAGACATTAATCACTGATAATGGATGCTAGTTCGCATGAGCGAAGTTTGCTGAATTCTGTGAAGGTTTAACATTTTCCACCACTTCACATCAGTAGCCCATCCACAGGCAAACGGTGAGGCCGAGGTAATTAACAGAATCTTGCTTCAAGAAATAAAAGACTTGAAAGAGCAAAAGGAACGTGGGTGGACGAACTCTATCATGTGCTCTAGGCTTACAGGACTACTCAAAGATTGCCAACTAGAGAAACCTCTTTTGTGCTGGCTTTTGGTACAGAGGCAGTTATCCCAGTCGAGCTTGAACTTCTTTTGATATGAATTGAAGCTTTTAGTGAACAAAATAATTCACAGGATCTCAAAGCAAATCTCGATCTGTTGGAAGAAAAGCAAGAGAAGGCCCAAATCCGAATGGCAGTTTATAAGCAAAAAGTAACCCACTACTACAACTCCAAGGTCAAGAGCAAGACATTCAGAGTAGATCTGGTACTTCGGCAAGCAGATATTTCGCAACCTCAAAATTAAGGAAAGCTCATCCCGAACTAGGAAGGCCTCTATGAGATTGTGGAAATCGTCCGGCCAAGGACATTATCTGAAGGAAATCGAAGGATCAACCCTCCTGCGACCTTGAAACTCGGAGAACTTACGAATGTATTATCAATAATCTTGCCTCAATAAAATTTCATTATTTCAATATCTTTGTTCTTTGGTGCAAAATTATATGATGGCAAGAAACGACTTAACCAAACTACGCTCTCAAACAAAGTAGGCCTCCGGTTATTTAAAATAGGAGGTTAATCTCGTCCAAGCGAGGGTGAAGGCCTCCGGTTCTTAAATAGAATGTAAAGGGGAGAGATCCTTTCAATGGCCCTTTTGTGCTCCAATAACTTTGTTAAGGGATAGGAGGACCTCGTCCTAACAAAGGTAAAAGCCAACCCTGCCAGAAACAGAAGAAGGACCTCGTCCTAACAGAGGAACAAGGGGAGAGGCCCTTTTAACAACCCTTTTGTGCTTCAATGACTTTGTTAAAGACAGGCGAAGGACCTCGCCCTAACAAAGGTAAAGGTCAACCCCGCCAGGAACAAGAGGCCTTTTCAACGATCGTTTTGTACCCCAATGATTTTATTAGAGATAAGACCTCATCCTAACAAAGATAAAGACCAACCCCGTTAGGAATAGGAGAAGAACCTCGTCCTGACAGGGGACAAAGGGAGAGGTTCTTTTAACAACCCTTTTGTGCCCCAATGACTTTGTTTAGAGACAGAAGGAGGACCTCGTCCTAACAAAGGTAAAGGCCAATCCCGTCAGGAACAGGAAAGAGGAACCTCATCCTTGATGGGAGGATAGAGAGGAGAGGACCCTTTCAATGGACCATTTTGTGCCCCAATGACTTTGTTAGGGACAAGAGAAGACCTCGTCCTAACAAAGATAAAGATCAACCGCTATTAGAAACAGGAGGATCTTATCCTGATAGGAGAACAAGAAGAAGAGGTCCTTTCAACGGCTCTTTTATGCTCCCATAACTTTATTTGTGATAGGAGGAGGACCTCGCTCTCAATAAAAGACTTCAGGAGGATGATCTCATCCTTAGGAGCAGGAGGATGCCCTTTCAATGGTCTTATCTAATAACTAACAAAGATAACAAAGAAAGGCCAATCCTGTCAGGAACAGGACTTCGTCCTAACAGGAGGTCAAGGAAAGAGGCTCTTTCAACGGTCCTTTTTTGCACCAACACGATCTTGTTAGGAACAGAAGAAGAACCTCATCCTAACAAGAAAAAAAGTTGATCCTGTCAGGAATAAGCGGAGGACCTCAAAGAGATAAAAGAGAAAATCCAATGGCCCTTTCGTATCCTAATAACTTCACAAAAAAAACCTCGTCTGCAAGGATCCAATTATACAAACCCGAAAAAAATTTATCCAAGAGCCATCGTCTATAATCAAAGGGTACATATGTCGCGGCGAACTACAACTACTATCGAAAGATAACTCCGCAATCACGAACAATAGAAAAGAAGAGTGAAAAAAAACTACAAAAGCATACGACTGAGATGAGGCAATTGAAAAGCAGTATTTCATTGAAATAAAAGTTCGATACAAGGAAAAGTTCGCAGGACCAGTTAAAAAAAAGAGAGAAGAAAAAGACGCCAAAGTCCTACTCAGAGTCGGACTTCGGACTGCCAGCACTGGCCAGTACCAGGAATAACTTCAAGTCCTTAACCTTTTCTTCAAGCTCCCACCGAGCTGCTAGGCTTTCACTTAATAATTTCTTATACCTTCGAAAGTCATCTTCAACTTCTCTTAACTTTCTTCTTAGTACAGCCGACTCGGCCTCCACATCCTTCACGACATCTTGCTGATAGATCATTTGCACCTTCAACTCTCGCAGCTTCATTTGGTTGTTTCCGTACAAGGTAGACAAGCTCTCTAAAGAGCTCTGTAAGGACAGAACCTCCACTGAGTCCTTGCTGGAGCTAGCCTGAGCCCCTTCGGACAATTGTCACCGAAGTCGAGCAATCTCATCATCAACTTTTCAAAGCTTTTCCTTGAGGTCAGCAACTTGGCCGCACCAATCACATCTATATTGGTTATGAGAGTCCTCAGCTGCCTGTAATTGACTTTGGAGTTCGGAGAACTTTGTCTAATCCAACCATATTCTTTCTGATTGGTGGACCATGCCGAATTTCCTTCAAGTACCCGAATCCTCTCTTGTGCGGCCTTCAGCTCAACTTTCAGAGAGCTCGCCTTGGCCATCAAGGTCCATGCCTTGTCGCTGCCGAGCTTCTTCACTCGTTTCAATTCCTCTATCAGATGGTGCTTCTTATTGATAGAGTCCATGGCATCCTTTTTATGAACATGTCGAAGATGGGTGACTTCAACTGTGGCTTCCGAATAATGCTTTTTCAACTTTTGAAGCTT
This sequence comes from Cocos nucifera, assembly GCA_006176705.1. Lineage (NCBI taxonomy): Eukaryota > Viridiplantae > Streptophyta > Magnoliopsida > Arecales > Arecaceae > Cocos > Cocos nucifera. Next base: position 35,565 of record QRFJ01002026.1, on the reverse strand, counting down.
GCCTCCTGCTTTCTGTTCTTCTTAGTTTGATAAACTTCCCTCTTCAGGTTCTTAATGACAGATCTTAAAGGAAGGCCTTGGGGCAGCGATGTGACATCGGCAGGAGGAGATGAAGCGTGATTATCTTCACTAGGGGGATTCTAAAAAAAACATGCATACCATGACACAAACTTAAATAAACTTGTCTTCATTAATTAAAATGTTTCTCAAATACAGGAGAGGAAACAAATGAAAAGGAAGATACAATAAAAAAGGTCTCAGACCTCGAGAGTGGAAGAGGAGTTCGGTGCAGCTTCAACAAATTCTTCAGAAGTGGGAGGAACAGGCACGATTGAAGACAGCGAGGATGGGCCCATTTGGCGGAAGATCGGTAGCTTCAGTAGATGGTCCCACTTCGTCTTCAAGAGCTTCTTTGTACAAGAAGTTGAGGTCGAGCTTGGAAAACTTGTTGACAATCCTATCCTCACAAAGCTTGAATCCTTTGTTGAAGGCTTCCTGGCCGAACTCGACATTCAAGTCCCTCATCTCAGAGGAGATCTTGAACTCCTCTACTACCTGGGCCTTTGCCTTCGAGATCTGCCTTGAAACCTACTCCTTCAGTTCGACGATCTCGGCTTCAACCTTCTTCCTCCTGTCCTCTTTCAAGGCCAAAGCAACCATCAGCCCCGCCGATGTTTGCTCTTCCTTCTTGAGAGAAGAATCCCAACCTCGGCAGCCTTCTCTTTTGTGAGGTGGTCGACTTCGGCGGCTTTCTCCTTCTGAAGGTGGCTGACCTTGGCTTGGTAATCCTCTTAAGCCTTCAACTCTTCCGATCTCAAGCGGTTCATCGTTTTGATGTGGGCAAGCAACTGGTGACCCGACTGCAAAGAGTAAATCAGGTTAGGCACACAAAATAAAAAAGAAGAAAAAAAGATAAGGTGATTACCTCAAGGAAGGGCCCAAGGGAATCCTAAGTGCGCTGCTCATACTCGAAGTCAGCGATTTTGTCTACCACCTTGAGTAGGGCGAACTTATCAACCAAGTCCCTAATAATGTCCTGGTTGTAGAAGGAATTTTCTTCTGAGTCCTCGTCGCCATCATCGGACTTACTGGGATGAGCTTTGCGCCGTACCTTTATGGTGGCCGACTTCTTTTTCTCCTTCCTTTTTTCTTTCTTTTCTCCTCTAATAGGAAGCTCCAAAACTTGAACTTCAGCAGGAGGGCTTGAGGATGTAGAAGGTGCTGCAGCCCCACCAGTAGCACCAGCCCTGGTAGCGGGAACAACCTTGACGCCACCAACAACCTCGGGAGCAATGGTGGCATTGGCAAGTACTATAGAGCTTGGAATATCGATCCTTGCCTTCTTTGAAACCTCGTCGGGTGCCTTTCCTTTCCTTTTATGAGTTTGAAGCCCCTTAGCGAGCATTTTGATTGCCTTAGCATCCATCTCTGCGATAAAAAAGGAGGGCATGATCAAAAAAAAAATATATATGTATAAGAAGAAAACTTGTGAAATGCAGAGATGTACCAGCAGGATTGAGTGCTTGTTTGGCCAAGCTGTGAAAATCAGCTTATTTTGAAATCATTTTTTTTCAAATGAAGTTTCAGAAAAATGCTGTTAGAGGAAAGCAGTTTGTGTTTGGCAAAATCATTTGATAAGCGCTTTTATCAATATTTGAAATGCAGTTTGTGTTTGACAAATCTTTTCAAAAAAAATGTACTTTTGACTATCAAATTATGAAAAAAAGCATGTATAGATTTACTTTACAATTAATATTATTTAAATAAATAAATAATTTTAAATATTCATTATGATTATTTTTAATTTAATTTTTTATTTAATTAACATAAAAAATAAAATAATTAAAAATATATTAAAATTTTAATCAATATAAATACAATTGAACTAAAGACAATACATATTGAATATTTTACATAATTTTTATACGATAATATACATATATCAAAATATATCAAAATACATCATTCACTAAATAATGGGAGGGTTAGGTGAAAATAAATAGGAATAGTTATGATAAATAATAATTTTGAGTAGGTATTTTTGTCTTAAAAAAATTAATTTTCTGCTTCTGCTTCCAAGGAGAAGCTCCAATTTTCTGCTTTCTCCCCGCAGCAAAAAAAATTACTTTTACTATCACTCAAAAGCAGATTATTTTTTAAAATATGCTTGGCCAAACACCCCTTTTTTTTTTTTTTCAAAATAAGCACTTTTTTTGGAAAAAAAGGCACTTTTTCTCTCCCAAATCTTGGCCAAACAAGCCCTAAAAGGACTTAAGCCCATATTGAACAAAATCTGGTCTTTCAAAAGTTCAGATAGGAGGGAGGTTCAGTAATTCCTAAGCTTGTCGACAAAGTCAAGATCGTCCCTTTCCAAGCTCGGAGCTCGACGGACCGAATCCCTCAGCCGTCCTAAGAAGGAAGTCCTAAACTAAGGGATGGATAGGAGATAAAGAAGAACTTCCTCTTCCAATTATGAATGAAAGAAGGGACACCTTGAAGCAACCCCTTCTTGCTAGCCTGGAGGGATAGATACCACCAATCCTTGACGGTATGATGGTGTTTGAAGGTGTAGTAATTACGGAACAAAAAGATAGTCGAACGAACTTTGGCCGAGATACAGAGAGAGAATAAATCTATGATGAACCTAAAAGAATTTGGGACCATGGAAGCAAGAAAAATGTCCAGAAAGCGAAAAAGGGCCAAAGACGAGGAATTGATAGACGAAGCTCGGCTCAGAAAGCTTCGACGTACAAACATAAGCGATCCGAGGAGCAACACAAGCTCGGTCGTTCGGCCCGAGGAGCTCTAGTTCGTACTCCGAAGGCACCCCATATTGAATCCTAACAAGAGAAAGGTCGTCGGGATGCAAGGAACAGAGAATGGTCTCAAGTATAAAAGAAGGACGAGGTGCTGCACCGAGTTCGGCTCCTATCCTAGAGTCGGGATCTCAGAAACCCAAGTCGGCCGAGCTCCCAAAATAGGTAGATCAAGACGCTTTCGAAGACATTTTGGATCAAACAGACGCCAAAAAAATCCCAAAAATCAAGGGAAAAAGGATAGTGAAATCTCAGAAGAAAAAAAAGAGTGAAGCACGCCTAGAAAGCCCGAGGAAGGCCTCAAAAAGCAAGTAAAAAGAAAGAAAACGAAGGGGAAAGAGATGAGAGACTAACCTAGGTTAGGCGAAGAGCACAGGAAGACGATTGAAAGGACGTCAATGGCCGAAAAATCGTAGCAAGTTGTTCAGAGAAAGCAAGGAACAAGGAGAAGGGGAGGGAAGACTCTGGTAGGGATGAGAAGGCGGAAGAAGGAAGACTTTAAATAATGAGAAGCCCAAAATGGTTATGATTGCAGATCATCCTCCGCCAATTTTGACCTGCCGCATATCCCATCCACCATGCCCGTTTCTAACGCCTGACAGGACATTTATCGTGCCATACATAGAGCTCTGTACCGGAAGAGTTTTCAAGGAAATTGTCTTTGTAAGTCTTTCGCTCATTAAGAAGCTTTGGTGCCAATTCAGAAAAGCCAAAAGGTCTCGTCCTTCGAGAGCGGAGAAGCTGGTAAAGGACTTCTGTTGTAGCGACTTTTCTGTACTTCATTCGAAATTCAAACTCGGAAGTAAGGGGACAAGTGTTGCGGGTAAAATAACCCCATCGAAGTCCTTAGCTGCCGACCTCCGTTTTGAAGGAATCCGTCGATCCTCTCAACAGCAAGCCCATACCGCGGAACTTATCGAAAGCACATTAAAGCTCGGCCAGACAATCTTGAACGGTAAAAAGAAACTATTATTTAATTAACCTTGCTTTTTAACTTAGAATGAATGATAGGGCTAGAGTTCAACCCTCCCAATCCTGATCGGTGATGAGTTCTAAAAACAGTTGAAGTCTTATATTGTGGACAACACGCTCCTTTCAACTGAACCCCTCAAGTCATACTTCCTTCCAGTTGTGCTCCTTCCGGATGAACTCCCCAGTCGCGCTCCTCCCAGCAGCGTTCCATCCTGGCGAATTCCATCCGGCCGAACTTCTTTCAGTCATGCTCCCTTCAGCCGAAGCCCTTCCATTCGAAAATCCTTCAGGACGAGCTTCTTCCAGCCAGTCGCAAACCTTCTTAACCCATACTACGCCTAACAGCTAAAGCCATCCAAAAGGACCTCGTCAAACCAATGATTCATGATAACCGCTCTGCAAAGGATGGAGCACAGTACTTTAGATTTTAATTTAGGAGGTACCTACCTGCACATGACACAAAAGGCGTCCGAACTCCTTTAAGCCACTAGACACTGCTCCAACAGATCTCGATCGATTACAAGTTCACTGCATATACTGAAGTCTTCAACTTATGTCCGAACTCTAACAAACAGATCTCAATTGCTTGCAAGTCGTGACAAACGACAACTCATCCTCCGTAACAAACTCCACGTGGCTTGAGCGACCCACTACCAGACGGTTATGGCTGTCATCATCAGTTTGTTACACGCTCCGTCTATAAAAAAAACCCTCCAGATACATTTTTCTGAAAGCTCTCTTCCCTTCACCTTTCTCTGCTCCTTTATTTCCTGAGCACTCCATTCCAATTGGCCAGAGAACTGACTTGAACGTCGGAGGATCCTACCGGAGCCACCCCCTTCCGGTTTGGACTTTGTTTTACAGGTCCCATCGACGGCCTTGCCTTCCCAACTCTAGCTACCTCCGGCGTTCTTACAGATTTCTACACCAACACATATGTATATATATACAAACATATGCACATACATAAATGTGTATATACATACATATGCATATATATGCATACATACATATATACATACATGTGTATGTACTTATGTATGTGCATGTATATACATACACGTGTACGTACGTATGTATGTGTATGTATATACATAAGCATGCATGCATGCATACATATGTATGTGTGTGTATATGTATATATATATAGAGAGAGATTGGGCTTCGATTGACCAAATCTCAGTTCATATCCGGTCCAATTTCCGACTGTTGGATCCGCGCGCATCTCCAAGCCACCCTTAAAAGCAAACGAAGGACTTCTCTTGCTATTAGCTGACCTGGTGTGCAAAAAAAAAAAAAAAAGACGCGACGGAGAGAAAGCTCGTCACATTGACGCAGCGCCCCCTATCTCTTCGAATCTCTCTCCCTCGCTGCCTGAAGTTGCTCTTTGCCTTTTATGAACCCAAGGCTGGATAAACACAAACTATCCCAAAATAAATACAAACCCCATAGAATAAACACAAACGACATATAATAAATAGAAACTCTATTGAAATAAACACAAATCCCGTAAAATAAATGCAAACTCGAGGTCTATCTTGGATGATCTCAGGACCCTCCTAGGATAAACACCAACTGAAAATAATAAATACTGCTAAATAAATACAAACCATCCTAAAATAAACACAAACACCAAATAATAAACACAAACTTACTTCGAATAAACACAAACTGACAATGAACCCTCCATGAAGGTGCCTTGAATCCTTCATGAAGGCGCCTTTGTGCCATCCAAGGCCGAATAAATACAAACTATCTCAGAATAAACACAAACCCTATAAAATAAATACAAACAACATATAATAAACAGAAACTCTGCTGAAATAAATACAAATCTTGCAGAATAAACACAAACTCGGGATCCAAGTTAGATGATCCCAAGATCCTCCTAGGATAAACACCAACTGAAAATAATAAATACTAACTCCTGCTGAAATAAACACAAACCATCCTAGGATAAACATAAACACCAAATAATAAACACAAACTTACTTCGAATAAACACAAATTGCTGATGAACCCTCCTTGAACCCTCCATGAAGGCGCCTTCATGAAGTATTAAGGCGCCTTCATGCCATCTAAGACCGAATAAACATAAACCGTCCCAGAATAAATACAAATCTCATAGAATAAACAAAACAACGTATAATAAATAGAAACTCTACTGAAATAAACACAAATCCCATAAAATAAACATAAACTTAGATCCACAAGTTGGGTAATCCTAGGGTCCTCCTAGGATAAATACCAACTAAAAATAATAAACACTAACTCATGCTGAAAAAACACAAACCATCCTAGGATAAACACAAATACCAAATAATAAATACAAACTGACTTCGAATAAACACAAACTGGTTGAACCCTCCATGAAGGCTAAAGCATGTCATGAAGGCACCTTCATGCTTCCCCCTCCGAAACTCCGCCGTCCTGCACATGCGCGCGCCACCGTCGGCAGAAATTCAGCAGCCAAATACCGGGATCGGCCCCTATTCGCTAGAATTGGCCGTTAGCATCTAGGGTCGGCGGCCAATCACCGGATCGACCGCCAATCGGAAGCAAAAAAGGAGCCTTGTCGGCTCTTTTTTTTTTTTTTTGTGAAGGCCCCTTCATGAAGTTCATGAAGCATGAAGAAGGTGCCTTCATGAAGCATGAAGAAGGTGCCTTCATGAAGCATGAAGGCGCCTTCATGCTTCCCCCTCTGGAACTCCACCGTCTTGCACACGCGCGCACCATCGCCTGTGGAAATCAGCTGCCAAATATCGGGATCGGCTCCTGTTCGCTGTAATCGACCGTTAGTGTCTAGGATCGGCAGCCAATCACCGAATCAACCACCAATCGGAGGAAGGGGCCTTGCCAGCCCTAATTTTTTTTTTTTTTGTGAAGGCCCCTTCATGAAGCAGCACCTCCATGAAGCATGAAAAAGACGCCTCCATGAAGCATAAAAAAGGTGCCTTCATACTTCCCCCTCTGGAACTCCACCATCCTGCACGCGCGCGCCACTGCCTGCAGAAATCAGCCACCAAATGTTGGGATCGGCCCCTATTCGCTGGAATCGCCAATCACCGGATCAGCTGCTAATCGAGAGGAAGAAAGGGACCCTGCCAGCCCAAAAAAAAAAAAAATTATGAAGGCGCCTTCATGCAATGTTGGGATCGGCCCCTATTCGCTGGAATCGGCCGTTAGTATCTAGGATCGACGGCCAATCACCGGATCAGCTGCTAATCGAGAGGAAGAAAGGGACCCTGCTGGCCCAAAAAAAAAAAAAATTTATGAAGGCGCCTCCATGAAGCATGAAGGCGCCTTCATTCTCTATGCCATGAGCTATTTAAAGCATTCCCCTTTTCTTATTAAACAATGCCAGATTAGCTAACGAGCATGAGTAGTCCTCCATTTACTTTTAGAGGCGTCTTGAAGATGTGCGCTAATCCAATGACCAGAGATCCGACTGGATATGGACTGGATCCAACTGGAGCCCAGTCTATGTATGTATGTATGTATGTATGTGTATGTATGTGTATGTATGCATGTATGTGTATGTATGTGTATGTATGCATGTATGTGTATGTATATGTATGTATGCATGTATGTGTATATATATATATATATATATATATATATATATATATATATATATATATATATGTATATGTATGTATGTGTGTGTGTGTGTGTGTGTGTGTGTGTGTGTGTGTGTGTGTATGTATGTATATATATGTATGTATGTATATATATATGTATGTATGTATATATATATATATATATATATATATATATATATATATATATATATATATATATGTATGTATGTATGTATGTATGTATGTGTGTGTCATACCCTAGCTTTCCAGGATATCCTGCATGCCCATGCTTCACAGTCCTTGACTGATGTTACAAGAGTTCTTCCTTTGATAATAACCTGAACTCGTGGCAGATAGCATGCTGTCATACTGTAGCCATATCATACCCTAGCTTTTCAAGATATCCTGCATGCCCATGCTTCACAGTCCTTGACTGATGTAACAAGAGTTCTTCCTTTGATAATAACCTGAACTCATGGCAGATAGCATGCTTGTAAAGGAGACAACAATTGATGCTGATATTGAAGTGACACAGGATTGCTTTTTATATTGCCATGCTATCTTTAGGTTATTATCTGCCATGAGTGAACCAATACCAAAAGCTACAGAAAGGAAGATTCTTAAAATGATTAACAGAAATACAGAATAGGTGCATCATGAAAGACCATAAATTAAATATAAGTTTGACAATTGAGAACATATTAACTGGTTCAAGATTGTACTATTATTTTTACTCTGACAAAGTTTTATAACTACAGAATTTTCACATAGAAGTTAAACATAATGACATTTGAATTCACCTAATACTAATTCAATTTAGGAAAAAATACAACTTGTGATGATTGGGAAAAGAAAAACTTACTTAAGTAGCGGCCGATAAGGATGATAAACAACTAAATAATATTCAAGGGCTTCTAGAAGCTTCATTTCCATTTCAAGAATGTCCTTGATTTCGAAGCGGTACTTTTCGTCCGAACCTGTAATGTGTAACTTGAATAATGGTACTAGCACATATCATGCATGCAGTGGCAGAACCAAGATTTTCTATGAAGGGGATGACGGTAATAACTAATAGTTTGCAAACATATTTTCAAATCAAGTTGTTAAAGTCATGGTTTTAAATCCTTTGGGATGGGACTGTCTCGGTTTTCCCATGGAATGGGATGTACTGCCGTCCTACCCTGTCCCAACATTTGATACAGGGGATATCTCAAGACGTGCCAATTTGGATGCTGGGACAATGGTGGGATGGTCCTGTCGCAACACATACAATGGCACCCCATCATGGTATCTTGTAGGACATCCCACCAAAACTTGAATCCTTGGTTAAAGTTTTAACAAACTAAATTGGTCACCTAAATCATCTCCACAGTGGAAATACCCATAAATTTGTATATACCAACTTAGCATTGTAATAGAAATTAGCTTGTAGATCATAAAAGTCCACCTACTAAATGAGTCTACTTAGGAGAAGATAATGGTGGATAACAAAATAATACTGCAACCAACAACTGTAATTTTGTTAAGACATTTAAGGAAAAAAAACACATTTCTGTAAATTAAACCTACATAAGTTGCCAATTTAAGACATATTTGTACATTATTGTTGAACAAGCTCTTAAAGTACTCCAGGAAAGCAGGACTTCATGAATAACAACATATGCAACCCCCCCCCCCCCCCACCACCCCCCGGCCCCACCTTCTCCCCAAAAAAAATAAACAAGAGAAAAAATAAGCTCCGCCACTGAATACATGTAAAGATCATGGTCACCTCAAAAATAATAAGCATAGTAAAGATAGGTAGTTACACATTTTTTTAATGTAAAAGACAAGAAGTCTAGCCTGCACTGTGCTTTCTTCTGCCTTGGATGCAAGGTACAAGCACGTAGGAGCAACTAAACGTGGGTCATATTCTGTCATGCTCCTCCTGCAATCAGAATGCTGCTAGTAAATACAACCTGGAAATATTGTGTGATGAATGTAATTTGGAGAACCTGAAGAAACATATCCTAAATTGCAAGAGATAGAGTTAGAGAAACAAGATGAATAAGTACAAACAATTCATCAAGAAGAATGAAACAATATAAAGAATAACCTAGAAAAAAGAAGATAAGCATGGTATACCAAATACAGTTAGCTGAAATAAAAATGTGGCAAAATATATAATTACTCTTTAGTATTAATAACAGATCGGAACTGATATCTAAGCCATCAAAACTGAACATAAAAAAAAGCTTAGAAACATTATACAAGAAAATGTACATTCAGTGGCAAAAGAAACATACCCTAGGTTGCAATATCCACAATTTGAGAACCAAGACTTCTATGAACAATTCATCAAGGAAAACAGAATAATGTAATGAACAATCTACTCCAAGAGAAACTATGTGACTATGTTCTATTACAAGTACCGTATTTTAAGCACTGTCAAGTGTCAATGAGAGTTGGCATGGGTAGTCTCTTTGCTGCTTGGTCAACGAAGACTACCTAGGCAACAGCAGTTCAGTTTTTGGTGAGAATTTTGGCCACATTGACCTTCAGGCAGGCACTTATGGCCAATCACCACATGCTGCTCATTTCTTGACTCCTATACAAGTCAATTTTCTCAAAAAACATAAGTTCTAAATTTGAAACCATAAATTTGCCTATCAGAATATGAAGGTTTTTTATCAAATTTGAGTGTCAAGTTTCTTTCATATTCAGAGTTTCAAAAACTTTACCAGTTATGCAAATGAGGCCTTGAACAACAATGCCTTAAACTACTGTTCTGATGCAGCTAGTCAGTTTAACTAATAAAAGCGTATTAAATTGCCTATAATCAGAAGAACAACAATGCTTATTCTTTGCGCAAAGATAATCTCAAAGTGAAGTCGGCAACCTCTTTGTACCCAATGTGATCCAAATTAGCCAATATTGATAATACTAGCACCCATCCTTTTAAAATTTTTCATCTTCTAGCCTCTGACCATGATTGAGGCACGGAAACTTACTATCAGACCTTGACTAGATAGACTTACTCAAAGGGAAGTCCAGTGTAACCATTTTTATTATCAGTCAACTGTAAAGATAAAATTGATTAAGCTGTACAAACACAGACAAACTCTGACTGCAAATGCAATCTTCATAGTCACTTTTATGATTAATTCCTGCATATCTCTAATAACAAGAAATTAGCGGGTAGATTCTATATATTCTGACTACAATTGGACCTGGACCTTTCATGCAAGTTCCATCACATATCAGGCTACTAATGCTGGCAGTATGGTATGTGGAACAAACAGATGCTACTGCATGTGCTTTTCAGGGTTAGGAACTTCAAACTCCAATGAGCATCCTTGCTGTAAATAAACATACCAAGATATTGCTTCCAATATGACTTCCTATTTTCAATGTTTTCTAGATGACTTGTTACAAAATGATGATCAAGTTTTATTAAAAGGCTAATAGTTAGCTCTTTACAGCCAACGAAAACTACCAGCTTGATGCAAGTGCCGCCAAGATAGTTTGGATGTTTTAAATAAAATGCTTAAGCATCTAAAATTCTTTCCTCAACAAAGCACAGTCTGCTTTTATCTATATTAACACTTGCAGTCACTTTGCCCTTTGTTTATTTAGAGAAAAAGAGTGAAGCAGTACACTGGCATAAATATTAAAATGAAATCTGATTAATTTTCAACAAAAAATGCAACAATTTTCATTTGACGTTCGGACACTAAAAATATCAGACAAGCTTCTTCCACTTTTGAAAAAAAATAATATGTTAGCCAAATCTCAGTAGCATAGTAGAACAGTATGTTACAGTACCTCCAACAAGAATACTGCATGAACTAATGAAGAATAAATTTAATGGCACCCACCGACCCCCTCCCTTAGCAGGAGATTCCAACATACCTAGTATATACGCGTCTAAAATAAGTCACTGCAGTAGCGATAACCCTGAAAGATCATAGATGAATTAAAATCATTCTAAAGCTAAAGTATTGCAACAGTTGACAAGTACACATTAAAAAATAAAAGAGGTGCTAAAATAATTTATATTTATGAGGTGAGTAATCCAAAATGAAGCAACAAATTACATGGTCGTATAACAGTTAATGCACCAAATAGGTCTAAGTATGAAGAAACAATGTCTGCAATTGGGACTAGACACCAACCAGCTTTGATGTCCAGGTCACAGACCAGCAGTTTAACAGCAGGTCAACCAACTAACCCATGACATAAATAAATAAAATAAATGATACATTAATAAGTGGTGAGTTTAAAAAATAAACAAAATATGGAGATACATGAAAATTTTATCACAATATTTCCATTATGGTACTTTTTAATTATTTTCAAGATTAATCGATGGAACTAAAATATTTCCTCACCAAATATATGTATTATTAACATGAGGTGGACTGGGCTCCGATCGACCGAATCCCAGTCCATATTCGGTCGGATCCCCGATCATCGGATCAGTGCGCATCTACGCGCATGCGCCTGAAAAGGCGTGCGGACTGAAAAAAAGGTGCACGTGCGTCTGAAAAAAAATTCAGAAAAAAAAACAAGCCTGGTGTCTGAAAAAAATTCAGAAAAAACTCTAAAAAAAACCTTAAAAAATTTAGAAAAAAAAAATCTGAAAAAAAATAATAAAAAAAAAAACTGAAGGCGCCTTAAAGGTGCCTACAATTTAATGTAGGCACCTTCCTTTTTCTTTTTTTTTTCCTAGTGGGTTTTTTTAAATTAAAAAACTAAAAAAAAAAACACCTGAAAGGCGCCTACATTTTAAATGTAGCCGCCTTTCAGGCACATGAAGGTGCCTACATTTTAAATGTAGGCACCTTCATGTTTTTTTTTTTAGTTTTTTTAATTAAAAAAAACCTACACTAAAATTAAAAAAAAAGGAAAAAAAAAGGCACCTGAAGGTGCCTACATTAAATTGTAGGCGCCTTCAGGTTTTTTTTTTCTAAATTTTTTTCAAGATTTTTTTTCAAGTTTTTTTTAGATTTTTTTTCTAAATTTTTTTTCAGGCAACATGCCTGTTGTTTTTTTTTCTAAATTTTTTAGGTGCACGCACGCCTGTTTTTTTTCAGCCAGCGCACCTTTTCAGGCGCGTGCGAACAGATGCGCACTCATCCAATGGTTGCGGATCCGATCGGATATGGACTGGGATCCGGTTGATCGGAGCCCAGTCCACCTCTTATTAACATTATAAAAAAAGCAATAACTTAGAAGCATGGTGTCACATTTGGCAAAAATAGAAAAACTATTTGGTCCTTTAATTTTGCTGTCTACACGACCACCATACAACGCATAGAATCAGAAAAAAGATGCGCTAAATATTTAATAACAACTATCAGTTGATGAATAAGTCTTTTTGGTGTTTTTCTGGGCCAAGGATATACATACATACATTTATTTTGCATATGGATTGGGCAAAATCCAAAGATGCCCAGTTGATATTTCAGATTTTCGCTTGGGATCCATAACTGAACCAAACAAGTTATTGGATTTTTTGGAACCCAAACCCAATATACCAGGCAGGGTTCAAGTCAGGTTAATGGGTTATTGGCCTCCATTTCCATCTCTATTCATTAGTCTTCAAAAACGCTCACAGCCTACAGATGTGATCAATAAACAAGATGCCCCTTCAAGCATTGTTATAACTGAACTAACTGACTTGAACTGTACCATGCACATGCCATGCGTTATTCTGAAGTTACTACTGACAGAGCAAAACCAATGCATTGAAGATGACTGTGCAATGATCAAAAATCAAGCAACAATTTTGATCATTATAAAACAGAGCTCCTGTTTAACTGTCTATATTCTACAGGATATAATAGCAATACAAGACCTAACCTTTGCCTTACTTTAACTTGCTGAGCCAACTTCAAAATATCTGAAATAATGGTTATGATCACAATTAGTAGGAACAAAAGAGAATCACCTTATGGAGAAACAACAATATGAACTATATGATGTACAATCACAAAATTTTTGCCTGTTACAAATCATCAACATTCAGAATTTGATCCTTACATAAGTGTTCATGTCAAAGAACCAATAAACCCCGTAGCTTCATAATTAAGTATCATGGCATATTTACAAACAGGGAAAAAAAAAATTTGACATGGGGATAAGTCATAGAAGAAATTACAGAAACAACTTTAGACCTGACTGTGGCACAACCAATAGGCCCCACACTATCACTTTGGACTCCTACATGAATCTTCTTGCATTATCTAACCTATATACAGCCAAGTAGTAATCTTCAGGTGTGCCCTCAGATTTCCATATAGATCCTATTATCCTATGCTTCCACTTTTCTCCTGCCAAGCATGACCGACTCATCTAAATCGATACAAACCCCTTCTCCCATGAGAAAAATGGTAGATAATTTCACACACACAAAAGAAAAAGGAAATAAAAGATAGTAGACTGGTAGAACTGATATTTTACCTACCATCTGAAACCCAAATTACAGCATATTAGGATATGCCTAAAGAGCAAAGGAAACAGACAAATAACTGCCACTTATTAGGGAACTGCTCAAAGATACAATGGAACCCACAACACAAGAAAAGCCTAGAAAATGAACCCAAAACTCATCAATTTTGAGAAATATATTCATATTACTCTTTGCAGGCAAATGATCAATGTAACCTATGAATCATTAAAGAATAAGGTGGGTTATCATTTGCTAGTGCCTAAAAATTCTTTTTTATATGTTTTAACTTATAATGGTTTTTCTGTTTCATGATTCGCAGCAATTCACACAATTCACACACAGGAATGATATCTGAATCAGGTTATCACCCTTACAATCACTCTGCATCCCTCAACCATCATTAAAATTAAACTGGGTATCAAACACTCAGCTTCGCAGGTCATAACTTTAAACTTCCCTAGAGAAGTTGCACCCTTTATGACAGTGATTATGTATTCTTCAAGTACTTCAAGATACAAATTCATAGAGGATTCATCATCCTTCTTTGAAATCTTATCAACAGTAAGGACTTTTTGCTGATATGTCCTCCAAATCTATGCTTTGTGTCATGACATACTTGAAGCATTCCAAGCAACCTAATTGTTTAATAATCCAAGAAAATAGTCCTTTTCTCTTAAATTATCCTCCTAAACACCATAATATAATGCCGCATATATTGCTTTTTGGGAAAAAAATATTAACTGCCAAAAAGAAAAGCAATCCCCTTTGTTGACGCAGAAACTTGTGTCGCCGGAGTTGAGGCCGAAGAGGCTGCCGCCGGGGACCTGCAAAACAAAGTCTCGCTCGGAACCGGTGGGGGGTGGCTCCGGCAAGACCCTCCGATGCTCAAGTTAGTTCCTGTCAACAGGAATGGAGTGCTCGATAGAGTATAGAGGAGAAGAAAAGGGTTTTCAGAACCTAGCATCAGTGTATTCGGAGGGTCCTTTTATAGAGGGAGCTTGTTGTAACCGCCTTGGTTAATGGGCGTCGTAACTGTCTTGATCAATGTCGGTCGTTATTGCCGATCGTTATTGTTGATAAATGCCGATCGTTATTGCCGATAAATGCCGATCGTTATTCGTCGTGTAACCGTAGCGAGATTGCCTGCAGGAATCCATCATAAGGAGTTCGGCCATTGAGAAGCTCGTCCTATTGAAGAAGTCTGTAGGGAGTCCGGCTTCCGTAGAAAGGCTCGGTCGTTGAGAGAGGTTTCGCTGGGAAGCTCGGCTCGGCCGAAGTTCAGCTAAGACGACCGCTGAGGAGTTCGGCCGGCTGAAGGAACGGTCAGCTTGAGGAGTTCGGCCAAGGAGGTGACCGCTTGAGGAGTTCGGCCGCTGGAGGGACGACGAGGGAGGGTTCGGTCCTGACGCTGGGAGTTTGAGGAGCTCGGCCGCTTGGCAGTTCGGCTGAAGCCCGTCTGCGAAATCTCTTCTGCGGCCACTAGTTGCATCGGGCTGAGCATCGAACTAGACTTCGGCAGGAGCGGGGTTTATCCCCAACACTAGCCCCCCCACTCCCGAGTTCGAAATTTGAAGGAAGGGAGTGTAGTCAAGGCGATTTGCCGAAGTTTTCTTCCGGGCCTCGTATCGATCCATGTCGAAGTTCGACGGATATTTCATCTCTGGCTAAAGTTGATGCCGAAGTTGAGGCTCTTTAGCCGAGGTTGATTCGGTCACTTAGAAAAAATCCTATCTCTCGCCGAGGTCGAAGTCGGTGTTCTGACCTTATTTAACCGAAGTTTGATAGGGTTGTTCGAAGGAGATCCTCTAGCCGAGGTTGACGAGGTCTTCCTCCTGTTCCGAATGGGCTGTGGGGGCACATGCAGACCGTCGTCCGAGCTTCTCCCCCATCTCGTCTAAGGTGAACGAGGCCTTCGACTTTGCTCGCGTTAGGACGAGGTCTTCCTCCTGTTCCTAACGGGCTGTGGGGGCACATGCGGACCGTCGTCCGAGCCTCTCCCCCCATCTCGTCTAAGGTGAACGAGGCCTTCGACTTTGCTCGCGTTAGGACGAGGTCTTCCTCCTGTTCCTAACGGGCTGTGGGGGCACATGCGGACCGTCGTCCGAGCCTCTCCCCCCATCTCGTCTAAGGTGAACGAGGCCTTCGACTTTGCTCGCGTTAGGACGAGGTCTTCCTCCTGTTCCTAACGGGCTGTGGGGGCACATGCGGACCGTCGTCCGAGCCTCTCCCCCCATCTCGTCTAAGGTGAACGAGGCCTTCGACTTTGCTCGCGTTAGGACGAGGTCTTCCTCCTGTTCCTAACGGGCTGTGGGGGCACATGCGGACCGTCGTCCGAGCCTCTCCCCCCATCTCGTCTAAGGTGAACGAGGCCTTCGACTTTGCTCGCGTTAGGACGAGGTCTTCCTCCTGTTCCTAACGGGCTGTGGGGGCACATGCGGACCGTCGTCCGAGCCTCTCCCCCCATCTCGTCTAAGGTGAACGAGGCCTTCGACTTTGCTCGCGTTAGGACGAGGTCTTCCTCCTGTTCCTAACGGGCTGTGGGGGCACATGCGGACCGTCGTCCGAGCCTCTCCCCCCCCCGTCTCGTCTAAGGTGAACGAGGCCTTCGACTTTGCTCGCGTTAGGACGAGGTCTTCCTCCTGTTCCTAACGGGCTATTGGCTGCTCCTTCGCTGTCATCGTACAGTTTTTGCATCCAGAAACAGTATTATCGGAAGGGAAGAATGTTACCGAAGGAAAATTACGGGCAGCACATCCCCGTTTCAGGGATCGTCGGGGCGTTCTTCCTCTGAGTTCCCTCGGGCAGTAAGTCCCGTCCAGACGACCTCCTCTATCTCATGCTGGCCTCTTTCATTTGGAGCGTGCTTCTCATTGGTTTTGACGCTGGGAGGTGACGAATCGCCGATGTATCTAGCCCCTCCTCTGGGGTAACGTTGATGACGCCGTGAGGTGGCCGACCTTGTAGTTTCCAGTTACGGTAGCGCTCTTAGCCGATCTTCTCCTGCTTCAGGCTGGCGTTGAAGGAATTTACCCCACCGAGCTCTTTAATCTCGTCTTGGAGCTGAATGTATTCCTCAGTGTCGTGGCCGTAGTCGCGATGCTAGGGGCATTACTTGCTTAGATCGCGCACGTTTTGGGAGGCCATGGTGCTTCAGGTCTTGGCGGCCGGCTCTTAACTTCGCTGAGAATTCGAGTTAGAGTAGCGGGGCGTAGTTGCGGAACCTTTCGGGAGGAGGGCTTCTTCGCGCCCTTCCGTCGGGGCTTCCTTGGTGGCGAGCTCGAGGTGAAGTTCGGCCTCACTTGAGATGGGGTGGTCGTGGACGCGGCCGAGCTTGCAAAACCTTCCGTGGGAATTCCTTGGAAAAGTTCGGGCCTTGTGCTGTGGAGGTCGTAAACGCGGCCGAACTTCATTCTGTGGGAGAACTTTGTTCCGCCCTTGTTTGCGCTTAACTTGATGGTGAGCTTCGAACTACATTCCAAGACGGCTTCTAATGGGAGTTCGGCCCTGCTTCGGCCTCATTTCGATGATTACGAGGAGTTCGGCCTCGCTTGCGCGGAGCTTTGTTCCGCTTTTCCGCCGAATGCTTCTTTGTCCGGACTTTCTTGCTTGCAGAGAGGGGGTCGGCTTTGCTTCCAAACCTCCCGTGAATTCGAGGGGCTTCTAATGAGGGGGAGTTCGGCCTCGCTCGCCCTCGGGTGGTTCGCCTAACTTCATTGCGTGAATTCCTGCTTCCGGCCTTACTTAAAGCGAACTTCATTTTATGGTGAGCTTCAAAGGGAAGTTCGGCCTCACTTGAGCCGAACTTCATTCCAATAATGAGCTTTTCGAGGGGAGTTCGGCTTTACTTCCGCCGAACTTTATTCCGATGAGCAGCTGCGCAGTTCGGCCTCACTTTATGCCGAACTTCATTCTGCGGGAGAACTTTGTTCGCCTTTGTTTGCGCCGAACTTGATTGAACCTCGAAGGAAAGTTCGGTTTCACTTGCGCCGAACTTCATTCCAATAATGAGCTTCTAAGGAAAGTTCGGCCTTGCTTCAGCCGAACTTTATTCCGATGAGCAGCGGAGTTCGACCCCACTTATGCCGAACTTCATTCCGCGGGAGACTTTGTTCCGCCCTTGCTTAGGCCGAACTTAACTTTGTGGCGACTACGGAAGTTCGGTCTCACTTGAGCCGAACTTCGCTCCGCTTTCCCGCGAAAGCTTCCGCGGGAGGACTTCATGGAGCTCGGCTTTCCTGGCGCCGGATTTCATTCCGAATCTTCATTCCGATTTCCCGCGAGATTCTTCCGCGGTAGAACTTCCTGCTTCTTTGTCGGGGCTTCCTCGATGATGAGCCTCGAGGTCGTAGACGTGGCCGAACTTTATTCCGCCTCGTTGCAAATGGGGGAACTTCATCCTTCATTACCCGAACTCCCTTGACGACGGGCTCAAGTGGAGCTCGGCTTTGCTTTAGCTACCGAACTTCACTCCGCCTCCAAAGAATTCTTTGCAGCAGGTTTCGTAGATGACATACTCGAGATGGGGGAGTTCGGCCTGACTTGAGCGATGAGAGCCTCAAGGGAAAGTTCGGCTTCTCTTCCGCCAAACTTCATTGATCAGGAGCGGGAGTTCGGCTTCCCTTCCGCCGAACTTCATTCGGATGATGAGCTGCGGCTTTCGGCCTCACTTATGCCGAACTTCATTCCGTGGGAGAACTTCCGCCCTTGCTTGCGCCGAACTTCACTGGATTGTGAGCTTCGAAGGGGAGTTCGGTTTCACTTCCGCCGAACTTTATTCCGATGATGAGCTTCGAGGGGAGTTCGGCTTCGCTTACGCCGAACTTTATGATGATGATCTTCGAGGGGGAGTTCGGCTTCTCTTCCGCCGAACTTCATTGATGATCTTCGAGGGGAGTTCGGCTTCTCTTCCGCCGAACTTCATTGATGATCTTTGAGGGGGAGTTCGGCTTCTCTTCCGCCGAACTTCGTTGATGATCTTCGAGGGGGAGTTCGGCTTCTCTTCCGCCGAACTTCGTTGATGATCTTCGAGAGGGAGTTCGGCTTCTCTTCCGCCGAACTTCGTTGATGATCTTCGAGAGGGAGTTCGGCTTCTCTTCCGCCGAACTTCATTGATGATCTTCGAGGGGGAGTTCGGCTTCTCTTCCGCCGAACTTCGTTGATGATCTTCGAGAGGGAGTTCGGCTTCTCTTCCGCCGAACTTCGTTCCAGTCTCCTTGTGAAATTTTCTGCGGAAGAACTTCTGCTCTCCGTTTCTCCTTCCTAAGAGCGATTGGTATGCCCAAATGCTTTACCTTATGGCCGATTCCTCGTGTCCTCATGGTGAGTTTGCTGGCAAAGTCCCCGTTGGATGTTGTCGTACGGCCAGCATCATCTCGGCGGAGCCACAGACCCGACCAGCAGGTTGACCTGCCTCATGTCTGCGAGGGCTTTGTATGGAAACTGGGCTATTGGGGCTGAGACAGGAACAGACGGATCTGGCGTGCAGGCCGCCGATCGCCGAGTCGAAGCTCTCAAGGCATTTTCTCTTCGGGAGAGAACTTTAGTGAGGAAGAAGATGGATTTCCAGAGAGAGAAATCATCGTCGAGCACTCCTTTAAGAACAAGGGAACCTCGAAGGTTCATGCCCTTCCTCTAGCGCCAATCTGTTGACGCAGAAACTTGTCGTCGCCGGAGTTGAGGCCGAAGAGGCTGCCGCCGGGGACCTGCAAAATAAAGTCTCGCTCGGAACCGATGGGGGGTGGCTCCGGCAAGACCCTCCGACGCTCAAGTTAGTTCCTGTCAACAGGAATGGAGTGCTCGATAGAGTATAGAGGAGAAGAAAAGGGGTTTTCAGAACCTGGCATCAAGTGTATTCGGAGGGTCCTTTTTATAGAGGGAGCTTGTTGTAACCGCCTTGGTTAATGGGCGTCGTTAACTGTCGATCATTGATCAATGTCGGTCGTTATTGCCGATCGTTATTGTTGATAAATGCCGATCGTTATTGCCGATAAATGCCGATCGTTATCGTCGTGTAACCGTAGCGAGATTGCCTGCATCATAAGGAGTTCGGCCACTGAGAAGCTCGTCTACTGAAGAAGTCTGTAGGGAGTCCGGCTTCCGTAAAGGCTCGGTCGTTGGAGAGGTTCGCTGGGAGCTCGGTCGGCCGAAGTTCAGCTAAGACGACCGCTGAGGAGTTCGGCCGGCTGAAGGAACGGTCGCTTGAGGAGTTCGGCCAAGGAGGTGACCGCTTGAGGAGTTCGGCCGCTGGAGGGACGACGAGGGAGGGTTCGGTCCTGACGCTGGGAGTTTGAGGAGCTCGGCCGCTTGGCAGTTCGGCTGAAGCCCGTCTGCGAAATCTCTTCTGCGGCCACTAGTTGCATCGGGCTGAGCATCGAACTAGACTTCGGCAGGAGCGGGGTTTATCCCCAACACCCTTTAATGACAAGGCCAATGAAATAGTAAGAGAAGAAATTTGAGGGGTGGTAATATGCTGAAAGCATGACAAGTTAAAAGCAGCTGACGCTGTCCATAATCCACGATTACAACCGTCGATAGATTGGTTCTCAGAAGGGAAGTTAGAGAGAAGGTGGGGTTGGGGGTGTGGATTGTTCTATATTGACAATTGAGAAGAAGATGAGAGAGTGCAATCCCATTCAGATTCTGACCACATTGTTATCTTCTATGTCTGATCTGATATAAAATGAGAAACATTATTTGGACCCAATTAAATTATAGTTTAAAGAGGAAGGTATGCATGTTGAGTTGGCAACATATGAAAGAGGTGGATGTCCTATCTCACTCAACCTTTCTGAAAGAAGTTTCAAGGAAAGGCGGCAAATCAAAATGCTGCAGAAGGAAAGGAGTCCAACAAGATCACTGAATTCACAAGGTGGATGGGATTGCAAGAGGAGACAAGCATGGTATCCAAAGTCAATTACACTGTTAGGGATTTTGTCCAGCTTTGGCAGAGCCTCCCCCAAGGAGCTGTCCCTGCAGTGAAGTGCACAAATTCTTACAGTTTCAGCTTCCTCAGTCCTTACATTTGCAAATTACATCATGTTTATTGCACCCTCCTCCATGGCTATTACAGGGTTGGCCACAAGAAACATGGTATAATCCATCATTGAAGCTATTTACAAATGATTATGTACCTAATTTTTACCCTCCAAATACATGCCAACTCCCAACCTAGAGAACTACTTGATGAGTAGAAAACCTTACCTTCTTTCCTACTCGGTTCAAGCATATGCAAACAATCTAGTTTTCCTCAAGTTGAAAGGGTCTAGGTGAAACAAGACAAACGCAAGGTTTTAACATACACTAGCTTTTGACCTTAAATTAATAATCAAAGAAAATCACGTGTTCATAGGCTTCACCAAAAAATGATGATTCAATCGCGAATAAATCTTAAAAAAAAAAAAAAACATTATAGTTCACACAAAACAGACATGTCACATAGAGATGCTTGATTCATTTAAGGGCATCTTCATTAATTAATTGTTTTATTAGTGTCTCTTGAACACAGGATGCTGCTCTAAATATGTTTCAGTAATCTAGCGACTCGAAGGTAGCAGACGACTTTTAAGAGGCCTGAAATTCTTGGACTTGGCATGCAATATTCCAGAATTCTTTTCTATAAATGTTAACTCTATATTCAGAATAATCCAAGAACTATTCTTACCTACAAAAGCATACTAAATGTACGACACCAATAATTCATTTTGGTAGAACCATTCAAGTGAGAGAGCTCCAATTCAGAAGGCAGGAATGATCTTATTAAAATCTCAAATGAACTGAAGCAGCAAACAAGCATACATGATGCACTATCTATTGATCAGCTTACAAACAAATATAGATGATTCCATGAACTCATATCCAATGCATAGGACACCACATAAAAGGTGCATGTATTTACGTATTTGACAAACATAATCTATGTAGAAAACCTGAGACCACATAAAGGATGAAACAGTGCCTGTAATGATAACAAGCTAAGCATATAACTGCTGCAACATGTACATAGTGCACAAGGTAAACATACCACCTCTCTTTAACATTATGAGAAATCATTCAAATTATCCTCACATATAAATTGAAGAGCAGATTAATTGCTGCAATCAGATGAATTTTACTCTTTTACATAGACCCTAAAACATCCCCGCATCTTTCTAAACTCTAACATGTGAGATATTCAGAGTCAAAAAAAAAAAAAAACTCATCACCATGAAGAATGGGAGAATTAATTACTTTAAGAGGAGAAACTGAAAGAAATTGATTAGGATGAAAGTGGCTTAGCTCTTAATGCAGTTTTAGAATTATTGTCTAAAGAGATTAAAATTAGCTGGTTGAAAAAGAGAATTATAGATTCAACAAATTCATTGCACATCAAGACTTTGTTAGCATTTTATCGCTCTGATCCCTCAAATGAAATAGTATGGCTTCGACCAGGCTAGACACATATCCTAAGTAAAGCAGATGATAAGGGATTTCCAGTGGATAGTAAATGGCATATTATACTCCAACTATAATTGCTCTTTATTTTTCAATTTTCTTTTTCATTTGTCCAGCTATCTGTGACTCCCTCTGTAGGACATCATATTCAAGAAGCAATTTATCTTTAACTAAAATGGTCGACATCAAGGATATGTCATGTCATCACATCAAAAATTGATGTAGAAATTTGAAAGAATACGAGGGAACACAAACACTATTTGTTTAGAGAAAGCATACAATAAAGCAGTTACGATGCAAAGTTCTTAAACAGTACTAAACGATCATGTTCCTAGGAGCTTATTGTGATTAAAAAGGAATCATAAAGCTAACTGGAATTTGCCTCAGTGTGAACACCCCAGTGCTTGTCAACCAGAGGTTCTGGGTTCTATTCATAGGTGGCGCATCCCTAGAAATCTGAACTTGGATAATCATAGTGCAGCAGGGTCTCCCCTCCCTCGTCTCATAAAGGGAAGTGTATAAAGAAGAAAGACAAAAATGCTTGTTGTAGTTTTAGCAAGATGTGAGCTTTTCACTCGCAAAGGAATGAAATAAGAATTGGTTTTAAAGTCCATCTCTTTTTGCTTGTCATGGACTACCTAATACTTGATGTGCAAGACACAGCACATGAGAAAAGTGAATGGCATGGTATAAATAAAGGAAAGGTTTTTTTTTTCTTTAAAGGATAAAAAGATATTAGCCCCAAATGGATCAGAAGGAATGGATTCTTAGCAAAGCAGGGCTCAAATGGAGTGTCAAAGTAAGTCTCATAACGAGTATGGCACCTATCCTATCTTGGACGACCCGTAAAAGAATTTGAAAAGCTACTCAAACACATCTCTAATAGAATAGATCAGCCAAAGTGACATAGAGGTACTCTTTAGGGTGTTATGATTGCTGTCATGTTATTGGGACTCTAAAAGTTTTCTTTCAGACGTTGTCAGGCCAAGAACATCATCCAATCTAAAATATTGGGTAATGAGGAGGGACTAAAAACTAAAGATGGGATATGTGAAGAAGATAAATCTAAGTTAGAATATATCTTCATAATAATTTATTTACTCATTGTTTTTCTTTGATTAGGAGTATATGGTACTTAAAAATTGTAAAGCCCTAGCAAATGGTAGTTTGGTTGCATATAAAAGCAAATAATTGAAAAAATCATGCGAACTAAAAATTTTAGTGATTATTCGGTACATACAAAATCATAAAGAATTGATTGTTTATTGTGTACTCTAATCTCTCTTTTTCACCACAATTCTCCAAACTCCAACAACAGGTAATTCCCTGAACCCATAACCTCTAAAAACCATCCAAAATCACAAGTCATTATAAACTGTTAATACAGCCAAACACCTCTCAAACAATCAGTCCTGATTGTGTCTTCTGACTCCTCTTCTTCTCACAATCCGTTATCCCTCATGGCAAAAGACTTTGCAAGAAAGATGAAAAGCTGCTAAAATCATATTCGTCATAAACCAGTAATTACACAAAAATTGGAATCTTAAGATATCCTAATTGAATTAAAAAAACTAAACAAAGAACAACAAAGTTGAAAATTCCCTTAAAAATCAATCGATTCTCCAAGATCATTCCCTATCACATTGTTCATAAATCAGTAATTACACCTGATGTGGGGAATATCCTCCCCGACCTCGATCCCAGCCGAGGAGAAACCAGACCGGAATGACCCACCTCTCCACCTCAGCCTTGGACGACCTAAAGCAACGATCACGCCAACCTGAGATACTCTACGGTAGTTGCGCCCAGGATCATTATCCGCACAGATCAGGCGTTTGAAACCGCCGGACAACAGCGCATCCCGGCCATGTATTAACCGCAGGGTGCAATAAACCCGGTGGGTGGCCGCTGCTCATCACGGAAACAGCCACCGACCTCTCCTATAATTAGAGGGAGGCAGGGGACCCTCAGGCAAGTCTCAAGCCCCTCTCATTCTCTCATTCCCACTGATTCTCTTTTCTACCGTCTCTCGTCTCTGCGTCAGACTTGAGAGTCGGAGGGTCCCCACCAGAAAACTTCCGAGACTTCTTTTGCAGGAGCCTGAGCTATTTCTTTGACCTCCGCTCACTCCGGCCCAACCGACCTTAGTCTCGCCCCCGAGATCAACAGCAACAACACCAAAGCTAGAATCCTTAAAGACACCAAAGTTGGATTCTTTAGGCATTCCATCGAATCAAAAAAGCTAAATCATGAAAGACAGTCGACAAAAACCCTAGAAAATCGGTGAGGCGAATGTTTCAGCCTACAGAAGGTCATGTGGATCTTGATGAGCCGGAATTCCCCCTGGGTGAGGCCCTTCTCCTTGTCCAGGGGGGGGACGACGTCGACCTCATCGGGCTCGAGGAGCAGCTTGCTGCGAACGAATTCATGGAGACACGGAACATCAGAAAGGGAAAAATTTTAGCAGAGAATCGGGGAGAGGATCGAAGGAAGAGAGAGATTACCAGTGGGACGACGTCCAGAAGTTGGCGGCCATCTCTTCGGAGAAGAAGCAGAGGAGGAGGAGGAGAGAAGCGATGGGATACCGAGCGAGGCGAAGAAGGGAACCCAATCGAGTGCTCTGCACGCGGAAATGACTCAGCTTGCGCGGAGAGGATAACTTACTTAAACTCATTTACCGGCAACCAACGGTTATACGTGTCCACACACACTCTCATTTACCGACAAGCAACGGTAATATATATATATATATATATATATATATATATAATTAAATTAAAATTAAATAATAAAAAATTTATGTTAAAAATTTAAATAATTAAATATAATATACTATCTCAAAAGTACTTGTGCATCAAAAAATCATATAATTTAAAAACTCCTGACCTATGCATCAAATAATTAAAAAATATATCTAATTCAATTTCATTTAAATTATCTAAATTTTGACTAGCTGATGCACAGACTAAAAATTTTTAAATCATGTGACTTTTTATATATAAATAATTTAAGATAGTAGATCACATCTAATGACTTAAATCATTGATATTATATTTTTATTATAAAATTTTGATCGATCGGATCTCAATCTAGATCGATCGACTTGATTCTGACCTAACTCTCTCTCTATAAATATATATATATATATGTGTGTACATATACTAGCTTATAATCTCATATAATGCTTGGAATGCGATGACTAAGTAAGAACTAAAAATTATTTTATTGATATTTTATTTCATTGAAGTAGAGACATCTTAAAACAAAAAATGAAAGGCCAAACCAAATAACTATATAAAATCTTATTATGATTTTTATTTCATCATGATCCTAAATTTTTAGCAAATAAATAATAAGCTAGACTCTTTTATGTAATCAAAATAAATTATAAAATATAATTTAAAAGGATTTTTATGTAATATTTATTTTTATAAGAAGTAAATTGAAAAATTTAGACATCTTAAAACAAAAAATGAAAGGCCAAACCAAATAACTATATAAAATCTTATTATGATTTTTATTTCATCATGATCCTAAATTTTTAGCAAATAAATAATAAGCTAGACTCTTTTATGTAATCAAAATAAATTATAAAATATAATTTAAAAGGATTTTTATGTAATATTTATTTTTATAAGAAGTAAATTGAAAAAATTTAGATGATAAATGGAGGCACGTGGCGAAAGAATGGGTGACACATTATAGATGGAGATAAAGCTTTCATTTTAATATATATATATATATGTGTGTGTGTGTGTCTGTATGTATGTATGTATGTATATATATATATATATATATATATATATATATATATATATATATATATATATATATATATATATGTATGTATGTATGTATGTATGTATGTATGTATGTATCTATAGATATATATATATGTATGTTGTTGGGGATAAATCCCGCTCCTGCCGAAGCCCGGCACGACGCTCAGCATAATGCAACCAGTAGCCGCAAAAGAGCTTCAGCGCACTGGTCTAGCCGAACTCCTTCAGCCGGCCGAACTGCCAAGCGGCCGAACTCCCAGCGGCCGAGCTTCTTCCAGCAGGCCGAACTGGTCAGCTTCCAAGCTTCTTCCGGACTCCCAGCGTCGAGACCGAACTTCCTGGGATGCCGAACTCCTTCAGACTCCCCACGGCCGAACTCCTTCAGCCTGCCGGACTGCCTAGCGGCCGAACTCCCAGTGTCCAGGCTTGCCGAACACCCACCGCCGGCCGAACTTCCTGACGGCCGAGCTCCTTGGACTCCAAGCGGCAGGACTTCTTCGGGAGACGGACTCCTCCCAGACGCCCGTTCGGCCATCCGAGCTCCTCCCGGGTTTCCCTTCAGCCGAACTCTCCTACAAGCCCGAACCCATTCGGACCCCACGGCCGAACTCCTTCGGACCGACTCCAGGCGAGCCCAGCGGCCGAACCCCTTCGGACCGACTCCAGGCGGCCGAACTCCTCAGCGAGCCCTGGCCGAACCAACTAGCAACCGAAGTCCTTCAACTGGCCCCAGCCGAGCTTCTTCGGGCCTCTCAGCGGTCGAACTCCTCGGCAATCGTCCCTCGGCCGAACTCTACAGATGGCCGACCCTTCAGCCAGCCGAACTCCCCCAGCCTTTCCCTTCTGCCGAACTCTCTGTTACAGAGTCCGAACTCCTCTGGACCGAACTGGTCGCCTGGCAACGCCACCGGACGACGCCTTCCTCTCCGTACCGGACTCCATGCGGCCCACGACTCGCCAGTATGGCTCCCACGATCACCGGACGACGCCTTCCTCTCCGTACCGGACTCCATGCGGCCCACGACTGCCAGTATGGCTCCCACGATCCACCGGACGATGCCATCCTCTCCGTACCGAACTCCATGCTGCCCGACGACTCTCTGCCAGACGGCATGCCGTCACCATCAACTAAGCTCCGCTATAAAAAGGACCCCTCCCGAGATACGCCTAAGGCTAAGCTCTCTGAACTCTCGACTCTCTAAGCTCTCCTCCTCATCTCTAAGCTCCGGAACTCATTCCGAGCACTCCATTACTGTTGGCCGGAAAACTAACTTGACCGTCGGAGGGTCCTGCCGGAGCCACCCCCCACCGGTTCCGGACGGGACTTCGTTTTGCAGGTCCCCGGCGGCGACCTCAGCGGCCTCGACTCCGGCGACCTCCCGGCGAGCGACGGATTTCTGCACCAACAGATTGGCGCTAGAAGGAAGGGACTGAACCTTCGAGGTTCCCTTGTTCTTAAAGGAGTGCTCGGCGCAACTCTTCTCTTCCCTGCTCCAGCAGGAGTCGGAGTTGAGTTCTCTCTCTCCCTCTTCTTCTCCTTCTCTGGAAAGAGAAAATGCCCCCCAGAAGGACTTCGACTCGGCGCTCGGACGGCTTCCGCGGCTCGATCCCCTCCGAATCCGTCTGTCCCTGCTCCGGCCCCGGTGACTCAGCCCCCGTCTATAGCCGCAGTGGATACGGAGCAGTTCAACCAGCTCATCCAGCACGTTCGTGGTCTCACGGAGGCGGTGCAGGCGGTGCTGCACCAACAAGCCCCAGTGCCAGCCCGACCGGCGCGGGACTCTCCGAAGTCGGATGATCCAGTCCAAGAGCGACCGGCCTGGGCGGCCCGACCTCCGATACCCGGATTGGAGAGGCGGAGGAGGGAGAGCCCTTGTTCGGATCATGGATCGACCAAGGGTGAAGCCTCGCGCCCATCTCACCAGAAAGCCTTGGAGATCAGAGACCGTGAGGACCTGCTGGACCAAAGGCTCTTGGAAATGAACCGGCGAATTGAAGAACTTCGTCCCCCCTCGCGTGGTGATGACGTTTGTACAGACCCTCCTTTTCTCGCAGAAAATCATGCAGGAACCGGTCCCGCCGAACTTTAAGCTCCCACAGTTCGAGAGCTACGACGGGACCGCCGACCCGATCGACCACTTGGAAGCCTTCCGAACGACGATGCTGCTCCACGGCGCGTCGGACGCCATATTGTGCCGGGCTTTCCCTTCTACCCTCAAAGGAGCTGCCAGAAACTGGTACTCGACGCTCAAGCCGAGTACCATCTTATCGTTTGACCAGATGAGTCAACAGTTCGCAGCCCACTTCATCAGTAGTAGGCGACCACGCCGAGGTTCGGATTCTTTGATGGCCATCAGGCAGAAGGAGGGGGAACCCATCCGGGCCTACGTCACCCGGTTTAACGCTGCCGCGTTGGAGGTCCGAAACCTGGACCAATCAGTCGCCATGGCCGCCCTCAAGGGCGGCCTTCAGAAGAACGACTTGTTGTTCTCCCTGGAGAAAAGGTATCCCAGGGACTTCGCCGATCTGCTAGCTCGGGCCGAGAGATACGCCCGTGCGGAAGAAGCCTTCAAGCTGAGGGACGAAGAAGCCTTAAGGGAGCGGCTGACAGGCAATAGGGAGCCGAATGAAGTTCGGCCGCGCTCACGGACTCCCTCCGGTAGCAGGCGGGCCCGAACTCCTCGAGCTTGCAGAGAAGCGCGAAGAAGCCCACCTCCCAAAGGATTTCGCGACTATGTCCCCCTCAACGCTCCTCGAGCACAGATCCTCACCGAAGTTAAGAACCAACTGCCCAGACCAGAAAGGTTACGGTCTCCCCCAAACAAGCGTGACCGAAGCAAGTACTGCCTCTACCATCGCGACCACGGCCACGACACTGAGGAATGCATCCAGCTCCAAGATGAAATCGAGGAACTCATCAGAAAGGGGCGGCTGGGTAAATTCATTCGACGCCAGTCTGAAGATCGGTGAAGGACGCTGCCGTAACGAGAAACGACAAAGGTCGGCCGCCTCACAACGTCGTCAACATCACTCCAGGATCCAGCGTCGAAGCCAACAGAAGCACGCTTCAACGTGAGGAAGCCTCGAATGAAATAGGAAAGGTCGTCCGCGTGGAGAAGCGCGGAGGAACGATGCTACTACCACGACCCTGGATCACAGAAGAATTCGGAAAAAATTGCCAGTAACTTCCTTTCAATAAAGTCCTTCCCTTTCAACAGTGTATTATTTTTGGGCGCCAAAAACTATGTAATGGCTGGAAAAGAAGCAGTCAATAGTCGCCGTGTTAGGAACAGGAGGAGAACCTCGTCCTAATGCGAGCGGCAAACTCGGCCAGAGATAAGATCTCTCCCGAGGCAAAGTTCGGCCAGAGATAAGATCTCTCCCGAACAAGTTCGGCCAGAGATAAGATCTCTCCCGAAGCAAGTTCGGCCAGAGATAAGATCTCTCCCGAACCGCAACCTCGGCCAGAGATAAGATCTCTCCCGAGGGCAAAGTTCGGCCAGAGATAAGATCTCTCCCGAAGCAACCTCGGCCAGAGATAAGATCTCTCCCGAAGGGCAAAGTTCGGCCAGAGATAAGATCTCTCCCGAACCGCAACCTCGGCCAGAGATAAGATCTCTCCCGAAAGCAAGTTCGGCCAGAGATAAGATCTCTCCCGAACCGCAACCTCGGCCAGAGATAAGATCTCTCCCGAGGGCAAAGTTCGGCCAGAGATAAGATCTCTCCCGAACAACAAGTTCGGCCAGAGATAAGATCTCTCCCGAACCGCAACCTCGGCCAGAGAAGATCTCCGAACCGCAACCTCGGCCAGAGATAAGATCTCTCCCGAGGGCAAAGTTCGGCCAGAGATAAGATCTCTCCCGAACAGCAAGTTCGGCCAGAGATAAGATCTCTCCCGAAGGCAAAGTTCGGCCAGAGATAAGATCTCTCCCGAACAAGCAAGTTCGGCCAGAGATAAGATCTCTCCCGAACCGCAACCTCGGCCAGAGATAAGATCTCTCCCGAGGGCAAAGTTCGGCCAGAGATAAGATCTCTCCCGAACAACAAGTTCGGCCAGAGATAAGATCTCTCCCGAACCGCAACTCGGCCAGAGATAAGATCTCTCCCGAAAGCAAGTTCGGCCAGAGATAAGATCTCTCCCGAATCTCTCCCAGAGATAAGATCTCTCCGAGGGCAAAGTTCGGCCAGAGATAAGATCTCTCCCGAACAAGCAAGTTCGGCCAGAGATAAGATCTCTCCCGAACCGCAACCTCGGCCAGAGATAAGATCTCTCCCGAGGGCAAAGTTCGGCCAGAGATAAGATCTCTCCCGAACAACAAGTTCGGCCAGAGATAAGATCTCTCCCGAACCGCAACCTCGGCCAGAGATAAGATCTCTCCCGAGGGCAAAGTTCGGCCAGAGATAAGATCTCTCCCGAACAACAAGTTCGGCCAGAGATAAGATCTCTCCCGAAGCAACAAGTTCGGCCAGAGATAAGATCTCTCCCGAACCGCAACCTCGGCCAGAGATAAGATCTCTCCCGAGGGCAAAGTTCGGCCAGAGATAAGATCT
>QRFJ01002025.1:206027-261998 GCA_006176705.1 Cocos nucifera | reverse complement strand
TGAGGTCCTCCATAGGCTCGTCCCGCTCCTCGATGAGGTCATCATGGATATCCAGCCCGTCAACAGGATAAGGGTCAGACTGTTCTTTCTTATGCAGGGCGATTGAGTAGCAGTGCCTTGTCAGAGCTTGATCTCCTCTGACCTCTCCAATCCCATGACTTATCAGAAATTTCATCTTCAAATAATAAGTTGATACTACTATCCGAAGTGCATTTAGACCAAGTCGACCGAGAATAGCATTATAGACGGATGGAGTCCTTACGACTAAAAAATCAACCTATGCCTTAGCCAGTTTTGGGCATTGCTCCGCAGTCACAGCTAAAGTTATTATGCCTTCAACTGGTACGGCATCATCAGTGAAGTCTATTAATGGAAAGTTCATAGGCCCCAAGTGGTTATTGAGTAAGGACATTTTCGAGAAGGCATCATAAAATAATACATCGGTCGATCTCCTATTATCTACTAAAACATGGCTTACATCGTAATCGGCAATGTTTAAAGAGATTACAACCACATCATTATAGGAAAATTGGACCCCCTGAGCGTCTGCCTCAATGAAGGTTATGGGTTCTTTAGTCCTCCATCTCTTCACTGATCCCTCGGATCTGCTGGCCTCTCCTTACCAAAGTCCCCCCAAGATCGTGTTGATGATGTCGAGAGGCGGTCGATCTTCTTGTTGATCCTTCCACCTTGGTGGCTTAGGCTGCGGCAATACCCTCGGCCAATCTTCTCACCCTTCAGACCATCGTCGCAGAAATCAACCTAGTTTGCCTCACCTGATGAGCTCCTCGATCTCATCCTGAAGTTAGATACACTCCTTAATATCATGATCGTGATCACGATGATAAAGATAAAACTTGTTAGGATTGCGCTTGCTGGGATGAGAGCACATCCTTTTCGGCCTTGGCAGTTGCTTCCTGATTTTCATCAGTACTTGAATTTTCGAAGCATTGAGAGGGGCGTAGTTATGAAATTTTCATTGGGGAGAACCTCACCGCGCCCTTCTATCCGAGCTTCCCTACCTTCAAGCTTGGGGAGGAGTTCAGACTCGCTTGTGCTCAGAGCGAGTTTGGGAGCGCTACCGAGCTTCACTCGGCTTTTCTTCCTCGACGGACCTGCTCGGCTTGCCGATTCGCCTCTTACCAAAGGCTTCATCGTCCTTGGCCTTGAAGGCCTCTTCAACTCGGCTGTAACCTTCAGCCCGAGCTAGTATATCGATGAAGTTTTTGAGGTACTTCTTTTTCAGAAAGAATAGTAAATCATTCTTCTAAAGGCCGCCCTTGAGTACGGCCATGGCGATGAATTGGTCCAGATTCTGGACCTCCAATGCAGCAGCATTAAACCAGATGACATAAGTTCGGATGGATTCTCCCTCCTTTTACTTGATGGTCATCAAAAAATTCGAATCTCGGCATGGACGTTGGCTGCTGACGAAGTAAGCCGCGAATTGATGGCTCATCTGATTAAAGAAAAAGATGGTACCCGACTTAAATGTCGAGTACCAATTTCTGACAGCTTTCTTGAGGGTGGACGAAAAAGCCCAGCATAAAATAGCATATGGCACGCCGTGGAGTAACATCATTATTCAGAAGGCCTTCAGATGATCGATCGAATTGGTGGTCCCATAGTAACTCTCAAATTATGGAAGCTTGAAGTTCAACGAGATGGATTCCTGCATGATCCCCTAAGAAAAAGAAGGATTAGTGCAAATATCATTACCGTGTGTGGAGGGGGTGTGGTGGAGCTCTTCGATTTGTCGGCTCATTTCTAAGAGCCTTTGATCTAGGAGATCTTCACGGTCGTTGATCTTCAGGATTTTCTAGTGGAACGGGCGAGAAGCTTCCCCCTGGGTTGAGTTGTGGTCCGAGCAGGGGCCCGCCATCCTCTGCTTTTTCTTTTCAGAGATCAGAGGTTGGATAGCCTAAGTCGGCCATTTTCAGACCGAACCATGGGACTCTGGAGAAGCCTGCTCTAGCCGAAGTGATGCTGGGGCCTACCGATGTATGGCCTGCATCGCCTCCGTGAGACCACAGACATGCTGAACCAACAGGTTGAACTGCATCACGTCCATCATGGCTACAGGTGGAGCTTGAGTTGCCGGGACTAAAGCAGGGGCAGACAGGTCTGGAC
Source organism: Cocos nucifera (assembly GCA_006176705.1). Taxonomy (NCBI): domain Eukaryota; kingdom Viridiplantae; phylum Streptophyta; class Magnoliopsida; order Arecales; family Arecaceae; genus Cocos; species Cocos nucifera. The sequence goes on along the minus strand of QRFJ01002025.1, from coordinate 259,868 downwards.
GGGATCTGACTGCAAAGGCCATCGATCGTCGAGTTGAAGCCCTCCTGGGAGACATTTTTTCTCGAAGAAGAACTCTAGAGAGGAAGAAGAGAGATCTCTAGGGAGGGAGGAGAGAAATCGTTGCTGAGCACTCCTTTAAGAATAAGGAAACCTCAAGAACATAAGGCCTTTCCTCTAGTGCCAATTTTGTTGATGCAGAATCTGGTTGACGTCGAATTGGTCTGGAGTCGAGAAAGATGAGGTCACCATTGGTGACCTACAAAATAAAGTCCCATCCGGAGTCGAGGGTGGTGGCTTCGATAGGACCCTCTGACGATCAAGTCAGCTCTTCTGAGCAACAGAAATGAAGTGCTCAGAAAAAAGTTCAGCAGAATTTTTGAGCGAAAGAGGAAAGCTTAGAGAAAACGTATCTAGAGGATCTCTTTTTATAGACAGAGCCTGTAGCAGGTTGATGGTGACGCTGCAGCTGCCTGGTAGCAGATCGCTTGAGGTCTGACAGAGTCAATCATGGAGGAAGGCGCCGCCTATAGTGCTGTCTGCAGCAGATTGATGGTGACAATCATCGTCGTCCAATAGCAGATCGCTGTCGCCTACAGCGGACTGATAATGATGACCATAACCATCCGATACTGAGCCGCTCGGGGCCGCATGGAGGGGTGAAGAACTTTAACGTATATCGATTCCAAAGGAGTTCGAACTTTCGTAGAAATTCGATTGAAGAAGAGATGCGGAAGAAATTCGGCTCCTGTAGAGATTCGACTGAAGGAGAGATGCGGAAGGTGTTCGACTGAAGAAGAAGATCAGAAGAAGTTTGGCTCCTATGGAAGTTTGACTGAAGGAGAGATGCGGAAGGAGTTCGATTGAAGGAGAAATCCGAAGGGAGTTCTGCTTCCGTAGAAGCTTGATTGAAGAAGAAATCCGAAAGAAGTTTGACTCCCATAGAAGTCCGACTGAAGGAGAAATTTGGAAGGAGTTCGGCTCTCGTAGAAATCCGACTGAAGGAGAAATTCGGAGGAAGTTCGGCTTTCATAAAAGTCTGACTGAAGGAAAAATCCAAAAAAAGTTTGGCTTCCATAGAAGCTCGACTAAAGGAGAGATCTGGAGGAAGTTCGACTTTCATAGAAGTCGAACTGAAGGAGGAATCCGGGAGGAGTTCGGCTCCTGTAGAAGTTTGACTGAAGAAAAAATTTGGAGGAAGTTTGGCTTACGTAGAAGCCCGACTGAAGGAAAGATCCAGAGTGAGTTCGGCTCCCGTAGAAGTTCGACTGAAGGAGGAATCTGGAAGGAGTTCAACTCTCGTAGAAGCCCGATTGAAGGAGAAATCTGGAAGAAGTTCGGCTTCCGTAGAAGTCAGACTGAAGGAGAGATCCAGAGGAAGTTTGGCTCCTGTAGAAGCCCGACTGAAAGAGAAATTCAGAAGGAGTTCGGCTCCATAGAAGTCGATTGAAGGAGAGATCCAGAGGAAGTTCGGCTCCCATAGAAGTCTAACTAAAGAAGAAATTCGGAAGAAGTTTGGCTCCTGTAGAAGCCCGACTGAAGAAGAAATCCAGAGGAAGTTCGGCTTCCATAGAAGTCCGACTGAAGGAGAAGTCTGGGAGGAGTTTGGATCCTGGGAAAGTTCGATCGAAGGAAAAGTCTGGGAGGAGTTTGGATCCTGGGGAAGCCCAACCGAAGGAGAAGTCTGGGAGGAGTCCGGCTCTTGGAGAGTTTAGTAGAAATTCGATCGTTGGGGGAGTTCGACTGGGGCTCGATCACTGAGAAGTTTGGTCAGCTGAAGGGGTTTAGTTGAGGCTCAACCGTTGAGAAGTTCGGCCAACTGAAGGGATTCGGCTGGGGCTCAGCTATTGAGAAATTCGATCGACTGAGAAGTTCGGTTGGGTTTGGCTGCTGAAGGAGTTCGATCACTGAATGAGTTCAGCTGCTGGGGAGAGAATTTTCGATTGCAACTCTTCTGTGATTACCAGCTGCATTAGGCTAAGCGCCAAGCTGGACTTCGATAGGAGCAGAATTTATCTCCAACATAAGGCCTTAAATAAAATCTAATATTTTTAGAATAAAAACCAAACATCTCAATTAAATTATTCCATCAAGGTAAATAAAAAAATTATTTCAATACAATTATTTCAAAGATTTTATGGTATCAGAATTTTAACTAACTAATAAACTAGCAACTCCAGCACTCGAACTTTATGCCCAACGCATCCTAAAACTCTGAAAGAAAACAAAATTGAGAGGGATGTGAGCTTTATAGTCTAGTATGAATCCCATCATATTTATACCAATATAATAATATAATTTAAAAATAATGATTAAATCATATCAAAAAAAGATCATAAACCATAAAATCTCATATTCAATATAAAACAATCAATTATATAAAATTGAATATCAAGAATCATATACTATAATAAATTCATCATAAATATGACATATGAATTCATATAACTTGTCTTTTATATTTTATCAATATTTTCTAAATCAAGCATTATCTTTTAGTTTGGATTAATCATGGTCATGATTCAGTCCATGTCTGGCTAACCATAAACCATGTTTCAGCCTGTGGTGGCAATTCATAATAACTATACTTTGGTCTGTAGTGGCAAACCAAAATATCCATAATTCGGCTCGTGGTGGCAATCTATCATAATTATGCTTTGGCCCATAATGATAATTCAGAATATCCATGATTTGGCCCGTGATGGCAAATTAAGGTATCTTGATTCGGTCCATGACTGATAATTTAGGTTGTCATAATTCAGTTTATAACTGACAATCCATATCATGGCTAGTCCAAATCCTCTTTCACAATTAACAGGTCATTCAATAATTTCATATCACATGTCTTGCTCAATTTCAAACATATGCTATTTTATTCTCAACAATCACATAGCCAATATATGATACAAGTATAATAAAGAATTACATATTTGACATGAAATCGTAAATCAATATATATAATTTAATAAAATTATATATATATATATATATATATATATATATATATATATATATATATATATATATATATATATATATATATATATATAGATGATCATGTAAAGGGATCCTTATCTTTATTGATGTTCAATTAATCTTCTAATCTCAATTTGCATCCTGATTTTATAAGTCAGGTGCTGCGAGGCCTACTCAACGATCTCTTAATCGAAAGATTATTCTTCTAGATATTCAAATTAATATTTTAAAATAATTTAATAAATCAAATTAAATAGTTAGATCCTTCTATCTAGGTTCATCGAGGTCCATACCCCCGCCTCTAAAATATTTCTCTTTTTAAACTTTCCATAATCCATCTTTAGAAAAATAAATAATTAACTAAATAAATTTACTAATTAAATAATTTATTATTTATTATAAACAAAAAAGAGAGAGAAGAATCTTCTCTTCTTCTTCTTCTTTCCAAAATAAGGATTTATTGCCCTTCTTATTTCTCATATTCTATTTAAAATAAAAAATAAATTAATTAATAATTCATTAATTTTAATTATTTTTTGATTAATAATCAATTAGAGAGGAGACGGACTTTCCTCCTCTCTCCTTCTCTTCTTTTCTATCCCGAAATAGGGTTTCAATCCCCCCTTTTCTTTTTTTCTTTTTCTTTTTCCAAACCGGTCAATCATGGCAGCCCCCGATGGTGGCGAGCCCATGGCCCTGGTAATACCCCAATAGTGGCTATTGTCGGTGATACGCCAAAAGTCCCACAAAAAAAAAAAAAATAGGGCATCTTATTTTGAACCAAAGCCGGTGACTCACCGGCTTCAATCGCACATCGGCGATGAAGAAGAAGAATGGGGGAACAGGGAGGAGCTTATCTCGCTCCGACAAGATTCCGATAATTCTTTTATTCGATAAAAATTCATGAAAATTTTTTTAAAATATTTTTCTTAATTCGTAAAATTTCTCGGTGGGGATTTAAGAGAGGAGAAGGAAATTTTTATAAAGGAGCTCTCCTCTTCTCACTCGGATTCCCCTTCACCCTGATTTCATTGGAGAAGGGAGGGAAGAAGACTCCGGTAAGAAGTCTTCTTCCTCCTCTCTTCCGTGTGCAAGGCAATGGTGGTTTGGGCCCTTTCTTTTGGGCCGGTCTAAAACCTAGCTGGGCTGGGCCGTTACAAGGACCATGCTCTGCCCCAATGATCTAGTAATAGAATAGGAACTGATAGAAATGGTAAGCACAGAAATACCACTTGAATCCCACTTCAAAAGGCAATGCCAATAATAGATCAAGGAGGGGGGGGGCAAAATGATCAGACGACGGGACTGGCATTTCTAATGGTCTTTGAAATTTATTACCATAGCCTGGGTTTGGCGTACCAACACTAACCAACCTTGGTGGTAGCTTTGGCACGAGAAGCAAACACAACCATGAAGAATATCGAATGGCATGAGGATTCAAACTTTAAGCCTTACTAAAACAAGCCAAACGTGCACTTCGCTTGATGCATTATTCCAACCAGAGCCCTGCACACTACTCGAGAGTCATACCTTTAATAGAAAAATATATGTATTTTTATTTTCTCTTATTTTTTTCTTTGGGTGTGCGTGCGTGTGTACACATATATTTATGTATGTGCATGTGTATGTACGAGAACATGTTTATTTGTTCAAGACTCTTACAAAATGCTGTGTCTTTTATGGTACAAAAAGAAAATGATTTGTCTTTTCTCCGGTACGAGGAAGAGCAAAGCTAAAAGAAACAGCAGAGTTGGTCCGTAAAAAATGCTTGCTTGAGGGACAGCCAGTTAACATGTCAAGACTTCGACGCAAAAGTATTCAGAGAGGATTTCGGCACTCTTGATGTATGTCAATAAACCAGAAAAGTATAGCAGGGAAGTATAATAAATTCTGCAATTCCAAGTAGCCATTGATTCTACCTGTTATTTGGTTTGAAGTCTCATACAGCCGTGAGCTTATGTGATCAATAACCAAGGCATGGAGAAGATCTGTTCTTGGAAGCTGCACTTGCTGGAGAACTTTGTTCCAGCTTTACCTCACCGCTGCCGATTCTTTTGCGACTTTTAACGCACACATGCCTCCCACCATTTGTAGGCTTGTCCGTATTCTTTTAACAGGCCTTAACAAACTGAATTATTTGTACCTGTCCTGCTTTAGTTACATCTTAGTGACTATAATGTAATTAAAAGAGGGTTAGATTTGGTGTGACTATAATATAATTAAAAGAGGGTTAGATTTGGTGTATGAACGTAAGCCAGCACAGCTACAATAGCAAGTTGATAGACGAAGTCGGAGGCGTTCCCTCCAAGCATCTGACACAGATAATTCTTGCATCGTTTGTTTAATATGATTTAAAATAATTGAAGGAACCATCGCCTCAAGTAACCGGGGAGCGTGTAGGCTTGGCTTGCAACCTCAGCTTTGGCCTCATTGTCCTTTTCGTTGCACAAATTTTCCAGATGAGAGAGAAACAACCGGCCTTACCTCTTAAGTTCCTTTAACCTTCAACCATGATTTATATCAACAGTCTGAATTCAAGTAAAATAAATAAGAATAACGTGTAGCATATCTAACATATCCGAATAAAAATTGCAGCACAAAATATACACATATCACTCCATGCAACAAACGCAAAGTTTACATATACCGCTTTATTTCATTTATAAAAAACCCACATACTCCAGCACCTACTTTCCAAATTAAAGTGGTATACACGCACTCACATCAATAAATAAGCAACAACGTGCTTTCGAGGAAAGGTCCAGAAGCTACACAGCATTTTAACAAAAATCTGCCGGTGGTCACGGTGATTCTTAATATAACTTAAACCTGGCCTTCCCCCAAATACTTGTCGCTAATAGTTATATATCAGGAACAAGCACCTTTATATCCATGGGAAATCTTCCACCACAATATGAACATAAATGAACAAACCACAGCAGCACCATAAAAGTGTGCGCCGCTGAGTCGTTCCTTAGCATGCAAAAGTTTCACGAGGAGGAGCATGAGGATTCATATGGTGAGATCCTTCGTCTTTTGTTAGAGAATGCGGTCCTTGGCAGAAGGTCAGCTGATGAATTGACCCTATCAAGAATGGACTTCAGGGCCTGGTGAACAGAGGAGGTGTAAAGATTCTTTTCAATATCACTGGCATTTCCTTCACACAACATGACAACATCGTTCTTAACTCTGCCACCAAGTGTTGAAATTTCTGCCCTGATAGTTTTCAGCTGCAGAGATTGGAGTGTCTGTCTTATATCAGTGAGGAGATCCGGCCGGTCCTCACAACAAAGTGATGCCCGGATTATGAAGCTCCCGCTGTTCATTTCATCTCCTTCAACTTCAACTCTCACTTCATCAACATCTGATGGAAGGGTGCAACCCTTGCAGATCTCCATTGTGCTGCTCTTCAGTCTCTTTACGTGATTGATCACTTCTGCAAGCAGTGCAGCTTTATCCAACTGCAAGGTAGTCAGTTTATCTGTTTTATCCATTCTTCTATTTACAAACATATTGAATCTTCACTTTAATATGCATCGAGTGCTTAACTTTTCACGATAAATAATGGACAATGACCAAAAATAATTTCCAAACGATAAATTGTTTAAAAGGTACTTTAAAATTATTATATAAAACATACCGGTGTCTCTCAGAGATTCAGTGTAGTCAATCAACTAAGATGACCCCGTCTGCATGAGGAATTACCACTACCCAGATATCGCAGCCACATTGACAACAGATAAAATATAATTTTCCGAACACATGACAAAAAATATTATGCAGCCCATAAAGTAAGAACTGATAAAAGAACATATGCCTTAGGTATTGTTTCCTGAAAGTCAGTCATCAGGAATTGAGAAATAACCAGCAAATAAAGGCTCAAGAGAACATAACTTAAAACATGAATCTGGAGCGGTAACGTGAAGGCAGGATGCCAATATAGATTAAATCCAAAATTCTGTCTCATCATGCAATAGCATCATAGCATAGCAAATGATGTGAGGCCAGCTAAAGTCTAAGCATCACAAGAACACAACAGATGTGAGGATCTCTCATTGTTAAAACCTTCTTTACACCTCCATGCATCATTGGGCAGAATTAAAACTGAACATACTACAATTACTTTAGGAATCACAGAAAATGAGGATAACATGATAGAATCCCAAAATTCTGACAAATTCATTGTCAAGGGCAACGATGACATCACACTGAAGAAGCAAATTTCCATTTTATCAACATTGATAATAGAAAGAGAGAATAAATTTTGTATAAAAGAAATCAAGATGACAAGGAATTGCCATGAACTTATCCAATGATAGAGAACAAAAGATTATATACTTGGGGATGTAAATCATCTACTAAATATGAAACAAATTGACATTTAATCACCAAGATAACAAAAATGATAGTTTTTATTTTCAATTTAAAGTTTATTGTGATTTTCAAGACAAAGAAGACCAAAAGAGTGGTAAAAAGACAGTAGTGCTAATATACTTCAACTTGATATCCACTCCTTTCACCTTCACCAGTTCATTTAAAGCTGCCACACAAATTGTTGCAAAGTGCTTGAAATTTGTAGAGGAGACAAACTTAGAGGGACTCTAATATCCTTCACTAGGACAGTGAACTCAGAGGACTGTCCTGGAAATATGAGTTCTCATAATCAAAAATCTACCACATTCATGTGTTCTCTCATATAACCTACGGAGTCTTAATTCCTAGAAAATAGATATAGATATGTTCCTTGATCAAACAGAAATCCAGAACATATAAGAACTTTTCCATCTTCCAGATTAAGGTGTGAGATTTTTTTTTTTTTTTGTGTTTTTGTTGTTGGTTAAGAATAAGTGAGCAAAATTAGGATCAAAACCAACCGCTAAACCCTAAAGAAATTCTAACTTAAGATACAAAGTAGCTGAGAACCTTAAATAGAGCTATAAAAGATCGTAGCTCCAATCAAAGAAAGCATACAAACATAATCCTATGCTACGGAAAAACTATATGAGGGCCAAGGAACATCATTCAACTATTTTTAGAATATCTACAGCCTTTATCTAATAGTTCGACACATTCACCAGAGTTGGAATTCAAATATAAATCTGGCAAGTAGAAATTGATGCTCTCAATTTAATGACAGAACCACCTTAGAAAGTAGAATAAGAAAATCCATTTTAGAAAAAACAGGTCTCAAAAAGAGCGAGCTCTTTACTGATCAAATTGTTCACAAGGAAACTGAAGGCAAGGTCTTCAATTTGTTCATGAAGAGAGTTTAGCTTCTTTTTTTCCTTCCCCCACTATGTAGTTTTTTTTTTTTTTGGGGAATCATGAAATGGATTTTACATTCTGCTTCGCTTACTTCCTCTTGTCTCTTCAAAAAAAGGAGTGTAAAATCCATTTCATGATTCAAAAGAAAAAACGAACACTACATGATGGAGGAAGGACAAAAGAATACCAAGGCCAGCATCACATAGCTTAGATGATAAGAAAATTAACACTAAAAATGATTTTTCTTAACGAATACACATAGTAAAATAGAAAAAAACCCAAATAGAACAAGAAAAAAGAAAGAAACATGTCAATCGACCAGTAGAATCAAAACCACAGCAGAACAACGACAGCCCATCCAAATTAATGAAAACTGGTGAACCAATAGCAGAGTGGCAACAAAGGATAAACACAAGTACGGAAGAAGAGACAAAGACCAAGCGGGGAAACGCCAACCTTGTCCGTACACGGAATCATGCTCCGAAGCGTGGTGAGGTGACCATTAATCCTCTGCCTCCGCCTCCTCTCCGCCTCGCTGTGGCTTTTCAAAGCCATCGCCATTCTGGCGTCCAAGACGCCACCTTTCCCCTTCTTCTCCACCCGGGCGGGCGTTCTCACCAGCTCCCCCCTCTCCCCATCCAACACCAGCGTCGCTGACGCCCCCGCAGCGAACCCCGGAGCCTCACAAAACCCTCTCAGAACTCTGTAATCCCCCAGCGGGATCGAACTCATATCCCCTCAAAATAGATCACAAGCAAAGAGAAAACCAACCCAAGAGATAGCAGAAGATGGACAAGGAACGAAGACAAGCAACTCAGGAGCCGGGGGGGCGGCTCGGGGGGCAGAACCAGAAGGGTAGCCTATGGCGGCGGAGCTTCCTCGCCTCACCTTCTACTCGGTCACTGGTGGAATCGTTAAGCCATGGTCGTCGTCTTCTACTATAATCGACTGCTTCCATTACGCGGGAAACGAGAGATTTGGCGGGAGAGATCACTCGAAGAACGGTTTCATCTTGGACCTTTGTTTAGAAAACTCCATCTCTCTCTCTCACTTTTTCCCTCTTTTCTTCTTGTTTCTTTGAACCTTTCTATGTAGCACGGGGGTTTCTGGAATCTGAGGAAAGGAGAGAATCTCTGGATATCCGGAGATAGAGGGAGGGTGGAAGGAATCTCTGCAGGAGAGTGGAGGGGAGCAAGAAAAGAAGAGGGTTTTGAGAGCTTGAACTTGGAAAGCAGAGGGAACAGGGTTTATGATTTATATTTGATTTTTTTGAATAAAATATTTGAAAAGACAAAGAGCGATTTGCTTAGTTTTTTTTTTTTTTTTTGTCTTCGTTTGGTTTTTATATCGACTGGTGGGATGTTTCTTTTGGACAAATGACCAGTATTAGTTTAGCAACTTGATGGTTATCTATGCCCGTGGCTTTTGTTTTAAATTATTTTGTTTGAGAGAAAGAAGCATTCACGGGATGTAAATTATTCGAGCCTGCATAATTCCAATTCATCACAGTGAGCAAGGTTTGATAATTTGGAAAAGCATTTGGGACTCTCAGTGCACATCGATTTTTATTCATAACATATGAGAGAGAAGCAAAGATGGTTGAAGGTCTAGTCGAGAGTAATTATTGGTTGGATTCAATTGGTGGATCAGCCTGGTCCAACCGCAAAGCAAAGCATCCTGCACAAAGCCAGACAAATGAAAAAGTACGTAATACACCTATGTTAGGTTCGGGATGGTTGGGTCTGATCTAATTAATAATTAATAATAATATTATAATTATTAAAAAATATTTAAAATATAAAAAGAAAAAAAATAAATATTATTAATAAAATATAACGTAGAGAAGTGTCAGCAGTTGTTGACGTTCAGGTCGGACGCACAATTCTCAGTAATTAATACCCAGTGATTGTCGCCCAAAAAAAAAAAAAAAAAAAAGAAAAAAAACAATCCAGTGACGAAGAGATGCGAAATAGCCTTCGAGTTATGGGATTAGTAGGTTTAGAAACTAACGCTGCTGACTTTTGGTATTGTCTATAATTTCGTCACGCAACATCATTATAAAGATAACTACAACAACTGTTATTTTAATATTAAATAATTTCAAATTATAAAAAATAGAGTGAAAAACACAATTTAATAATCAATAGAAATCCTTGAAAGTAGAGTGCTTTTTGACACAGACTACCATTTATCTCTGCAATTAAGCAAAACAAAGCTTCTTCTTATGAATTAAATGCAATACAGCTGCAACTTTGAGATTTTTTGAGCATATGATTCACACTACACTCGAACGGTTTCGTATCTCGTGCTGGCTAAAAATTTCTTAATCAAATCATGCAACAACTTCATAAACCAAGGTGGCGTCTTATGCCCTTACAATAAGCATTTTTGTTACTCTTTTGCTCCTCCGGAGAGGAGCGTACTGCTCCTCCCCCCCCCCCTTATTTTCGCTATCTTAGAAGCCCACCGGAGGTTGTGGGGACTTCAACTCTTGCCACGATCCACCTTCCAACGCCACGCGAGGGATCAAAACCTACCCATCCAAAAGAAATTAGGTTGCCTCATCATCTGGCTGGACCGATCTCTGACATCAAAACACTTGATGTGGCCACCTTTAACTCTCTCCCTTTGTCTCCAATCGCCTAAGGAATTTATGCCTTTCCTCCATAGATCGGACATGAAGAGCCGACTTCTCAAATTGAAAACACACCACATGAGGTTTTGTTTGGCGGCTAATAAATTTTATTGTTGCAAAATTTGATTGGTATCGGATCAAACTAGAGTCGAAAAAAAAAAATCACCATCGATGACTTGTAAAATAAAATTTATCTGGAGTTGGTGGTGGTAGCTTCGACAGGATCCTCCGACGATCAAGTTCTTCTGACCAATAGAAATGGAGTGCTCAAGAAAGAGCTCAGCAAAGTTTCAGAAATAAAAAAAGAGCTTAGAAAAAATGTATCTGAAGGATGCTTTTATAGATGGAGCCCGGAGCAGACTGATAGCGACAGCCATAACCATTCGATAGCTGATCGCTCGAGACCGCATAAGATTTGTTACGGAGCGAGACACCGTCTATAGCAGACTGATAGTGACATCCATAGCCATCCGGTAGCAGATCATTTGGAATCACGTAGAATTTATTATGAAGAGGGATACCGTATGTAGCAGATTGATAGTGACAGCCGTAGCCGTTCGGTACTGAACCGCTCGAGACCACGTGGAGTTTGTTACGGAGAGAGGTGTCCATTTTCGAGATTTAATAGTTGAAGTTCGAGAAAAGCAGGCGTTGGTTGGTGAAGAGCTTTGACGTATATCAATTCCAGATGAGTTTAGACTCTAAAAGAGAACACCGCTAGAGGGGATCATCCGAGATGAATACTATTTAAAATTTGAAAGTAATCTGCTGAAAAAATTCGGATGGAGTTCGACTGATGGAAAAGTTCAGAAAGAGTCCGATTGGTGGAGAAGTTCAGCTGAAGGAGAAGTTCGGAAGGAGTTCAGCTTCTGAAGAAATCCGACTGAAGGAAAAGTTCGGAAGAAATTTGGTTGCTGGAGGAATTTGACTGAAGAAGAAATTTGAAAGGAGTTCGGCTTCTGAAGGAATCCAAAGTTCGGAAGGAGTTCGCTGAAGGAGAAGTCTAAAAGGAGTTTGGCTCCTGAAGGAATTCGACTGAAGAAAAAGTCCGGTAGGAGTTCGGCTCCTGAAAAAATCCAACTGAAAAAAAAGTTCGGTCGCTGGATGAGTTTGGCCGCTATAGGAATCCGAAAGAGTTCGGTCACTGGAGGAGTTTCCGATCGAAGCTCTTTCATGATTATCGATTTTATTAGGCTAAACATAAGACTGAATTTCGATGAGAGCGGAATTTATCCCCAACAGGTTTCATCCAACAACTCATTGACCTCCAATGTGCCAAAATTATTGAAAATGTGGAGAGGAAACTTCATGAAAATGGCTTACATAATTTCGGTAGACTTTAGGTTTCTAATAATTTTTAATATGATCTTGTCCAACATCCACCAATCCTCTCCAAGATTCTTATTTAATTTGTTATGGTGTACCGTAGTTTGCATCGATCATATGGAAGGTGGATGTTTATTTGAATATTAAGCCCCCATTGTTGAATGAGCGGACTTAGCTTTAATGTGTTTAGGTGATGAACCTAGTCTGTCTATTATGATGCTAGGATGTTAAGATTCGGATGCGGAAGGAGAATGTCTAAAGAAACGGTGATTTTGGCTGGCATTATGTATGTGGCTGATCATGGAGGATTGGGAATACACAATTATAATCTAGTGATTGTGATTGGATGAATTTAGATTTAAGCGAGGGTGTTTATAATTGTTGATAATCATAGTATTTATAGTTATAATTGTTTATAATTATAAACAATTATAATTTTTTTTAGAAAAAAAAAGCTATGATGGATGATTTTTTTTTTTTTTTTTTTGAGCAATTATAGTGAGAAATTGCTATTAAAGAAACAAAATCAAAAATAAGATTCTTGGAAGAAACATTAAGTTTCTTAGAAGAGGCAATGACATTCTGGGGCTCTCCTATTCTGTTAGACCACAAATTAAGAAGATTTACAGAGACAAATAAATGCTTTGTCTTCTCATCCAATTAGTTTATAATTTTATAAAAACATGTTGAAATTTATTATTTGAAAAAAAAGTCGTATGGTTGGTCGTCAGCCATGGAGTTTTCCTTTCTTTACCTAATTCAAGTGGCCAGCCCAGAGACATATAATAAAGATAAGAACGAGGTGACCCTCCGCCTCGAAATAGAGTTTATTATTTTTTTTTTTCCATAATAATAAAAAGGAAGGTGAGCTTGTTCGTGTTGGCACTTTCCTCTCGAAATCCTCTCTTTCAACTGAGATTTACCATTTTGTCTCAAACAGATTCAGGAAGCACTAAGGATCATAAGCAAACCTTCTACAAGGGTTTGTTCTGTTGTTTCAACGATTAATTGCCTTGGCGGTGGAAACCAGAATTCTCAATATGCAAGCCGTATCATAGAATACCATACAGTCTTCCATGACTGCCGTCATGAGATGGACGGCCTGCCGCCTATAACATGATGTGCTCTTATGGACTATCTTATTTGATGACTACCTATTCTCTAATGGTGATGATTATAATATTTTATAGTGTAGCTCATGCTCCCCCATATGAAGAGAAATTCCTACAGTCTGCAAGAGATGTTGCTGCGGTGGTTTCTTGGGATTGGTCCATATTATACAAAATCCATATAAGTATCGTGGAAAAATTCTTTATACATCATGGTCAAAAATTAAAAAATAACTTTTGTATCAGATGCCGTGCATGAGCCAATCATCATCATCATGAGTGATTCGCAACCATGCCAATTACCTTGTAGGCCCAAAAGCAGAGCCATTCTTCTTTTTTCCACCTTGGTGAAAAACTATGGGGCAGTCAAATATTAAAAACGACAGGAAATTAACGGAAATCAATCAAGAGACGTAATCATATAAAAATAAACTAAAATATCACAAATCATGACCAAGGAAGTTGATATGTAGTCGGCCAGTGGCACTCCAGCCAACAGCCGTTGTCAACCTATTAGGTGGAAGAATGGTACATCATATATATGGTCCCTTTTGACCGTATTAACAGAACTTCACGCTCTCATCTTAGCAGCTAAACCCTCCGATCCATTTTGATATGAGAGATGAAAATATCTTTGTTAATTCTAGAAAAACTTTAACATGAAATATATTAACCTTTAACCTAGATATTATTTATGATTCTAAAATCACACCTAGAGAGATGATTAGAGAAGATAGAAGCACGTGGCAAATTATATAGAGAGAATAATAAATAATAACTAGCTTATAATCCGCATAATGCACAGGATACGAAACTTTTTTTTTTTTAATTTTTATTTTTAACGATGATAACTCTCCTGGTTCGTTCATTTACCAGTTGGATGGAAACAGTAAAAATTCGTTTTGCTCGCCACAACTGGACTTCAGAGTCCATTTGAGAAACACGGTGTTCTGCCTCCGGACTTCGTACCGGAGCTTACAGTCTCCAGCTCAGCAAGTCGTGTTTTTGGTTGGTATCAGTCCGCACATCTATGCACCAATTTCATCCATTAGACTAAGGCTGTAAATAGGTCGGATTGATCCATAATCTAATTCATCCCAATCTACTTAGATCCGATCCGATCCATTTTAAAGAACCCACGGAGCTTGATCGAATTTTAAAATTGAATCCATTCAATATTCTGGATCGGATCTGAATTTACTGAATTTGAATCCGATCCAAATTCAATATTAAATCTAACATATAAACTATAAAGTAAATAGAGTGAAATTAAAATTCTAAATGCTCTAATAGCATTATTATTTTTAAAAATTTTATTCAATTTAATTATGAGATTTTAAAAAATTATTTATAAATTAAGAATCAAGATAAAGTAATATTTATTTTTTTATTATAAATTATATATATATTAATTTATCATACGAATTAGATCCGACTAAAATTTGTATTCGAAACGGATCTAAAATTTTTAGATTAGGATCGGATTATACATGGACTCGATCCAATTCAAATGATCCAATGGGATAAACTTTTTGATCATGGATCCGATTCGATCCGATCTGATTTTTAATTGGATTGATCTAGGTCCAACATTAGGATCCAATCAAGAAATCGGATCGGATCGGGGTCACTCATGACTCAGTCCGACCTGACCCATTTACACCCCTATATTAGACTAATGCCACACGTCCCGAACGTTTCTCTGAAATGACTTCCCCAGTTCTTCCCAACATGCAGCCTTCTGAAGCGATTCCTCTTCCACCATCCATCGACCCCTCCTTATGAACAGAGAGAGCCAACCAAAAATATGAAGAGTGAAGTCCCTAAAGGGGCATTTAATGTGGGTTGGCATCCCAAGATCAATAAAAAAATATAGATTATGGATCAGTACCTCGTCATCGACTGCTGCATCATAGTCTCCAGCTGATCTATGAAAGATGATGTGTACTAGATTGTGGGTATATAGTAGATGTCAAAATCACCAAAATACGATCTACTAAATTGGCAGCAGTTCCTACTTCTTTGCTCAATTTTGATTCACCTCATCCTCAGACGACCTACCATAGCTCATATATTATCGACCAATCTCAAACGACCTACCATGGTTCATACATTATCGACCAATCTTAGACAACCTACTATAGGTCATATGTGATCGACCAATCTCTAAGAATGGTGACTTGGTTATGCTGACCTATTATAGCTCATCCACGGACGAGCTATTTTCATCTCCCTAGAACGATTCTCTTCAAATTGACTAGTGACAAGCTATTCCTATTCTGACGATCTATTAAAGGTCATCTGTTATCGAATTATCTCTACTTTCATTAGATCCATCTCTTTTTCAAATTGAAAAGATCCGGATAAGAAAGGAGTTCTTCACGATTCAGTCTTCCAGGAAAGAAAAAATATTTTTCGAATCAATCCACACGAAAAATTCGAAAGATCATCAGAGTCTAAGATGGGTACGACTCTAATTCTTCTCCTATAAATAAAGAGGCTCTAAGATCCTCAAGGTATGCATTCAACTCGATGTCTATCTTCTTTCATTATTCTCCAGTCTCCTAACTTAAGCATCGGAGGGTCTTCATCGAAGAACACCCCAGTGAGGGCTTCTTATGCAGGGGATCGGGCGACAGTTCTTCCTCGGCCGCAAATTCCTCGATGGTCGACTTCAGGTAAGGAGATTCAGGAGCAATACTTGGCGCTAGAGAAAGGGCCCTCAACTGATTTTGAGATCCAATTTTGAGAGGACAAAGCTGGTTGCCAAACATCATGAAGACTCGAAGGGGAGCATCAAATGCATCTCAATATTCCAGAGGTTGTCAAACTAACAACGCTCAGTCGACCAATGCACCACCTCCAATTTAGGAGAATCCACTGATAGCCCTGCAATCTTGCAAGAGCAATATAATATTCTCGTCCAGCAGGTGCAGGCACTCTCGGCCATAGTGAGGGGGATGCAGCAGGCCAATGACCTCCTCCGATCGATGAAAATTCAGGGCTGGCCCGTGGAAGGTCAGAGGAATGGCATCCTAAAAGCCCGAGGGCTGAAGCAAGTCATCACAGCCGACCTGTCAACCTACCTCGCCGAAGAATTAGGTGATCTCCTACCCCCATCTCAAGAAAAGACTCAACCCCGGAACATGTAACTCCTCAGTGCCGAGCTATCCAGGAAGATAGTGTTGGAAAATGTATCCTAAAGCCAATCACCTAAGTGGTAGATGATTGAAATTAGTATATGAATTATCTAATAATAATAGTTATTTAGCTGATTCATCATAAAAATTTTATCTTCCTTAAATGAACTTCTAAATTATGATGAAGTCCTTAAAACCACAATCAATCGATAAAAGAGGATTTATTGGATGGTTCTTAAATTATTCACGATCAAATGATAAGTTGTTAACAAGGATGATAACTTATCGAGTGTAGATCGCTGTATGCCATATACATTGGTTGTCCTCATAATTAAGTGGTGTGGAGACACTGATATGGCATCCAGGTGAGATGTAGGAGTACATCTACACTGAATGTGATCAATGTAGCGCTATACTATCAAGAGTAGCTAGTTAAGATCAATGGATATAAGTGTCCCTCCGATTTGAGATCATCACGATGACTTGCAAGCAACTCACTGTACTTTGGTACCAGACTGTCTATATTTCTAATATAGGTTTGAAAGATTTTTAGGTACAGTCAAGTACTTGTAAAGTCAGGATGTGAGTTAAGATGGGATTGACCACTCTTGATTAACTTCAGGAAGAGAATGACTTATTATGTTTCAATTTAGCAAAACCTAGGCCTGGGTAATCCTCGTGAGGTGTCACGGGATTTGCAAAATTTTAAGACACAATAGAGATGACTTATATGAGTGTTTGATAGGATACTCGAAGTCGTCTTGAGCATTGTTGATCATAGGGATGAATTATACAGTAACCATGGGTCAGAATTCTAAGAATGTTGCTTTGCATACATTCGACCTATCCGAATATCAAAAATCATTACTAGATGGTAATTTTGATTGGTATAGAAATTGGTTCCTATGATATCGACTTAGGTTCAAACCTATGGGGTCACACATATTAGAGCTTATAAATTGATCAGATGGTTAATCGATGATTGAGAATCGTTCTAAGGTTAAACTATCAATGCGATTGATGTTTGACCTAATGCAAGTGTTGCATGAGGATCAATTAGTAATTGGATTGCTAATTAGCTCAATTTAATTAAGCAATTGGATTGAGATCAAGTCTAATTGAATTAAATTTAATTAAAATTAGTTTAGACTTAATTAAATTAAGTCTAATTGATTTATTAGATAAGTTAATTGCAAAGAAGAACAAATTCTTGTTAGACTAGAACTTGAGTGTACCTAATTCTAAATTAACTTAGGATTTAAATCTGATTTAAATATAGTTTAAATCTGATTTAATTGAGCTCTTAATTGGACTAGGATCATCCTTAATTGGGTTATATTTAATCTAATTTAAATAAGATTTAAATTGGGTTCAAACTTATTTTGACCTAGTCAAATAGGAGGAGTCCTAGTTCGACTAGGACTCTCTCTTTCCTTGCACAACTAGGACTCTCTCTTTCCTTGCGCCTAAGAAAGCCCACACCCATATTTCATTTCTAGAAGTTTATGTAACTTAATTACATGCCTAGGAATGATTTTTCATGCCCCATAATCTAGAGGGTTTGGAATAAATTTTGAATTGATCAAAATTGGAAAGTAGTCATGCATGGGATTCTATTTGATAGAGTCCTTAAAACCTAAAACTCTATCTTTCTATGAAAATAAACTCCACGCCTCCCATATTGTTCTGCGCCCTTTTCTCATCCTTTTAGGAATGTTTTTGCTGGTTCTCAGACTAGTCTTTGGTTGTTAACCCATGCCACTTTTCAAGGCTTTTTGAGGATGTGATAAATCCTAGAAAAATCATAAAAAATTAGAAGAAAAGGAGGAGAAGGCGTGGGGTATTTGTGGTGCCAAGATTCTTGGAGAAGAGCCTTCAACTAAGACATCAAAGATTGATGTCTTGAAGAGATAAGATAAGAGAAGATTGTCTTCTCTTTATTTTTCTTTTATGTATTTTTTCTCTTGTTTATTCTTTGTAATTTTTATGTGATAAAAATCTAAAAGAGAGAGAGGAATAGGGTATGGAGATAAGTGCTCCAAGTTGTTGGGGCATGATGTTCTTTTTGGATATGATTTGATCATGTCCTGATTAGAGAAGGAGAAGAGAAGAAAGATCTTCTCTTAGGATTTTTTTGAGAACCATTCTTCTTCTTATTTTTATGAAAATTTTTGAGAGTAAAAATCAGAAATATTAGATCTAAAAACTTAGAAAAAATTTTAGAGGAGAAGATCTCCTCTTGTCCTAGCATAGAGATGTTTTTAGAACATCAACCGTTGATATCCTAAAGAAAAAGATTTATCTTCTCTTAGAATTTATTTTTTTATTTTATTTTTTGATTTATGAAAGATTCAAGGTTGAATTCTTCTTCATATTCTTCATCTCTTGGAGTGTCCAAGAGATCCGGAGAAGATGTATTTGATTGACCATCAAGAGAAATCTGTGAGAAGCTAGTACTTCGAGCGGATCTTCATTCGACAAACCTCCGATTTATGTTGTAGGTTCATGTAGATCACTTATAGAGGTCGGATGCATGTGCAGCTTTAAAAGCAATAACAAAAATGAATCGTGAAGTTCTCGACCCGTACAAATGTAAGAGATCTGATCTCTTAGTAACCTAGATATGATCTAGGGTTAGATCTAGAATTATTCTAGATCTAGATATTGATATGATCAATACTACTTATGATTAATTTATTTTCAGATTTATATTTGCATCATGACATGTTATAGATCCTTAATGTAGGATTTTATAATTATGAGCTTAGAAGTGACACTCCCAAGTCTTGAAAATATAAGAAGACAGATCATGGAAAGACGGAAGCAAGCCGAAAGAGAAAGCAGCTCTCCTAGCAAAGTTCAAAAATTGGGCTGGCTCATCCTGAGACTGAGCCAGCTAAGTTGGAAATTGGGTCAGCTTAGTCCAGGACTGGATCGGCTAGATCTCAGAAAAAAATTCAGATAGAAAGTAGTATTTTTGAACTATTGGCATGGTACACAACTGAGTCGGCTCAGTCTGGGACTGAGCCGACCCAGTCGTAGGTTAGCCGGCTCAGTCTGAAACCGGGTTGGCTCAGTTTTTATGGATTATTATTTTGTGTACGTGGATTGTTTGAATTTAGAGAATTTTTCTATGAGCTTGGACTTGATCCTTTATAAAGTATATATACTGAAAATAGATCAAGATTGTAATGAGACTGAGATATACTTAATAAAAACTCTTTTCTTTCAAAAATCCCTTCTTCTCTTCTTCTCTATTTCTTATATTATTTGATCATGCTTCCACATTAATCTTTGAAAGGTTCTTTCTTATTGCTTGGCTAATCATCGACGGTCATGCCGATCCGTGTGGAAAGAGTGCGTATTTTCAATAATTGGTATCAGAGCGGTGTTGCATGGAAGAAAGGAAGATACTTAGGGTTTACTACATCTAGGATCTGTTGCATCAGATTTTATCATAAAACTTTTAGTTTGCTTCGTAGTTGTCTCTAGATTGAGGTGGAGATTGTTTACATGGAGGAACGATGATATAGAAGTTTGGAAAGAGGATTTAAGGCTAGTTAGATATTCTTTGAAGGATAGTTTTGCTGGTGTGTGTGATCGTGAAGAGTGTTAGGGATCTATTCTTGACTTGTTTGAAGTCATGGGATTAAGTAGATTTAAAATGAATTTTGATAAGTTTGATGGCAAGAAAAATTTTACCCTATGGCAGTAAAGAGTAAAGAACTTGTTGATTCAGCAGAGGATCTATAAGGTCTTGACAAAAGAAAGATCGAAAAAAATCAGTACTGAGGATTGAAAAGAGTTGGAGGAAATTGCTTTTCGCATAATCCAAATGTATTTGGCCGATTAGGTTTTGCCTGAGATTTGCACAGATACTACGACAAAGAGTCTCTAGGAGAGATTGGAGAATACATACATGGAAAAGAACATAACGAATAAGCTATGGTTGAAGAAATAGCTATATAGTCTGAGAATGTTCGAAGGTGGAGATCTTGTTGCACATATCCAAAGATTCAATCAAGTATGTTCTGAGGTGATGAGTTTGGATATGAAGATCGACGAGGAGGATCGGACATTGCTACTATTATGTTCTCTCGTAGGTTCGTATGATGGTCTCATAACAACTTTAGTTTATGAGAAGAAAACTCTAAACTATTAAGAGATTGTTGGTGTGCTCAGATCAAATGAGCAAAGAAAAAAGATCTGCAAGAAAGATCTTAAGTCTGAGATCTTAGCTGTGAACGAAAGACAGAAAAGATCAAAAGAGAAGACAAGAGGAAAATCCAAGGGCAGATTAAAGTCTCATGATCAGAGAAAGATGATATTGAAATATTATAAATATCATCAGTCTGGATACCTGAGGAGAGATTATCTTCTTTTGAGATTAGAAAAAGAAAAGGCCAGCAAGAAAGATGATACAGCTTCTGTGAGCAGTAGAGAAGACCTGCTAGTTATATCAGATGGATCCACAGAGTGCGATACTATATGAATATTAAATTCAGTATGCTCGCACCACTATACTTCTCATCAGAAGTTGTTTGCTATCTATCAGAAGGTCGATGGTGGAAGTATCAGCCTTGGAGATGATCAGCTGTGTAAAGTAGCTAGAATTGACTCTATCAGGATGAAAATGTACGATGGAATCATTCGTACATTATCAAATGTCAAGCATGTACCGAAGTTGAAAAAGAATTTAATTCTTTTGGGCTATTTGGAGGAGCAGGGTTATGATTTTAGTAGCCAAGCTAGGAGTGGATATCTAAAAATTTTCAAGAAAGCTTTGATGGTAATGAGAGATAGAAGACTGAGCAACAATTTTTATAGAATGGAAGGCTCAGTGATAAATGATAGTGCAGAGGTGCTAGCAGTGGCATAGGAGGAGTAGATTTTATATCAACTATGGTACTATCGGACGGATTATATGAGTGACCGTGGCCTCACTTAACTAAGCAGAAGAGGTATGATCCTAGCCCTGAAGGAGGGCATAGATCTTTGTGAGCCATGCATCTTTGGCAAACAGCATAGGATGAAGTTTGCCAGAAATACCAAGCGCAGCGAGGGAGTGTTGGATTTAGTGCACTCGAATGTGTGGGGACTAGTTTCTATATCAGCTAGAGGTGGGGCAAAATATTTTGTCACTTTCATTGATGATTTCTCAAGAAAGGTATGAGTTTATCTGATAAAAAAAATTAGAGGTGTTTGTCCGATTTAGAATCTGAAGAGCTAAAGTAGAGGAGTAAAAAAGATAGATGAAGTATCTGAGGTCGGACAATAGAGGAGAGTATACTAGCTTAGAGTTCAGAAGGTACTATGAGGAAAATAGCATCAAACGCCATTACACGGTGAAAATGACTCCCCAACAGAATAGTGTCGTAAAGAGAATGAATCGAACATTGATCGAGAAAATATGGAGTTTGAGGCTACAAACATCACTCTCAAAGTTCTTTTGGGGTGATGCTCTAATTTTTTCTTATTTTCTTGTGAATAGATCCCCTCATCATAAGCTGAATGGAGGCATTTCAGAGGAGGTCTGGAGTGGAAAGAAGGTAGAGCTTGACCATTTGAAAGTCTTTGGTTGCATAGTCTATGCATATGTGGAGGCAACCGAGAGGAGCAAATTAGATCTAAAATCTTAAAAGATGACATTCATAGGTTATCCACAAGGAGTTAAGGGGTACCTGCTGTGGGACTCTCAAGCACAGAAGTCAGTGATCAGCAGAGACGTTATCTTTGATGAGAAAAGCATCTTGAGGAGGTCTGGGATAGATAAAATTGAAAAACAAAAGTGAACAGTGGTGGTCAGTCAGAGAATAATGGTATGCAGGTTACATCCACTTACAGGAGTGTTTCTATTGAGGTAGAGCAGGGCAAAAAAGTATTATCTCAAATTTAAAATTAGCATGGAGGGATGGCAGTTCAGACAGATATGCAGGAGCAGCCACAAACATCAGGCAGAGATGTGCCAGTGGGAGTGGCTTTGCACAAGCCTCAGCGTACTATTAGGAGGCCAGTCAAATATGATATTGATAAAATTATCTCCTATGCACTCATCACTGCTAAAGGAGATCCAGAGAATTATGCAGAGGCCATGGAGAGTGAGGATCATGATTCATGGATACAGGCCATGATGGAGAAAATGGAATCACTTGAGAAGAATCAGACATGGCAACTGGTGGATCTTTTAGAGGGTGCTCGACCTATTGGCTCAAAGTAGATGTTCACAAAGAAAGAAACACCTTCAAAATAAGGTGGAGTTAGATTCAAAGCAAGGCTGATAGCAAAGAAATACTCACAAAGAAAAGAAATTGACTACACAAAATTTTTTTCTGTGGTACGTCATATATCTATTCGAATTTTACTGTCATTGGTGGCACAGCATAACATAAAATTGGAACAGATGATCGTGAAGACAGCCTTTCTTCATGAAACTTTGGAGGAAAGAATCTATATGAAGTAGTCAGATGGTTTCATAGAGATGGAACAGGAAGAAAATGTGTGTTTACTCAAAAAATCTTTGTATGGCTTGAAATAATTCTCTCGTTAGTGGTATCGAAGGTTTGATAGCTTTGTCTTGAGCCTGGATTTCAGTAGATATAAATATAATTATTGTGTCTACGTCAATGATGTAGATGAGGAGGATGTTCTGTACCTATTATTGTTTATAGATAATATGCTCATGGCCAGTAGAAACATGGATGCTATAAAAATATTGAAAAGGATATTATCATCTAAGTTTGCAATGAAGAATTTTGGTCTAGTTGAGAAAATCCTTGGAATGAAGATTTGCAGAGATAGATGCAAAGGAGTGCTCCATTTATCATAAGAAAAGTATGTCCAGAAAGTTCTAGAGAGGTTTGGGATGAAGAAGGCCAAACCTGTAGAGACGCCATTGTCGAGCCATATGTCTCTCTCCAAGTTATAGAGCACTCGGTCAGAAGAGAATAGAGAGTACATAAAATGAGTTATTTATGCAAATGTTGTAGGCAGTGTGATGTACACTATGATGTGCTGTAGACCAGATATAGCACATGCAGTGAGCACAGTTAGTAGATACATGGCTAACCCTGGTAAGAAATACTAGAAAGTATTAAAATTGATATTAAGATATCTGCATGAAATAAGAAATTATGGTTTGGTTGAAATAAGAAATTATGGTTTGGTTTTTGGTGGACAATCGAAAGGATTTGGAGGACAATCGAAAGGATTTGGAGAACAATCTGTGAAGATGTGTGAAGGTTCAGATCTTTTGGAAGGGTTTGTTGATGCAAATTATGTTGATGATCTTGATACAAGGAGGTCTACTACTTGATACCTTTTCTACGTATATGATGGATCAGTATCTTAGAGATCAATTCTTCAGCCAATCATGACCTTATCTACCATAGAGGCCGAGTACATTGGAATAACAGAGACTGCAAAAAAAGCTCTTTGGCTTAGGAGGTTGATTGATGAGTTGGAGGTGGAGCAGAGCAAGGTTACACTGTTCAGTGATAGTTAGAGTGCTCTGTTGTTGGCACAGAATTCAGTCTATCATGCGCGCACAAAGCATATAGACTTGAGGTACCATAGAATCAAAGAGTTGATGGAGGAAGGTGAAGTGGAACTAATGAAGGTCTATACCAAAGAAAATCAGTCTGATGCACTCATAAAGTTACTTCTCAGAGATAGCTTTCAGAGATGTATGGCGTGGATGGATATATTGAGAAGAGATGAGTTCACAAAAATTTGGAAGCACCAAGATAGAAAATGTGAGCTCAGAAGTGGCACTCCCAAGTCTTGGAAACATGAGAAGATAGATCATGAAAAGATGGGAGCGAGTTGGAAGAGAAATCAGCTCTCCTAGTAAAGTTTAGAAACTGGGCCGGCTCACCTTGAGATTGAGCCGGCTAAGTTGAAAACTGGGTCGGCTCAATCCAGGACTGGGTCAGCTAGATCTTAGAGAAAAATTCAGATAGAAAGCAGCATTTTTAGATTATTGGCATGATACACAACTGAGTCGACTCAGTCCCAATTGGTACGGTACACAACTGACTCGGCTCAATCTGGGACTGTGCCGACCCAGTCGCAGGTTAGCCGGCTTAGACTGAAATTGGGTCAGCTCAATTTTCGTGGGTTATTATTTTATGTACATGAATTGTTTGGATTTGGAGAGTTTTTCTATGAGCTTGGGCTTGATTCTTTGTAAAGTATATATATTGAAAATAGGTCAATGTTGTAATGAGGCCGAGATATACTTAATAAAAGCTTTTTTTTTTTCGAAAATATCTTCTTCTCTATTTTTTTTGAATTGTTGTTCATGCTTTCGCATTAATCTTTGAGAGGTTCTTTTTTATTGCTTGGCTAATTACTAATGGTCACACCGATCCGTATAGAAAGAGTGCGTATTTTCAACAGTAATCTGATTATATGCATATTGTAGATTAAACTATTTAATCTATATCTTTCGCTACTTTAATTTCAAAAAAATTTTGAAATCTATGCATTAAATCCTACATGTTTTTCTTCAAATAGTATGGAGAAAAGGCTCCAGGAGATGCAACAGCGGATAGACGCATTGTAGGCACCAAAGCAGCAAGGGGATGACCTAGGATTCAATATCGATCATCCGTTCACCCAAAAAATCATGAATGAACCTTTGCCATCTCGATTCAAAATTTCTCAAATTGAGCCTTATGATGGAACGGTTGATCATGTAGACCACCTGGACAACTTTCGAACTCTCATACACCTGCAAGGAGCTAGTGATGTAGTTCTGTGTCGAGCCTTTCCTTCGATCTTAAGGAAAGCAACTTGATAATGATACTGAAATTTATAGTCGAACTCCGTGGATTCCTTCCATCAGTTAAGTCACCTATTCATCATCCATTTCATCAGTAGTCGTCGACAACATCGTAACTCAGATTTTCTTGTAAGCATTAAATAGAGGAAAAATGAATCTCTTTAAGAATATATCAATCGATTCAATATAGCTACTCTAGAGATCTAGAATTTAGATAAGTCAGTTGCTATGATGGCATTGAAAGTCGGTCTTCTTCAAAATGACCTTCTTTTCTCTCTCAACTTGGACTACCCAAAAGATTTCGCTGAGATGTTAAAGCGGGCAAAAAAATGCGCCCAAGTCGAGGAAGCCTAGGATCAATAAGGAGGCAACCTCGGTAGTAGATCACAGCCGACCCAAAAATAGGAGAAGAAGAAAGACTACCAAAGTGTGCAACATCGGCGTGAGGAGCCACGGCCTTGTCATTCACAAACACCACCTCAAAATGACCAACCTATATCTCCTAAATCTCAACACTGGTCAAGGACCATACCTCAAAGATTTCACTATTACACTCCTCTTAACACTCTTCGGACTCAGATTTTAATGGAGATTGAATGATAAGAAGAAATACCATGATCGAAGAAGATGGTGACTACTGCTCGAGCAAGAAATTTGAGAAAATATTGCAGATACCATCATGATCACGGGCATGACATCAAGGAATACTGGCAGCTTAAAGAGGAGATAGAAGCTTTGATCAGGAGAGGATGGCTCTGACATTTCATCGACGAGCAAAGAATTCCACCAAACCCACATCGCGAATAACCTAGATAGAAAAATCCTCATAGAGGGCAGCCGGCAGTGGGGGAAATCAGAATGATTGCTAGGAGTTATCTCGTTGGAAATACCTCAAAGCAAGACTGACCTAAGGAGGAAAGATTGAAGAAAAGAAGGGTCAACGATGAAATCACTTTTACTGAGGATGATCTGCAAGGAATAAGTCAGCCACATGATGATCCTATAGTTGTCTTTTTAAATATTTTGAATTATGATATACATCGGGTCCTCATCGATAATGGAAGTTCAGTAGACGTCTTATTTTATGATACCTTTGTTCGAATGAATTTGAACCATGAACGGTTGATGAAGAGGAATATACCTCTGGTTGGATTTTCTGGTAGCACGGTCTCGATGGAAGGGATTATTTCATTAACAACAAAAGCCAGGCAAGCTTTGAAGCAAGCTATAGTCAAAATAACTTACTTCGTAGTAAATAGCCTATCTGTCTATAATGTTATTTTAGGTCGGTCAGGATTGAATACCCTCCATGCAATAATGTCAACTTATCACTTAAAAGTGAAGTTCATGACTCTCAATGGGATCTGTGAGCTCTGAGAAAACCAGTCAATTGCAAAGAAATGCTATAGGGCAATCCTGCATGGAGTAGTGGCTGAGGAACAACCTATCAATGAGTTGGATGTACAAGATGAGTTGACTAAGCAAAGGGCTCACCCAGTGGAAGAATTATTCTTGATACCGATCAAAGATGATTCAAACAAAGTTATAAAAATTGGCTCAAATTTGTGCGAAGAGGATCGTCACCACCTTACCTCATTCCTATAAGCCAATGCTAATGTGTTTGCTTGGTTGGCTTTTGATATGCCCAGCATCGACCTGTAAGTTATGATTCATCGACTTAATGTAGACCTAAACCACTGTCCGATCAGGCAGAAGAAATGAAGCTTTGCTCCTGAATGACAGAAGGCAATACAGGAAGAGGTTGACAAACTCTTGAAGGCTGATTTTATCCGAGAAGTTTATTACCTAGAGTGGCTGGCTAATATCATCATCATCAAGAAAACTAGTAGAAAGTGGTGCGTGTGCATTGATTATACAGACCTCAACAAGGCATGCCTAAAGAATAGCTATCCTTTGCCTCGAATTGATCAATTAGTGCATGTAATTTTAGAACACCAACTCCTATCATTCATGGATGCTTTCTCGGGATATAAACAGATCCGAATGGCATGTGAGGATGAGGAGAAAACCTCTTTTGTAACTGACCAAGGTCTTTTCTATTATAGGGTTATGCCGTTCGGTCTAAAAAATGTCGGAGCAATGTACCAAAGACTTGTAAACAAGTTCTTCAAAGAATAGATTGGTAGAAATATGGAGATGTACGTGGATGACATGCTCGTCAAAAGCATGACTGTCGAGCATCATATTACCGACCTACATGAAACATTTTCTACACTACGATGCTTCTAGATGAGCTCAATCCAGACAAGTGTGCATTTGGTATTACCTCTGAAAAATTTCTTGATTTTATGGTGTCGCAGCGTAGGATTGAGGCCAACCTAGATAAAATTTGAGCTTTTCAAGAGATGAAGCCTCCAAAAACAATCAAAGAAGTGCAATGACTCACTAGAAGGATAGCAGCTCTAAACAGATTTCTATCAGGGTCGGCTAAAAAGAGTCTTCCATTTTTCAAAGCTCTCAAGCAGCCAAATAATTTTTAATGGTTGGATGAATGCCAGGTAGCTTTCGATGATCTGAAGAAATACCTTGGCTCTCCTCCTCTTTTAAGCAAGCCAGAATCTGGAGAGATATTGTACTTGTATTTGGTTGTTTCTTCTTCAGCAATTAGCTTAGTTCTCATCTGACAAGAAGCCAAGGTATAAAAGCCAATCTATTATGTAAGCCGGGTACTTCATGATGCCGAGACTAGGTATATGAAATTGAAAAAGGTTGTTTATGTCCTTCTAGTATCCACGAAGAAGCTATGCTCGTACATTCAAGCACACACCATCATCGTTCTCACCGACCAACCATCAGGTCGGTGCTATATCAACTAGATACCTCAGGGAATTAGCCAAATGGGCCATTGAGTTGGAAGAAATTGGAATCAAATATTTATCAAGGTCATCCATCAAAGCTCAGGCATTGGTAGATTTTATCCTAAAGTGCATAATTCTAGATGAGTAACTAAGTGATGTTGTAGCTCTTACAATCGACGAATGTTGGGTTCTACATGTTGATAGATCTTCGAATACTATGCATGCAGGAGCTAGGCTGATCTTAACTAGCCCGAAGAGAGTGGTAGCAGAATACGCTTTTCATTTTGATTTTTTGGCCTCCAACAATGAAGTGAAGTATGAAGCACTAATAGCAGGTCTTTGGATGGTGAAAGAAATTGAAGTTCGGCATCTTAGAGTTCATAATGACTCACAGTTGATCGTCGGCCAAGTTCAAGGAGAATACGAAGCTTGGGAATCAAACATGGTTAAATACCTGCAGAAGATCAAAGATTTAGTTTCCAACTTCTCCATGGTAGATGTTCAACAAGTACCAAAAGCGGAGAATATACGAGCCGACCTTTTATCTAAGCTTGCAACCTTTGATGTGGTAGACTTGAAAAGAAGCTCATACATGAAAGTTTTGAAAAAGTCAAGCATCAAAGAGGCTCCTGTAATGCAAGTAGATCTAGAGCCAAGCTGGATAGATCCCATCCTATGCTACTTACAAGAAGGCATTCTACTAGCTGATCGGGATGAAGCCAAAAAGTTGAGATACATTGCTCCACAGTACCTCATCTATGAGAGAAAGCTATATAAAAGATCATTTATCTTAACATTGCTTAAATGCCCCCATCCCTCTAAAGCTGACTATGCTCTACGAGAAGTTCACAAAAAAATCTGTGGCAATCACTTGGGGACAAAGCTCTCGTCCATAAGATACTGAGATAAGAGTATTTCTGGTAGATCATACAGAAAGATGCAGCCAACTTGATAAATAGATGTGATCAATGTCAAAGAACTTCCAACATTTAGTACCAACCTTCAACTCTGTTGGCACCAATCACTACACCTTGGCCTTCCGCTCAGTGGAGAATAGACATCCTCGAACCATTTGCTATTGCCATAGCATAGAAGAAGTTTTTGCTCATCGCCATCAATTATTTTGCCAAATGGATGGAGGCAGAGGCTCTGGCAACTATTATTGAGGCAAAAGTTTGATATTTTATTTGAAAATAATTATTTTTCGATTTAATTTGCCATGAGCTATCATTACAGATAATAGGAGATGGTTCGACAATCCAAGGTTCACAGGATTCTGTAACGACTTGAAAATCTTACACAGGTTAACATTGGTAGGTCATCCTCAGAGCAATGTTGAAGCCGAAGTGATGAATAAGACTTTATTGCAAGGTCTAAAAGCTAGCTTTGGCCAAGCCAAGGGATAGTAGGTTGAAGAACTATACCATGTCCTTTGGGCCTATCGCACGACCTAGCGAGTTTTGACTGAGGAAACACCTTTTATGCTAGCTTTTGGGATGGAAGCTATGATACCTTTAGAAATTAGTCTGCCTATACTTCGAGTTGAGGAATTCGACGAGGATGGTAACTCATTTAGAATGAGGGCAAACTTAGATCTTTTGGAAGAAATGTGGAAATGAGCTAGGATCCGGATGGCTAATTATCAGTAAAGAGTAGCTTGGTACTATAATTCTCGAGTTAAAAAAAAGTCATTCCTGGCTGGATAACTAGTTCTTTATCGAGTTGAGATCTTTCGTCCGACCGAATGGCCGAAGCTATCACTTAATTGGAAAGGTCCATACCGAGTGGTCAAGATAGTTCGACCGATGTTTATCGCCTTTATCGGCTGGATGAGACTCCAATCTTGAGGACATGAAACACCGACAACTTGCACAGATACGATCCCTAAATTGTAATTTTCATCTTGATTTCTCTTTCGATAATAAATCATAATTTCTTGCAGCTTCGATCACCAATCGTTGCTAGTAACGTGCACTCCTCAGCCACAGTCGAGGAGCAAAACACGTCTCTATGAGGGCCACCAATGCGCGCTCCTCGGCCATGATCGAGGAGTGGAACGCATCTTCATGAGAATCGCGAATGCGTGCTCCTCGACCATAGTCGAGGAGCAGAATGCATCTCTACAAGGGCCGCCAACGCATGCTCCTCAGCCACGATTGAGGAGCAGAACATATTTTCATAAGAATCATGAACACACGCTCCTCGATCATGACGAAGGAGCAGAATGCATCTCTATGAGAATCATTGATGCGTGCTCCTCGGCTACAGTCGAGGATTGGAACGTGTTCTCCATGTGGATCTCCATCGTACGCTCCTCGACCACGATCGATGAGCGGTACTCATGTCCATGTGGTTCTCCAAAATACATGCTTCGTGACCACAATTGAGGATTGGAACGTATTCTCCATGTGGATCTCCATCGCATGCTCCTCGACCATGATTGATGAGCGGTATGCATCTCCATGCGATTCTCCAAAACACGTGCTCCTCAACCACGATCGAAGAGCGGTACGTATCTCCATGCTATTCTCCAAAATACGCTCTCCTTGGCCACGATCGAGGATTGAAATGCGTTCTCCATACGGATCTCCATCGTGCATTTCTCAGCTACGACCAACGAGCAGTACGTGTCTCCATGCGGTTCTCTAAAACACATGCTCCTCGCTCATGGCTGAAGAATAGTTCATCTCAGGTCATCAATCTTTAACACGTTAGTAAGGAATACCTCGACGAATTCAGTCTTGATCTTGAACTGGTACTCTCTTCGACTGACCTATCGAAAGTGCGGCCTCGAGAGTGGAGGGCAATTATTGTGGATCAGTACCTCATCCTCGACTGCTGCATCATAGTCTCCAGCCGATCTATGGAAGATGATGTTTACTAGATTGTGGGTGTACAGTAGATGTCAAGATCACCATAATACCTTTGCTCAATCTTGATTCACCTTATCCTCAGATGACCTATCATAGCTCATATATTGTCGATCATCCTCAAACGACCTACCATAGCTCATATATTGTCGACTAATCTCAGATGACCTGCCATAGCTCATACATTGCTGACGATCTATCATAGCTCATATATTGCCGATCAATCTTTGACGACCTATCATAGCTCATATATTACCGATCAATCTCAGATGATCTACTATAGGTCGTATGTGACCAATCAATCTCTAAGAATGATAACCTATCATAAATTGGATTATGCTTACCTATTATAGCTCGTCCATGGATGAGCTATCTTCACCTTCCCAGAACGATCCTCTCCAAATTGAGTAGTGACAAGCTATTCCTCTTCTGACGATCTATTAAAGGTCGTCTATTGCCAAACTATCTCTACTTTTATCAGATCCATCTTTTTTTCAAATTGAGAAGGTCCAAACAAGGAAGGAGTTATCCGTGATTCAGTCTCCCAAAAAAGAAAAAATATCCTTCAAATCAATCCACATAAAAAATTTGGAAGGTCATCAGAGTCTGAAATGGGTACGATACCAATTCTTCTTCTATAAATAAAAAGGCTCTAGGACCCTCAAGGTATGCATTCAACTCGACGCCTTTCTTCTCTCGTTGTTCTTCAATCTCCTAACTTGAGCTTTGGAGGGTTTTCACTAGAGAACACCCTGGTGAGGGCTTTTTGTGCAAGAGATCGGGTGAAGCTCTAACGACAGTTCTTCCTCGACCATAAATTCCTCAGTGGCCAACCTCAGGCAAGAAGATTTAGGAGCAACAGATGAGATGATGAGATCAATTATATCTTAATAATTTTATATGACAATAATTTTTAATTATCTCTACTTTTTAGATCACCATCTAATCCAATGATAGAATATCTATTTTTAAGATTGAGAATACAAAAACATCCTAGGACAGCAACCTTATGCTGAGATTTAAAAATAAAAATATCCCTCATTTCAACAAAATAATTGATATATCAACATACCGTTAATATATTACATCAATATTATATTTATATTTATAATATATATTATATTATAATACTATTATATTATTATTCATCTATAATTTTAAATTATAATATAAATATGTTAGTGCACTTTATATTTATATAATAAAATTATTTAAGATATAGGTTCATTTGCTTTATTTTTCTAATCAAAATAAATTTTAATATTAAAAATAATATCTTATAAGCAAAAAAATATTAATTTTATAATAATCATTGATATATTTTCATAGAATTAATAATTTATAGGACTAATAAATATATTTTTATTAAACATATTAGAAATTAATATATTAATAAATATATTAAAATTTTTATTATAATATATTTATATAATTAATAAATATATATTTTATCAATATATCAAATATGATTTTGAAATTATATAGTTGGTGATCTTGAATTCTTATGAAATAATAAAAATATTATTCATAAAAATCTAGAAATTTTTAATCACTTGATTATGATCTATCAAATATAATGATATTGGATCATTAAAAATTTGATTATTTTAAGATTCGATTCATCTATCATTTTAGATCATCTTGATGATTTCATTTGAATTATAAAACATGAATCAATTTTGTTGGAGATAAATCCCGCTCCCGTCGAAGATGAGTCTGAAGTTTAGCCTAATGCAGCTGGTAATCACGGAAGAGCTTCAATCGAAAATTCTCTCCCTAGCAGCCGAATTTATTTAGTGGTCGAACTACTCAGCGGACAAACCTAGCCGAACTTCTCAATGACCGAGCTCCAATCGAACCTCTTCAGTCAGTCGAACTTCTCCATAGCCGAACTTCTTTCGAACTCCTCTAGCAATCGAGCTTCTACGGAAGCCGAACTTCTTTCAGACTCCTCCAGAAATCGAGCTTTTACGAAAGTCGAACTCCTTCCGGACTTCTTCAGCAATCGAGCTTCTATGAAAGCCGAACCCCTTCTGCACTCCTCCAACAGCCGAGCTTCTGCAGAAGTCAACTCCTTACAGACTGTTCCCTCAGATGAATTTCTACAGACGATTTCACTACTGAACGGTTATAATTATCATGATAATTATGATTGTCATTTATCAAGACAACACGATCGACATTTATCAAGTCAATCACGATCGATATTTATCAGGATGGTTACGACAGTCATTAATCAAGACAGTTACAATAAGCTCCGCCTATAAAAAGGGATTCTTTAGATACATTTTCTCTAAGCTCTCTTCTCCTCTAAACTCTGTCGAACTCCATACTGAGTACTCCATTTCTGTTAGCCAGAGCTAACTTGACCATAAGAGGATCCTATCGGAGCCACCCCCATCGACTCCGGACGATATTTTATTTTACAGATCACCGACGGCGATCTCATCCTCCTCCACTCCAGCTCGATCCGACGTCAACCAAATTCTGCACCAACAGAATTGGCGCTAGAGGAAGGGTCCTCTATTCTTGAGGTTTTCTTGATCTTAAAGGAGTGCTCAGCAGCGATCTAGAGTTCTTTCCAGAAAAAATGCCTCCCATGAAAGCTTCGACCCGGCGATCAACGGCCTCTATAGCTAGATCCCATCTAGATACATCAGTTCCTACTCCAGCTTCGATAACTCAACTCCACCTGCAGTCAAAGTGGATCCGGAGCAGTTTAACCTACTGATGCAGTGAGTTCAGGGCCTCACCAAGATGGTACAGGCCATGCGGCAGCCCCCGATGATGACTCCACCAAAAAATCTATCGTCGATAGAGGGCATTCCCATCGCTGTTAGGAAGGAGAAATAGAGAGTAGGGGATCTAAGCTCGGATCATGGTTCTCCTTCGGAGGAGATCTTCCTCATCTGTAGTCGGAAGTCCTACAAAGTCTGCGATCGAGACGACGTCCTCAATCACAAACTATGAAAGATGGACCGACAGATTGAGGAGCTCGGTCACATCACACTAGCTCACCACGATGACGTCCGCATCGATCCTCCTTTCTCTTCCCGAATTATGCAAGAGCCCGTTCCATCGAACTTCAAGCTTCCTCAACTTGAAAGCTATGATGGAACCTCTGATCCGATTGATCATCTGGAGGCCTTCTGAACCATGATACTGCTTCATGGCGCACCGAATGCCATATTATGCCGGACTTTTTCATCTACCTTAAAGGAAGTAGTAAGAAATTGGTACTCAGCATTGAAGTTGGGTACGATCTTCTCTTTTGACCAGATGAGCTATCAGTTCGTGGCTCACTTCGTCAACAGCCAACGTCCGCACCGAAGTTCAAATTCCTTGATGAATGTCAAACAGAAGTAGTAGGAATCCATCCGGACTTATGTCATCCGATTTAACGCTACGGTATTAGAGGTCCAAGATCTGGATCAGTCTATTGCAATGGCCATGCTCAAGGGCGGCCTTCAGAAAAATGATTTATTATTTTCTCTGAAAAAGAAGTACCCTAGGGACTTTGCCGATCTACTAGCCCGCACCGAGAGATATGCCCGTGTGGATGAAGCCTTCAAATTGAAGGATGAAGAAGTCGCAAGAGAGCGGTGGATAGATAAGTCTAATAAACCCGCCACCGATGGAGGGCCGAGTGAAGTTCGACCGTGCTCACGGACTCCCTCCGGACGCAAGCGAGTCCAAACTCCTCAAGCTCGTCATCAAGGAAGCCTCGATAAAAAGGGACGAAGAAGTCCTCCTCCCGAAAGGTTCTACAACTACGCCCCCCTCAGTACTTCTGAGGCTCAAATTTTGATGAAAATTAGGAACCAACTGCCAAGATCAGAAGAATTACGATCTTCCCCAAACAAGCACGAACGAAGCAACTACTATCTCTATCATCATGACCATGATCATGACACTGAAGAATGTGTTCAGCTCTAAGACGAAATCGAGGAGCTCATCAGGAGAGGCCAGCTGGATCAGTTCCTCGGACGTCAGTCTGAAGCAGGAGAAAATCGACCGAGGGCGCTGCCATACCCAGAACCACCAATGATGAAGGAACAATAGAAAGGTTGGTCGCCTCCCATATTATCGACACCACATTTGGGAAGAGTTTGGTACTTCGGTGATCCGTCATCTCCAGCATCAAAGCCAAGAGAAGCTCGCCCCAAATTATGTGATGACAGGAAAAACTATGTAAAAATTATGCAAAAAACTATGCAAAAACTATGTGATGACATGGAAGAAACAGTCAATAGTGGTCGTATTAGGAATAGGAGGAGAACCTCGTTCTAACATGAGCTCGTCAAAGTTCTTCAACCTCGACTAAAGATAAGATCTCTTCCGAGCGACCGCGCCAACCTCGGCTAGAGATAAGATCTCTTCCGAGCGCTCGAGCTTCAACCTCGGCTAAAGATTAGATCTCTTCCGAGCGATCGAGTCAACCTCGGCTAGAGATAAGATCTCTCTCGAGCGACCGTACCAACCTCGACTAGAGATAAGATCTCTCTCGAGTGATCGAGTCAATCTCGACTAGAGTTAAGATCTCTCCTGAGCGACCATGCCAACCTCGGCTAGAGATAAAATCCCTTCCGAACGATCGAGTCAATCTCGACTAGAGATAAAAATCTCTTCGAGCGATCGAGCTAACCTCGGCCAGAGATAATATCTCTCCCGAGCGCCCGAGCTTCAACCTCGGCTAGAGATAAGATCTCTCCCGAGCGACCGTTGCCAACCTCGGCTAGAGATAAGATCTCTTTCGAGCGCCCGAGCTTCAACCTCGGCTAGAGATAAGATCTCTTCCGAGCTTCGAAGGTCTCGTTCATCTTAGACAAGATGGGGGAGAGGGCCAGACAACGATCCTTATATGCCCCCACAGCCATTAGGAACAGGAGGAGAACCTCATCCTAACGTGAGCAAAGTTGAAGATCTCATTTATTTTAGATGAGATGAAAGAAGAGGCCCTGACAATGGTCCTTATGTGCCCCCACAGTCCGTTAGAAATAGGAGGAGAACCTCGTCCTAACGTGAGCAAAGTTGAAGGCCTCATTCATTTAGGACGAGATGGAGGGAGAAGCCCTGACAATGGCTCTTATATGCCCCCACAGCCCGTTAGAAATAGGAGAAGAACCTCATCCTAACGTGAGCAAAATCGAAGGCCTCGTTCATCTTAGACGAGATGAGAGAGGCCCAGACAGTGGCCTTTATGTACCCCCATAGCCCGTTAGGAATAGGAGGAGAACCTCGTTCTAACATGAGCAAAGTCGAAGATCGGACCTCAAAGTCTACAATAACCTTGGCTGCAGGAGATAAGATCTCCCTCGAGAGTCCGGGCCAACCTCGACTGCAGGAGATATCCATTAGGAATAGAAGGAGAACCTCATTCTAATGTGAGCAAAGTCGAAGGCCTCGATCATTTTAGATGGGATGAAGGCTCCGAAGATGGCCCCAACAATAGGAGACAAGATCTCCGCCGAGCTTCAACTACACTTTCAACCTCGACTGGAGATAAGATGCAGAGCTTTGAATAGGACTTCGACAGTCGCCTTTTTGTACTCCCTTCCTTCGAGTCTCGAACTTGAAAGTAGAGGGACTATTATTGGGGATAAATTTCGCTCCCATCGAAGTCGAGTCTGAAGCTTAGCCTAATGCAGCTGGTAATCACGGAAGAGCTTCAATCGAAAATTCTTTTTTTAGCAGTCGGATTTATTCAGTGGCCGAACTACTCAGCGGACAAATCTAGCCGAACTTCTTAGCGGCCGAGCCCCAGCCGAACTTCTTCAGCTGGTCGAACTTCTCAACGGCTGAACTTCTTCCAAACTTCTCTAGCAACCGAGCATCTACGGAAGTCGAACTTCTTTCGGACTCCTCCAGCCATCGAGCTTCTACGAAAATCGAACCCCTTCCGGACTCCTCCAGCAGCCGAGCTTCTACGGAAGTCGAATTTCTTACAGATTGTTTCCTCAGACGGATTTCTACAGGCGATCCCACTACTAAATGGTTATAATTATTATGATAATTATAATTGTCATTTATCAAGACAACACGATCGATATTTATCAAGTCAATCACGATCGACATTTATCAGGACGGTTATGATAGTCATTAATCAAGGCAGTTATAACAAGCTCTGCCTATAAAAAGGGATCATTCAGATATGTTTTCTCTACTTCTCCTCCTTTAAATTCTGCCGAACTTCATACTGAGTACTCCATTTCTGTTGGTCAGAATTAACTTGACTGTCGAAGGGTCCTGTCGGAGCTACCCCCATCGACTTCGGATGGGACTTTATTTTGTAGATCATCGATGATGACCTCATCCTTCTCTACTCCAACTCAATCCGACGTCCATCAAATTCTACACCAATAAATTTATAATACATTCTCGTTTCGTGGCTTGGACCCCTGGATTCCAACTTACCATATTACCTCTAGTAGTTTTACAAATTTACTCGCGTATTGCTTCAACTGATAGGTTAGCGTGCGTTGGTAATATAGGTGGAACGGACGGGGAAGAAGGATTGGTTGCTGAGCTGGATACCGGTCCCGGGATTTTTCCTCGCTTTCCAGCCAGCGAAGGTGCGGAAGAAGGAGAGGGGCGATCGAATCGCGCCGTTTGTACGAATGGGGGAACCTGCCGAGCCTAGAAGGTCTTAAATAAATGTGAGGAGAAACGTAGCGGAAGGAGAGGGAATCAGGCAGCGTATCACAGATGAAGGAAGTCGACACGTGGCGGCTTACCGTAAGATTCGGTAACCGAAGCTAGGGGTGGGATTGTAAAGCATTTCCAAGTGGAATTCGATACTATTTGCGTTAGCGACGGACGGAGAACTTTAATATATATATATATATATATATGCATGCTTGCACGGCCGGCAAGCCCTACCAGCGAAGAGCTTTTAATATAATCATATATTAATTTAACCAATAGCAAGTGGGTGCTTGGCACGTAGATCAGCCTCAATAATTGAGTCTGCTTATCTATTTTTTTATTTTGTTTCAGAGAGTCTGCTTATCTCTCTCTCTCTCTCTCTCTCTCTCTCTCTCTCTCTCTCTCTCTCAATCTCTTTTTTCTTTTTTTGGTAGATGGTCTCCTTATCTCTTTAAAAAAAAGTACAGCATCTTATATGGAGTTGGAACTCCATCCACATTTTCTCTACATTTTAAAATGAAAAATTTGTAAGTGACTTCAGCGGGCAATTTTATCATCTATTCTAGATAAGAGGGCATTGCGTGCGATCTTACACAAGCAACCCGCTTTTTATTCGGTGGAGCGGCGGTTTCCAAAGTAGAGAATTGTTGAAAATGTGAAAAGGTGACAGCATTAGCTTATTTTACAGGAAAGAGGAAGATGGCTTTGTTTAAATAGTAACTAATTCCGGGGAGGGACCAATAGATATGTGATGGTGTAGTTACAGTGTGAGATAAATCCATCCGGCTCTTGGAGGGCCATAAGTTTTTGAAGTCATTTAGGATAACTTTCATGGGTGGATTTCCACCATGAGGTTCTTTCGGCTGGGAGTCGCATCTTTCACCGCAGGGGCCTCTGGTCCTGCTGCTCGGGTGGTTTTCATCCGTCCGAGTTTCTCAAGTATAGGATCAATCATAGACATTTTACCTTCCCTAAGAAGCATCAAACGAAATATTTTGTATATATTATTTGGCAGTCAGACATGAGAGCTTTTGTAGCTCTCTAAGACCCTTGGCAACAATAATTTTATATGAGCGTTTGATGCAAATATAGATATATTAAAACATGCATTGCTCCATCACGTCTAAGTAAGACGCACCATGCAGCTCTCCAAAATGTTTGACAAGTATTCGCCAATAGGAGGTGCAAAATTTTAAAATAGCAAAGAATCAATTCTTAAGAATGCCTATCCCACCGGCTAGGTCTGGGACTTTGTCTTTGCAGTTGACAAATATTGGCCTTGCAATTGTTTGTTTTTGAGAATTCTTCGCTCAAAAGTTGCGTCATAATCACAGCTTTTGAAAATTCTCTAAAAGTTGTCTCCTTCATTCACAAATTATAAAATATTTGAACGTACATTTTTTGATACCCAGTTGCATGGAGAATTTGTGTTATAAGGCGTTCGACAACTTATGGTTCTCATTTTCATACTTTTGATTAGATAAACTAGCAAATGAGAGTAATTTCTTTCAAGATTTTTTTGGAGGATCTGCCCGTTAATGCCATTTCAGAAATGACCATGCTTCCTCGATCACGGCAACAAGGGCCGCAGCTCATATCACAGCAAGGGGGCGTCGCGTCAACTGCTGCCGATAGCTTTCATGATGAGACAGGCCAGGAATAACCCTTGCGGCCTAGGCCGTGAAGGTTAGGTGGCAAAGGTGGGTCGGTACAACAGGCCCTTGTACCGTCCGATAATCCCTCAAACGCCGTGGGTTGAGCCAACCACGCCAATGCAGTCAAACAGGCCATTCATCTAGTCAGTATAAGACTGGAAAGGTCCCACATGACAAAAGTCATTAACTCTCGTAGGAGTATCTCTTTCCATATCCTTACCGTTTATTGTTTTTACCCTATGTTGCAAGGAAATCACCAGCTGCGTTAGCCCCTCTCTGAGTAAAAACATTATGCTAACTCTTCAAGCTGGATGATTAGCCAAGAAAAACCCCTTGAGTAGAGAACTGGAAATTCCATAATCAGCCGGGCAGGAAGCTCGGTTACATTAACATCACTTGAAATCAACTCAAACCTTGCAATACGATCCCCTGAAGTCAAGACATTCTCTTAACTTCATTGACAACCCACTAAGTTTAAAAATAAATATTCACCGTTTATGACTTCCATCGCCTCATCACATCAAGCGCTTTCATCTCAAGCTCCATTCTCACCAACATTACTAGATTGTGCAGCTTATATCTGCGCTGTCTCGAGCTTTACCATTCACCGCAAACCTCATGTACCACACTGCAAGCTTGCTAA
The DNA here is from genome assembly GCA_006176705.1 of Cocos nucifera. Taxonomy (NCBI): domain Eukaryota; kingdom Viridiplantae; phylum Streptophyta; class Magnoliopsida; order Arecales; family Arecaceae; genus Cocos; species Cocos nucifera. Next base: position 220,006 of record QRFJ01002025.1, on the reverse strand, counting down.
GCCTCAAATGGATTCAAGGAGGTAGAGTTGTAGGTCAATCTCTTGATCCTCGACCAAAATGGCACTTACTCTTACAAGAAAATAAGATTGAAGAAACTTTGAACACCATAGCATTTTACCGTTACCGCCAGGAAATACTGAACATGACTCGATCCTGATTGAACCGTTCCTCACGACATGCTTTTATTTGTCTAGGAAACCCTTTACCAGCCCTTTTCTACGTCCTAATTTGTCGAATGATGTTCAATCTGGATCTAGCTTTCACAACACAAGCCCTTTTTCAGGCCCATCATCCCAAGCGACGAGTTCTACTTCCAACAAACCAACATACCAGACCGGCCATCAAAAGGATATATATGACATGCTGCAATCAAATTGTAGCAGATACTAGTACTTCAAATAACACTAACTCAAGTCTCTGTCCTTATACATAAGCCAAGATAGTACCACTTCCCACAACCCAACATACCAAACGGGCGGCTAAAAGGATACATATGACATGCTGCAATCAAACTGCAGCAGATACCAGCACTTCAGACGGCATTACCCCAATTCTCTAGATTTATACAGAAGCCAAGATGGTAATACTCCCTCAAAACATAGGAACTACCTCACAGTCCAGTCACCGAGTTCTCTTCGCAAGGTTCCGCGCATTCATATGAAAACCAGGGTCTCTACAAGGTTCAGCGCATTCATACGAAAACCAGAGTCTTTGCAAGGTTTAGTGCATTCTGTCGACCAAATAACTTCTCAACAATGGCCAGTGCAAACTCCATGGATGTCCCTGGGCCTCTGCTCGTGATCAAGTTCCCATCAACCACGACCCTGTTCTCACATTCGCTTTGATCTGAAAGTTTGTTGCACATCGCTGGATATGCTGTTGCCTTCTTCCCCTACAGGAGAACATGCCAAGGTTAAAAGATTATCCTTCTTTTATTTTGCGATAACTTTGGGGGGGAGGGAGGGAGAGAGAGAGAGGTGACATGGCAATCATACTTTAAGCAAGCCATGGGGCTCAAGGACTATAGCTGGAGAGGCACATATTGCCCCATACAGTTTTTTAGTTTCTGCCTGCTTTTTGAGTAAATCAACAAGCTTCTCAGAACTAGAAAATGCTTGGGCACCACCAAGTCCACCCTGTAAACAAATAAACGGGCATGAGACAGTTTACAGGCAGATGCACTACAAGGTGATCGTTTGATTGACTGGCACAACTTACAGAAAGAACAATTAAATCATATTGCAGCTTAACAGCGTCATCCAACAGCATATCAGCTACTAGTTTCACTTTCCTGGATGCCACAATTTCCAGCTTATCTTCAACTGATGCCACTATGACATTAGCTTTTGCTCTGCGTAAAATGTCAATGATCATAACAGCCTCCATTTCCTCTGAGCCATTGGCTATTGGAACAAGAATCTAGAAGCACGGTAAAGAGACTAATGTCAATGTAGAAATCTTTACTCATTATAGATAAGACATGGATACCATATTTTATGATAATAAGAGGTGCATATATGTCATCATGGATACCATATTTTATGATAATAAGAGGTGCATATATGTCATCATGCCAACATCTTGTCATCATTTGCATATTCACTTAATTTAAAATATATCTGGTGCCCATCAATAAAAGATGATTATAATATAAGTAGACAAGATACAGGAGCAGGAGTAGGGTTACATAGCCTTATTTTAGTCTTTTATTTCTTCATTTGCATTGTCACTGTTCTTCATTAGCTTTAATTTTCCTAAGTTCTCTCCAACACATAATCCGGTGAGAAAGAGCTCAAACTACAAACTCAACTGCTGCAGAGATTTCAAATATCATTGACTTGAAAAGCTATGAAAAATCAACAAATGAGACCATCTATTTTAAGTAAGAAGCCGCAAAGAAAACAAAATAAAGCCTGCAAACACAATTTAAAGGCTACAACAATAAATGACGAATCAATATACAATAAAGGGAAGGCATATGTTGGAAAAGTCAAATAATACTGGATTTCCAGTCTTACCTGAGGTGTATTATTAAATTTCCAGTCGATTGAGTTCAGCTCAGTCATAGCAAACTCAGCCCCATGATGAGGACGCATCGCCTAAGCAGATAACCAGTCATCATTCGTTAGCAAGCATGATGTACAATCACAAAAAAGAAGAAGAAGAAGAAGAAGAGGAAGAGAGAGAGAGAGAGAGAGAGAGAGAGAGAGAGAGAGAGAGAGAGAGAGCATTGGATTAAAAGAAAATAAACTTTTCAAGGCAGTAAGAACTTTAAATGAAGAGAAATTCTTCATAGCTGATGTACCTGTGTAACATTCAGAACATATACTTAGCAGTTGGCCTCAATAAAATACAAGTCAATGTAATTACAACATTTTTGAAAAATTACAACTCAGGACCACTAAAATCTAATAACATATGAGCATTCTACATGCCAAATTTACAGGAAAGGAAATGACCACTTCCTTCAGATGTCCTGCCTTACATAGCCTAGTTCTGATTGAAACATCCTTCTGTGATCATGAGGTCCATGCAGGATCACAGCATCTTTCTTGACTACATGGCCATAATGATGATTCCAGATTTTTTTTTAAAAAAAAAAGAGTAACTTAGGTGCTGATGAAGAAAAACCAAAGTTGGCTCTTCTGTTAAACTCAAGCTCTACTACAGAGTAGAGAAATACAGCTAGTGTTGAAGGAAATGCTTTAAGTCACTCAATGTAATGTAAACAGGCCAGCATGCCTACAACTCGAAGCAGTCAAATCCTTGACATCTTATAGCACATCATTGTTTACATGCAGAGAACTACAAATATGCAGGCAAGCATGCAACAATGATTTTGGAAAAGCAGTAGAAAGTTACATCTGTCATGATATTAACTTCTTAATAATAAGAAATAACAAGTCACTAGTTAGGTATCATATAGATTTTCTTATCATTGAGAATTGTGATCATATGGGAACCCTAACGTTTCTTTCCAAGCTCAAGGACTGTCCGCCAAGGTGATGCAGTATCCCCCTTTAAATTACATGTTTTGCAATATGAAAGTTTCTACTTTTGCTTATCTATTAAACGTTCAGAATCTCAATTTGAACTCACCTTAAATTACAGTATTTAGTTCATTAATGTCATCTATAACAGGATGACACATATCTTTCTGGACTAAAGGTCAATTCAGTAGGTGCTTTATCTGTGGTGGCAAATATCAAATGATACAGTCCCAAAGCAGTGCTAGTTTGTGTCTGAGTTATGTTTCAGTGCACTTATCTCAATCAATTTAGCCTTTTAAGAATAATTGAAGATCGATGCTTTTTGTATGGTAGCATATGACATAGTTATGTGAATATAGAGTAACTCACTCCTGCAAATACTCTACATGCTAAGCAAGAAACAATGGTTTCTACTTGAGATTGATGGACATATCAAAGAAACAAAAAGTTAAGATATAAATGGGAATGATAAACATATGCTCTCTCAAACTGCATCACACGGCTTCTTTCCATATCCTATTTTCCATTTGGTTGACTAGAAAAGGGAGTAAGTAACAATTTTCTACAAATATATGTTAGCAATAATAACTATTATATTTCAATGATATGTATGTTGACAAGCTTTTAATGAAGATCTTTTTGCGCGATGATCAACTCATTAGGTACTCCCCTCTTACTCATGCTTCACACTGATACCTTCTAGTTTTGCTATCACAATTTGCTACCAACACTAATAAGAATATGCGTTCCTCTTCATTTAGTGATTTTGTGATTGTATTAATTGAAGATTTATTCTTATTAGAACAATAGCGGATGTTTAAGTAAGGTGCTTCTATTCTAGGCCAAACCTTTGAGCATAGTCTTGCATCTATATTGTACCAAAACTATCCCTAGCCAACCTTAAACTTGTTAACCATCACCTGATGATTTAAGGAACAAAGTTTTTAAATTTGTTCTATAACAAAAATTATCCTATTCAATATTCCAGCTTATGACATAAGCCCATAGAATGCACCACCTTCATCCACCCTATTACCTTGTATTTTCATGTATGCAATGCTAGCCGCTTAGGCATTAAATGGTTTTTCTTCAATGACACTAATCAGCATTGCACAATATGTAACATGTCAGTAGGGGACCATTACAGTAAAAGAATATGTACCCTAGTTTCATGAGGTCTGATTGACACACACTAACCTAGAACAATCCTTTTTCAGTTGCCACAAGTCCCAGGCAAATAATTTGGCACATAACTAGCATGCCAGCCAATGACTGGCACAGGCATGGGCAATTGTACCTTAGTCCTTGCTTGGCTAAATTGGTCATACAATGTTACATTGTGTATCCCCCTCTTCTCTCGTTCCTATAGGACTTGTTATTTTCCATTTGCAATTTATCCATACATACATTATGTATGCATGCATGTGTGCACACATGCATGCATCATCGTAGAGATGAGACAATTCATTACATTTTCCATTGATCACAATAGACAACATTATCCCGAAATGTCATGAGACATGCAATGCAACCTTATATATTCTAAATTCTAACATGACATTAATTTGTCCTTCTCCAAGAACACAAAATTGACTGATTTACCTAGTCCAGTAGTCAAAATATGTTTCTATACTCATCTTTACATGTTTCGGTTGTAATGAAGTGTCCCTCTGTTTGGTTTTTCTGTGGTTGAAGTGTCCGGCACTTTTGGAAACCCTAACACTTGGCATGGAAAGGGTGACAAGTGTCAAGCTGGCACTCTTTCCCCCTTATAGGTCTATGAACGTACATGCATAAATAACTAAAAATAAAATACATAACTCAGAAAATGAAGAACACAGATTACCATAGGCCCTGCAACTTCATCAGCTTTCTCTTTTCCATATAGTTGTTCCACCAGAGCCAAAGAAAACTCCATAGCTGTTCCTGGTCCACGGCTCGTGACTACCCGTCCATCCACTTGCACTCTTGATTCCACCTTTATCGCTTCAGAGGAGAGCTTCTCCATAAATGAAGGATAACAAGTTGCCTGTCGGGAAAATATTTAGGCCAAAAACAAAAAAGAAAGAAAAAATGACAACAACAGATATCATCACTAGACTAAATTTCGGACGATGACAGGTGATATTAGAAACTAGGAAGCAGCCACACAATTAGAAATACGTATAGAGGGTGACAGAAAATTGTTGAATTGTAAAAAATAATCGTAATCGCAATCACTAGCTAATTAATTCACTGCGAAATTCTTGAAAATTCATAAAACGTAGAGATCGAAAAAGGAAAAAGAATTTTTTGTTAAAATATATGTTAATAAATGAAAATTAAAGAAAGGTCGGGGAAGCTGATCGAGAATCTCACTTTTAAACCCTTCAGTAAACCCCACGATCCCAGGGCGACAGCAGGGGCAGCACAGATCGCGCCGTAAAGCCCTCCTTTTTCCGCTTGCTTCTTCACGATGCTTTTTAAGGCTCCACAATCCCTAAGAGTTGCCGAACCCGGCATCCCTCCCTACATACAATCCAAGAAAGTCAATTAAAAGGCCTAGAAAAAGGATTGGGTAACCAAATCATTCGAATTAGGTCTCGCTAACTCACGGGAAGGGAGATGACGTCGAAAGAAGAACCGGCGCAGTCCGATACGAGCGCGTCGGCCACGATCTTGATTCCCCAGCAGGCCTCGACTCGGAGGTCCTTCTCCGCCGATGCAACGGTGACGTCGGCACCGGCCCTCCGGAGGACGTCGATGGTGACCACCGCTTCAATCGGCTCCGTCCCGTTGGCGATCGGGACCAGGACCTGGTCGGATTCCAGAAATGCGTCATAGAAACGAGGAATCAAGGAGGAGTTTGGGGAAATTAGAAGGGCGATGAGGAGGAAGGGGCTACCTTCTTCGGGGGAGGAGACGCCATGGAAGACGATCTCGCGAAGTTCAGTGAGCAGAGAAGTGATCCTCGGACGCTCCGAGAGGAGACAAATGGGGGAGTGGAGATGCTTTTGAAGAGCGGGAGGGGGAGAGGGACGAGATGACGCGTGGCCATCCGATCCAGGGTTTCTTGGTCGGAGGAGTGGGGCTCGCGTCATGTATACGCTTGCCTAACCGGGGAGGGTTAGGGCGCTACCGCCAGTGCTGATGGGTGCATTGACCCGTATCCGCCCTGTTTGTTACCCAATCCGCTAGCCATAAAAGTACAAATTTGCTCAACCAGCCTCCAACCCACCGTTGCTTTGAGATCTGCACAAGTGGAGTTCATGTGCTTTGGGAGTTGTGCGATGGGCGATCCGATGACGGATTCATACGTTTATAAGTAATTTGTATAGAGGAACGGGCCGTCAACGAGCCTCTTATGTAAATCCTAAATGATCAGCTTTTCAAAAATATAAATAATAATGTGAGCCAAGTAAAATTATTGGACCTAAAACTGATTTAAGCTGCATGAAGGGATCAACAATAAGTTTGTTGCCCTTATTGTTGCCCCCCTCCCACTTACGAGGCCGATCTATCTTTAAGCGATCGATATAAGTATGCTATCGAAGTCGAGGCCGATCTTCAAATCGTGATCACATTGCTGGGTTGGAGATCAGTAGCATGATAAGATTAGAGGAAGTCTAATGGCCACGATATCTAACCATTCATTGTTTTGATCCGGGTTCATCCGTTCCGACCGATTAGCATCTGACATCTGGCGAAGGTCTAGAAGGATAGATGAAACGAGGGTAGATCGGAGCCGTCCATGTCCCTCATAAATAGAGGTTAGTATTATTCTTTTTGACTGCTATTATTGCTTAAAAGATGAACTCTATCACTTTACACATGAGGAATAGCTCAGACTCAGTCGAGCTACCGTCGATCCCGCCTTAACTTCCCTCGTTGCTCGGCCTCCTCGCCCCTTAGGTCAGTTTTTTCCGCACTTATGAGTCAATTGAGTCAGTTCCAATCTTCTTGGAGCTCGAATAGCCCTTCTGGTGAGAATCATGGTTCTGAAGTAATAGATTTTTTAGGCAAATTCGAAGAACGTGAAGTTTCGGACTATGGTCCTTTCAGAATAAATATCGTCCTCTCCTCGGAGGATTTGAAAGTCATTAAGATGAAATACCATGTCCCCGATGATTTCAGATTAGAGGTTGCCGGTCCTGGGGAGCGTAGAGCTCTTTCTCATCCTGGATGGATTGGTGTTTATGAGGAATCGCTAAAAATCGACCTCAGATTATCTTTTTATTTTTTAATCATTAAGTTTCTGAATTTGTATAGAATTAACTTTTGTTGTTTGGCACCGAACTCCTGGCGACTGATCCTAGGCTTCTTCACCCATTGCCTCCTCCTCGGGGTCGAGCCTACCTCCCATCTTTTTTGAGCTTACTTTACTTTAAAGGAGCATCCGACAAAGGTCGAGTGGTGATACGCCTCTCCTCGGAGAGGATGCTGCCTTTTTCAAGGTGCGCTTCTTTTTTATTTTGGCCGAACAACCATGGAATTTCAGCACATCATGGGGGCGACCTCATAGGTCGGCCGTCAAACCACCAACGCTGTCCGACGCCGAGGAGGAGGCCTTAAGTCAGATCTTTAGTCTCGCTCCTCCCTCGCTGTCCAGGTTCCTTACCGAGGAGAACTTATTTAAGGTCAGATTGATTCCAACTGATCCAAGGAGTAAGTATTTTTATGCGATTTTGTTTGGGTCATCTTTTCTTTTCTCATCATTATCATTGACCGAGTCTTGTATTTTCTATCCAGCGATGAATCCGTCTGTTGGGGATAAACCCCGCTCCTACCGAAGTCTAGTTCGATGCTCAGCCTAATGCAACACTAGTGTTGGGGATAAACCCCGCTCCTGCCGAAGTCTAGTTCGATGCTCAGCCTAATGCAATCAGTAGCCACGGAAGAGCTTCAGGGGATGGGTCTTAAGTCGAACCTCTTCAGCCGATCGAACTCCTCAGCGGTCGAGCTCTTTAAACTCCAAGCAGCCGAGCTTTAACGAAATTCCTCAGCAGCCGAGCTCCTTCAGACTTCCAGCGGTCGAACTCCTTGACGGTCGTCCCTCGGTCGAACTCCTCAAGTGGCCGTCCCTTCAGCCGACCGAGCTCCTTCGGACTCCTAACGGTCGAACTCCTCAGCAACCGTCCACCGACCGGACTTCTCACCGATCGAGCTCTTACTAAATTTTTCGACGACCGAGCCTTAGCCGCGCACCTCCAGCCAGACGCCTACAGGAGCTGAACTCCTTCCGAGCTTCCCCTTCAGAAGTCCGAACTCCTCCAAAATGGGCACACGTCGAAGCCCTTCAACCCTTCATTCGACTCCGAGCGGCTCAACATCAAGACAGCTGCAGCCATCACCATCAGTCCACCGCAAGCGACAGTGATTCATTATCAGATGGCGATGGCTGTCACCCTCGATCTGCTGCAGACGGCACCTTCCTGTGAGACTGACTCCATCGAACCTCGAGTGGCTCACCAGCATACGGCTACAGCTGTCACCATCAAGCTCCGCTATAAAAAGGACCCTCCAGATACGCTAATTCAAATATCTAATCTCTCTGATCTCTAAGCTCTCCTCTCCATCTCTAAGCTCTGTGGAAATCATTCCGGAGCACTCCATTCCTGTTGGCCGGAGCTGACTTGATCATCGGAGGGTCCTATCGGAGCCACCCCCCACCGACTCTGGATGGAACTTTATTTTACAAGTCCCCGACGGCGACCTTATCGACCTCCACTCTAGTGGATTCTGACGATGATCAGTTTCTGCGTCAACAGATTGGCGCTAGAAGGAGGGCACCGAACCTCCGAGATTTTCTTATTCTTAAAGGAGTGCTCGACGATGATTTTTCTCTTCCCTCTCCAAAGATCTCTCTTTTTTCTCTCGAAGAGAAAATGCCTCCCAGGAGAGCTTCGACTCGACGCTCGGCGGCCTCCGCGGCCCAATCTCGTCTAGATCCGTCTGTTCAGCCCCGGCAGCTCAGGTTCGATAGCTCAACATCGGCAGCCTCCGGTGGTGACCCCACCAGGAAACCCACTATCGGAATGTCAAAAATCGGCCCCAACGAAGAGTACAAGGGCCAACGTACCCATCGTCCTAAGGAAGGAGAAACAGAGAGCAGTTCTCCCGCAGAAGGGGAACGAAGTTCGGCAGCACAAGCGAGGCCAAACTCCCCCTCGAGCCAGTCATCGAGGAAGCACCGACAGAGGGGAATGAACATGCCCGAGAGAAGGTTCTGCAAGGAGGCGAAATGAAGTTCGACTGCGTCCAAGGAGGTGGAATGAAGTCTGACGCAAGCGAGGTCGAACTTCATCTCGAGCTCGCCACCAAGGAAGCTCCGACAAAAGAATATGAAGTCCTTCCGACGAAAGCTTTATAGGAGGACGGAGTGAAGTTCGACGCAAGCAAGGCTGAACTTTTCCTCGAGTATGTCATCAACGAAACCCTCCTATAAAGGATTCACAGGAGGCGGAATGAAGTTCGACAGCGCAGAAAAAGCCGAGCTCTCCCTCAAGCTCATCGTCAAGGAAGTTCGAATAAAAGAAGCAGGAAGTTTGGCGCAAGCGAGGGCGGAACGAAGTTCTTCCGTGGAATGAAGTTCGGTGCAAGTGAGGTCGAACTCCACCTCGAAGCTCATCATCGAGGAAGCCCCGACAAAGGGGTATGAAGTCCTCCCACGGAAGCTTTCACGGGAAAGTGGAATAAAGTTTGGTACAGGCGAGGGTGGAACGAAGTTCTCCCATGGAATAAAGTTCGACGTAAGTGAGGCCGAACTCCACCTCGAAGCTCATCATCGGAATGAAGTTTGGTGCAAGTGAGGCTGAACTCCCCCTTGAGTATGCCACCAAGGAAGCTCCGACAGAAGGGCGCGAAGAAGCTCTCCTCCCGAAAATGCTCCTCGAACTCAAATTCTCACCAAAGTCGAGAGTCAGTTGCCAAGATTGGAAGGATTACGGTCTCCATCGAACAAGCACGATCGTGGCAAGTACTGCCTCTACCATCACGACCACGGCCACGATACTAAGGAACGCATCCAGCTTTGAGACAAAATTGAGGAGCTCGTTAGAAAGGGATGGTTGGGTAAACTCCTTCGACGCCAGCCTGAAGATCGACTAAGGGTGCTACCATAGCCAGAAATGGCCATGAGAAGATCAACCGAGGGCGCTGCCTTAACCAGAAACGACAAGGTCGGCCGCCTCACGACGTCATCAACATTACCCCTGGGAGGAGCTTGGTATATCGGCGATCCGTCATCTTCCGACGTCAAAGCCAAGAGAAGCATGCTCCAAATTGAGGAGGCCAGCAGGAGATAGAGGTCGTCTGGCCCAGAACTTACTGTCGGAGAGAACCTGGAGGAGCAACGCCCCCACGACCCTAAAATGGGGATGTGCTACCCATAACTTTCCTTCGGTAAAATTCTTCCCTTCTAATAATATTATTTCTGGATGCAAAAACTATACGATGATAGGGAAGAAGCAGTCAATGATCGCCGTATTAGGAACAAGAGGAAGACTTCGTCCTAACATGAGCAGGTCAAAGACCATCAACCTCAGCCAGAGATAAGATCTCTTCCGAGCGACCCTGGACAACCTTGGCTAGAGATAAGATCTCTCCCGAGCGAAGGCCTCATCCACCTTAGACGAGATGGAGGAAGATGGACGACGGTCGAATGTACCCCCACAGTCCGTTAGGAATAGAATGAGAACCTCGTCCTAATGCAAGCAAAGTCGAAGGCCTCGTTCATAAAGGACAAAATGGAAGGAGAGGCACGGACGATGGTCCGTATGTACCCCTACAGCCTGTTAGGAATAGGAGGAGAACCTCGTCCAAATGTGAGCAAAATCGAAGGCCTCGTTCACCTTAGACGAGATGGAAGAAGACGGACGATGGTCCGAAGGTGCCCCATAGTCCGTTAGGAATAGGAGGAGAACCTCGTCTTAACTCAAGCAAAGTCGAAGGCCTCGTTCACAAAGGACTAGAAGGATGGAGAGGCACGGACGATGGTCCGTATGTGCCCCCATAGTCCGTTAGGAATAGGAGGAGAACCTCATCCCAACGTGAGTAAAGTCGAAGGCCTCGTTCACCTTAGACGAGATGGGGGGGGAGACGGAGGACGGTCCAAATGTGCCCCCACAGTCCGTTAGAAATAGGAGAAGAACCTCATCCTAATGCGAGCAAAGTCGAAGGCCTCGTTCTCAAAGGACGAGATGGGGGAAGAGGCGCGGACGATGGTCCGTATGTGCCCCCACAGCCCGTTAGGAATAGGAGGAGAATCTCGTCCTAACGCGAGCAAAGTCAAAGGCCTCGTTCATCTTAGACGAGATGGAAGAAGACAGACGACGGTCCGAATGTGGCCCCACAGTCCATTAGGAATAGGAGAAAAACCTCATCCTAACGCGAGCAAAGTCGAATGTCTCGTTCTCAAAGAACGAGATGGAGGGAGAGGCACGGATGATGGTTCGTATGTGCCCCCACAACCCGTTAGGAACAGAAGGAGAACCTCATCCTAACGCGAGCAAAGTCGAAGGTCTCGTTCACCTTAGACGAGATGGAGAGAGACGAACGACGGTCCGAATGTGCCCCCATAGCCCGTTAGGAATAGGAGAAGAACCTCATCCTAACGCGAGCGCCCGCATCAATCTCGGCCAAAGGAGATAAGATCTCCTTCGAGTGACCAAGCCAACCTCGGCTGAAGAGCTTCAGCTTCGACCTCGGTCAGAGAAGATCTCTCTCGAGCGGTCGAGACAACTTCGGCCAAAGATAAGATCGGAGACAACCTCATCCTAACGGAGCGCTCGCATTAACCTCGATCGAAGGAGATAAGATCTCCTCCGAGTGACCGGGCCAACCTCGGCTGCATCAACCTCGACCAAAGGAGATAAGATCTCTCCTGAGTGACCGGGCCAACCTCGGCTGAGGAGCTTTAACTTCGACCTCGGCTAGAGATAGGATCTCCCCCGAGCATCCGTGTTAACCTCGACTACTGGAGACAATATCGCCCCCGAGGAGCTCAACCTCCGACTTCGATCACAGCGGACGAGGCCTACCTCAACCTTGGTTGGAGATGGGATCTCCCTCGGGCTTCAACTTTAATATCAATTTTAGCTGGAGATGAGATCTCCTCCGAACTTTGACCTGAACCAGCACGAAGACTAGAAGAAGACTTCGGCAGTCATCTTTCCTGCACTTCCTTCCTTCGAGTTTCGAACTCGGGAGTGGGGGGCTAGTGTTGGGGATAAACTCCGCTCCTGTCGAAGTCTAGTTCGATGCTTAGCCTAATGCAATACTAGTGTTGGGGATATACTCCGCTTCTGCCAAAGTCTAGTTTGATGCTCAGCCTAATATAACCAGTAGCCACGGAAGAGCTTCAGGGGATGGGTCTTAAGCCGAACCCCTTCAGCCGGCAGAACTCTTCAGCGGTCAAGCTCTTTAAACTCCAAGCGGTCGAACTCCTTGGCGGTCGTCCCTCGACCGAACTCCTCAAGCGGCCATCCCTTCAGTCGGTCAAGCTCCTTCGGACTTCCAGCGGCCGAACTCCTCAACAATCGTTCGTCAGCTGAACTTCTCATCGATCGAGCTCTTACCAAACTTTCCGACGACCGAGCCTTAGCCGCGCACCTCCAGCTAGATGCCTACAAGAGCTGAACTCCTTTCGAGCTTCCCCTTCAGAAGTCCGAACTCCTCCGAAATGGGCACACGTCGAAGCCCTTCAACCCTTCATTCGGCTCTGAGCGGCTCAACATCAAGATAATTGCAGCCATCATCATCAATCCGTCGCAAGCGACGGCGATCCACTATCAGACGGTGATGGCTGTCACCCTCGACCCGCTGTAGATGGCACCTTCCCATGAGACTGACTCCGCCGAACCTCGAGCGGCTCGCAAGCATGCGGCTACAGCCATCACCATCAAGCTCCGCTATAAAAAGGACCCTCCAAATACGCTAATTCGAATCTCTAATCTCTCTGATCTCTAAGCTCTTCTCTCCATCTCTAAGCTCTATGGAAATCATTCCCGAGCACTCCATTCCTATTGACCAGAGCTGACTTGATCGTCGGAGGGTCCTACCGGAGCCACCCCCCATCGGTTTCAGACGAGACTTTATTTTGCAGATCCCTGGCGGCGACCTCATCAGCCTCCACTCCAGTGGATTTCGACGATGACTAATTTCTGTGTCAACATCGTCCAACTTCGAAACTCTTTAACAGATGGCAAAGAAGAGAAAGACGAGCACGACTATGGCCCCCAAACGTGCTCGGACCGAGGCTGTCCTGGCACAGCCCACAATGGGAGGTTCCTTGAGGGCAGGCAATGCCCCAAGGAAGGAGAAGTTGGTGCCAGCGAAGGTTGTGACGTCGATTTGGTCTGCTGCTCCAGTGGAGTCTGTCCCTCGATCTTCTGCATCTTCCTTCAGAAGAAACTCGGGCGGGCCGAAGATCTCCATCCGGATGTTCGACTGTGGATCCAATGTTCTAGAGAGTGTATCTTCGATTAAAGTTTCCTCGGATACTAAGGATAAAAGGAAGGGCATCGATAACTACCGTGTCATCCATTCCTTGCTGAAGTCGATCATCTTATCGGTCGATGTCCAAACCTTCGAGGAGGTCGGGGGTGCCTTCCACATCCAAGACCTCTACAATTCTCTTCTTCAGATACGTATCGACTTTTTACTGACCTTTATTTTAGCTCTTCCATTCATTCCTCAGCTCAGCTTCTTTTTCTTCTCTTTTCTTCTTTTTTTTTTTAGCTCATCCATCATGTGGACCATTTTGTCAAAGTAATTAGAGAGGTTCGGCGCCTCTCTAAGGAAGCTGAGGAGAAAGCCGCCCAAGCCAACCAAAGAGCGGATGATGCTCAGTTATCTCGGCTGAAGATCAAGGATAAGAGCAGGTCCCTCTGGGAGAGGGTGAAGCAGCTGAAATCCGAGCTGGCTAAGACTGAAGCTCGGGTGCTGGGGGAGAGGAAGGTTGGAAAGGTGCGGACGGAGGCCATCAGGATAAAGGCGGTCGAGGCCTTCCA
>QRFJ01002025.1:42048-205268 GCA_006176705.1 Cocos nucifera | reverse complement strand
GACATGTCAAAATATGGTTGTCCAGGTCCATGAAGAAGACCTAGGTGAGCATCTTTATTCTTTAGAAATTAAGGTCTATAGGGATAGACCGAATAGGATGCTAGGACTTTCACAGAAGATGTACATAGAGGAAGTACTAAAGAGGTTTAGTATGGAAAACTCTAAGAGGGGATTAATACCCTTCAGACATGGTATTCATCTTTTCAAGAAGATGTGCCCTAGCACACCTGAGGAAATAGAACGCATGAGCAAGATGGATTTAGGAAGCAATTAGAATGATTTGGATGATCGATCATATTAGTTGTCTGAATCAAAAAAATTCTGATTGATCGGAAGGTGTTTTAATAATGTCGATGATAGAGATCATGACATATCCCATTACCATATGGAACTGAACCTAACTAGCTCATATAAACAAAGATTTGGATCTAGATATCATCAATTGGACTAATCTAATTTAATTGATTTGAATAAGATTCAATTAGGTTCAAAAAAATCATGCTAGCACACGATTGAGCCTGATATTCTTCTTCAACAATCATTAAAAGTTGTCTCGATCGAGTCAAATATATTTGGACTCACTCAAAAATTTTTACTTGGTCTAACTGAAGCTTGTTCAGGATAAAAAAGGATTGTCTTAATTTATGAGATAAATTTGAGATAATACCTACCATTTTTCATCATCTGCTAAATCTTGTCTTTGAACTTTAGTCAAATATTGATCTTTGATACTTAGACATCTATCCATGTATCATACACCCATAGGAGAGAGCTTTGACCCTTGTCCTCCTACTAAATAGTAGAAAGACAAGGGGCACACACCTAGGGAGGCGTGCATCCAAAGTGGATAAGAATTGAAGTCCCACACAGATGGGACTTTAGTTGCTTATTGCTTCATACTAAGGTGGGGCCAAAGAGTCTTCTTTGACTAGTCTTGATGCTACCTAAGAAGGTTTGTGCCTAATCTGATTGGATTAGATGATGTCATCCCATCAATCAGATTTAGATCTGATTGCACAAAGAGCCATGATTGGTCGGGATGATGTGGCACTGCATAGCGCAGCAGGATCTATATAAATTCTATCTGCACCTAGGATTTAGACTCTCTACCCTTTGCTCATGCCACAAGGCTTCTCTCTCTCCCTCTCTATGCCACCTTCAGATTCTCTCTTTCCTCTCCACACCTAAGAAGCTTTGGGCTCGAGTTTGGTGTGATCCAAGCAAGAAAAAGATGAGAAGAAAGAAGAAGGCAGCACTACTGCAAGAGACAACATCCGATCTTCAAAAAATATTTTGAAAATCTTCAAGATCAGATCCAGGTCTGATCTTTGGAGTATAGATTGAGAAGAAAAAAATCTTCAGATCCTGCTCGAATGGATATCGGTAGAGGCTAGACGCTTGCACGGCTACATCTAGAATCTCAAACAAACATCGAAATCATCATAGGATAATAGGATTACCCATAACAAAATTTTTATTTTTATTTTATTAGATTGATAAAATTAGATCTGAAGAGTCTTAGATCTAATTTATATCTAAATTTTTTTTTAAAATATTTTTATAGATTAAATCAGATCTGAATGAATCTAATCCAAAAAATAGGATTTTTTCTTCAACTAGTATCAGAGCCAGGTTCCATAATTATTTAGATCTAATTTTAATATAATTTTAATCTAATAATTAGATAATTTTAGATATCACATTAGATATGATTAGATCTAAAATTAAAAATTAAAAAAATTAAATAATCTAGATCTAAGATGCATGACTAGACTAGGAATAGAATTATTCTATGTATAGTCTAAGATGATTATAATTTAAATTTAATTAATTATAATTTTAAATTTATTTATTTATTATTTTTTATTATTATAAATATTATAATTAAATTTAAAAAATAAAAAATAAATTTATTTAATTTTATTCATATGAGATATGATAGATGCATGTTTAAACTAGTTGTACAATAGTTTTACAAAATTATCTTGAATAAATTTAATTTGATATAATTAAATTTAAATTTTATTTTTTAGATATTTATGAGATAATTTAGATATAAAAATATGCATGATATGATATATGATATGTATGCAAGATATATTTTTAAGTTAGATCAACTATATATATATATGATATATATGTAGATCTCTAGTTTTGTAGATTCATCATATTTTTGATTAATGTATTTTTCTTGGCCGTCCGATCATAAGAATGAAGTAGGATTTAAACACCCTCTTCTTTCATTCGATGGGATATTCTTATGATGTGTAGGGGTGCTGCGCGTTCGTCCTTAATCAGAAATCAAAAATTTATTTTCTATAAAATCCTAGATCCTGAAATTCTAAAATTTTATTTATATATTTTATTTATGAACCCTAAACTTAATTAAGAATTAAGATTATGAAATATGTTAGATCTAAAATTAAAAATTTTTAGATCTAAGACATATTCATAAAATTGGGTTTGAACTTGGGTAGCTCAATTAGGTCTAGCGGTTGATCAAACTGAATCAAAAGTCGATTAGATGGGATCAAGAGTGCTTAAATTGACCAGTCTAATAGGATTAAATCTGGATCAAGATCGAGTTACATGAATAATCGATCAAGTTAAGACCTAATCAGGCTCAGTGGTTAGAGTCTGGATTGTAGACTAACCCGATTAGTTTTGATTCAATAATTTGGTGTCTAAGATAAGTTTGACAGATACGACCGACTGATTTTTAATTAGGAGCTACTCGACTCGAATACGTTCTTATCGAGTTAATGACATATTTCTTCCACCAGTCTTACTTACCTGGCCATATTTGTTGGTTTAGTTCTGATTTGAGGTGGCTAATAATCTGAGCTAACCCATACTACTAAGTTAGTCATAATGGTTATGACTATGTCAAGTCAAGTTTAAAGAGACCTAAATTAAATCTTTCTAAAAAAAGATTAAGTCTAAGATCTTCCACCATTATAGATGTGTGGATTCTTTTCGAGATTAATTATTCTTGGCTGATCACAGTGGTTCAGTTGCACTAGAAAGATGCAACCAAGTCTATTAAGCATTAGATGCTATGGGCTGGAGGATGGATTGGATTTAATAATTTGGATACGATGAGAGATCCAATTAGAAATCCAATCTATGCAAATAGTGGATCTGACTTAACTAAGAAGTGGATCAATATTTTGGACATGATGAGATTCATGAATTAGAAACCAAGCCTGGGTGCACCATGATTAGAAAATTATTGGATAAGAGTTATTCACTTATTGGCTAACCCATCACCAATAACTGTTAGGTAAGGTGATGAGTCAGTTGGTGGGACTGCACTATCCACTAGAAATCATTAATCATGAAGATTTTTGCATCTCTACAGAGAAAGTGTAGAGATCCAAAAAAATAGTGGAAGCTAATTTATTTTAAAAATTAAAATTTTAAATAAATTATTCAAGTCTTAATTATAAAATTTAACTAGAAACTTTGACTTTTTATAGAAAAATGTCTGCATCCAACCCACTAGTCCATATTCTTGACACCCATAGATTGATCGGATTCAATTACAAGGATTGGCTTTGAAACTTTAAAATTATTTTAGATTTTAAGAAGTTAACTCATGTATTGGACCAGGATCCTCTCACTTTATCAGTTTGTCCATCCACTGAATAGAGAGCATCTCTTGATAAATGGATGGATGAAGATAATAAGGTCAAATACTACATATTGGGCTCAATGTCTGATGAGCTTCAGTGCCAACATGAAGATATTAAGACTGTCCGTCAAAATTGGCTCACCTGCAAGAGTTGTTTAGTGAATAGAGTCACGCAGCCAAATATCAGATCACTAAACGATTGTTTAAGGCTAAAGTGCATGATGGGTAGTCAATCCAAGATCATTATCTGATGATGATCAAAAACTTAGAAGAGCTTGAGAAGCTCGGAGTGAAGTTAGATCAGGATCTATAGAATGATATAATTTTGCAATCTTTGACTAACGCGTATGGATAGTTCATCATGAATTATCATATGCATAAACTTCAGAGTACTCTGACCGAGCTTATGAATATGCTGGTTACTGCTGAGATTTCTATGAAAGATTCTAAGGCTCAGTACTTGCTATGGAACGAATTTCTACTAAAAGAAAATTTTAGAAGTCTATGAAAAGATAGAAGGTGGAAGGTGAAAAGAAAAAGAAGGCAGAGTTGAAAAAAAGACCGCTGACAAAAAAAAATATTTTTGTTGTAATACTGACGGCCACTGAAAGCAAAACTGCCCTATATACCTGGCCACCCTGAAGAATAAGAAGGAGACATATCCTTCTGGAGGTATGCTCATTATTGAATCTAATCTTATAGTTTCTTCTGCATCCAGTTGGATGCTTGACTCTGGTTCTAATGCTCATTTGTGCACTTTCATGCAGGATCTAGAGCATAGCAGGAGGCTGAGGGATGGTGAGATGATCCTATGCATCAGAAATGGAGCAAGAGTTGCTACTGTGATCTTAGAAATCTATCATCTTCGACTACCGTCTGACTTAGATTTAGTACTTAGGAACTGTTATTATGTGCCTACTGCAAGCAAGAATTTGATTTCTATTTCATATTTAGCACAAGAAAGCTATGTAATTAGTTTTCTTAAGGACTATTGTAATATTCTTTATGAAAGAAATAAAATTGCAAGTGGTTTCCTCATTAACAATCTCTATCAGTTACATATTGATATATCTGTCTTTAATATCGAGCAAAATATGAATGCCATAAGATTAAAATGACTGAGGGATAGTTCAAACAATAGGTATCTATAGTACCTAAGGCTAGGTCATATAGCAGAAGATAGGATTAACAAATTGAAAAAAATCAGACTATTGAGTCTGTTGACTTTCGAGTCATATCCAATTTATGAATCATGTCTTCATGGCAAAATGACTAAGCTTTCTTTTATGGGACATGGCGAAAGGGCCATAGATCTACTTGCCCTAGTTCATACTGATGTGTGCGGCCCATTTGATGTATCGGTTAAAGGCAATTTTGTCTACTTCATAATCTTTACCGATAATTTATTTTAGTATGGGTATGTGTATCTTATGAGACATAAGTCTAAAGCTTTTGAAAAATTCAAGAAATTCAAATATGAAGTAGAAAAGCAAACTGAAAAATCCATTAAGATTCTTCGATCAGATTGAGGAGGTGAATACCTTAGTCAAAAAATTTTTGACTATCTCAAGCAAAATGGCAAAATCTCTTAATGGACTCCACCTGTAATACCTCAACTCAACTAAATTTTAGAACGGAAGAATCAAACCCTATTAGATATGGTCCGATCCATGATGAGCTTCATAGATCTTCTTGATTTTTTGGGGACATCGTCCGTTAACTGCTATATATTTACTGAACAAGATTTTCTCTAAAATCATTCCTACCACAGCGTATGAGATATGACATGGTAAGAAATCAAGTCTGAGTCATCTCAGAATTTGGGATTATCCGGTTCGTGTCAAAAAATAACAAACGGATAAGTTAGATTTTAGGTCCTTTAGAGCTCGATTTATAGGATATCCTAAAGAGTCATTAGGATATTATTTCTATATTCCAGAAGATCATAATGTGATTGTGAGTCAGCATGCCATCTTTCTTAAAAAATAGTTTATTCAAGATAGCGGCATTGAAAAGCAGATCAAGCTTGAGGAGAAAGTCTCACAAGAGCAACGAGCTAAGGACCCTATGGAACCAAATCAGATTGAGCCAATACAATCACTACCTCTTCCATCTTATAGATCGAAAAAAATTTTTCATCCCCTTGAGAGGTACTTAGGTACTATCTCAGAGGAAGTAGAGAAAATGTTCCTCATAGGTAATGGGATTCATGGTGATGATCCCAAAACCTATGATGAGGTGATATCAAATATCGACTTTGAGAAATGGTTAGAGGTAATGAAGTCAAAAATTAACTCAATGCACTCAAACCAAGTCTGGACCTTGGTAGATCCATCAGAAGGTATAGTACCTATTGGGTATAAATAGATCTATAAGAGAAAGATTGGTGCAGATAGAAATGTGAAGACATTCAAAGCTAGATTAGTGGCAAAAGAATATAGTCAACACGAAGGCATTGATTATCAGAATATCTTTTCATCAGTAGCTATGCTAAAGTTCATCCACACATTATTTGCTATTGCAGTCTATTTCGATTATGAAATATGAAAAATAATGTAAAAATGACATTCTTAAATAGATACCTTGAGGAAGATATCTATATGGAACAGCCGCTGGATTTCACATCTAGTGATGCTGATCACAAAGTATGCAAGCTGCAAAGGTCCATATATGGACTTAAGCAAGTATCTCGGAGCTGGAATATTCAATTTAATGATGTGATCAAATTATTTGATTTCATCAAAAATGAGGAGGAACCATGTATCTTCAAAAAGGTCAATGTGAGTGCTATTGTCTTTCTCGTACTGTACGTGGATGATATCCTTCTTATTAGAAATGATATTTGCATGTTGACCATAGGTAAAATATAGTTATCTAAAAAATTCTTTATGAAAGACCTAGGAGAAGCATCCTTCATTCTAAGAATTAAGATCTATAGAGATAGACCGAATAGGATGCTAGGTTTTTCACAGAAGATGTTTATAGAGGAAGTACTAAAGAGGTTTAGCATGAAAAACTCCAAGAGGGATTTGGTATCCTTCAAATATGGCATTTATCTCTCCAAAAAGATGTGCCCTAGCACATCTGAGGAGATAGAACACATGAAAAAGATCCCTTATGCTACAGCAATAAGGAGCCTCATGTATGCCATGTTATGTACACGATCTAATATAGTCCATGCTGTGAGTGTCATGAGCAAATATCAGTCGAACTAGATGAAGAATACTAAACTTCTATAAAATGTATCCTTAAGTACTTGAGAAGAACTAAGGATATATTGTTAGTCTTTCATAATGGAGAACTCCAAGTCCAGGGGTATACAGACTTGAATTTTATGTCCGATATAGATGATCGAAAGTCGACATCTAAAAGTCTGTTTATGTGTAATGGTGGTACTGTCAGTTGAAAAAGTTTCAAGCAGATAGTGATAGTAGATTCCACCATGAAAGTAGAATACATCGCTACGTCAGAAGCTACGAAGGAAGCATTCTGGTATAAAAAATTCACCATAGAAATCAGAGTGATGCCATCAGATGTCATTCCTCTATACTGTGACAACAATGGCGCCATAGCCCTTGCTAAGGAGCCGAGGTCTCATCAGAAATTCAAGCACATCGAGCGGCGATACCACCTCATCCACGATTACCTCGAGAAGAATTATGTCGAGATCAAGAGAGTCAATTCTACAAACAATGTGGCATACCCACTCACAAAATCGTTAGGTCAGCAGAAGATCGAAACCCATCTTGAGAAGATGGGACTTAGATTTGTAGCCAATTGGCTTTAGGTCAAGTGAAAGTTTGTTTGATATGTGTGCTCTAGAAGTCAGAATTGGCTAACACTTATAATACACATCTAAGAGTAAAATTATAATTTTGACTATAAATAATAAAATAAATTATTTTCTATCATAGTGTGTATTTGAAAGTATCTATGATACATTCCTTGAGTTAATGGTAATGATAGTTCATATTTTCAAGAGTTGAAAATTTAAGACATGAATTTTTATTATTAACTCATAAAATGCTTCCGACCATAAGATTATCATGAGAATGGTGATTGATCCGAAAGGTTGGTGTACGATCGCTTCTTTAGGATAAATGAGTCTTGAGTCTACGGTATAGAGACACCAGATCGAGAGTATAGGTACTCATTAGAGAACGTGGGCACTGAGCATGACCATCTGAGCAATCATTAGGAAGTCTATCTTTCCATCAATGACTGGCTCGAAGCTATAGTGATGTGTTTGGTTCTTTGACTTGAGGTACATCGATAGTTCACCTTGAGGGTGTTATAGTTTGACTACACCATAACTCGATCTCCTAGCCATTCAGAATCCTAAGGTGTATGTTGGCTATAGCATGTTCATTATAGGAATTAGATTGCATCAATAGAAAATCTATCTATCTCGGTAGATGAGGAGCAGCCCTATGATGATCATGAGAATCAAGTCCATAAGCCCATAACCATGGCAGAGTGAAATAATAGAAAGAGTTTCTATTAGAATTTTCACATTGGACTTGAATCGAATGATTAATTCATATGACAAAAATTAGGGTTTGACGAGATCACCTTAACCCTAATCCAATCGAGGCTCAAGATGGAGAAACTTAATCATACAGATAACTACATCGAGAGATTCATTTTTAGTTCTGATGGGTTGCCATCATATGCTGCTAGGTGTCACTGGTGGATTTAGAGAGCAATTAGAATGATTTGGATGATCGATCATACTAGTTGTCTGAATCAAAAAAATTTTGATCCATCGGAAGGTATTTCGATGATATCAATGATAGAGATCATGATATATCCTATTACCATACAGAACTGAACCTAACTGAATCATACAAATAAGGATTTGGATCTGGATATCATCAATTGGACTAACTCAGTTCAATTGATTTGAATAAGATTCAATTAGGTTCAAAAAAATCATGCTAGCACACGATTAAGCCTGATATTCTCCTTCAACAATCATTAAAAATTATCTTGACTGAGCTAAATGTGTTTGGGCTCACTCAAAAATCTTTACTTGATCTGTCTGGAGCTTGTCCAGATCAAAAAAGGATTGTCTTAATTTAAGAGATAAATTTAAGATAACACCCGCCATTTTTCGTCATCTGCTAAATCTTGTCTTTGGACTTTGGTCAAATATTGATCTTTAACACTTAGACATCTGTCCATGTATCATGCACCCATAGGAGAGAGCTTTGACCCTTATCCCCCTACTAAATAGTAGAAAGATAAGGGGTACACACCTAGGGAGGCATGCATCCAAAGTGGATAAGGATTGGAGTCCCATACAGATGGAACTCCAGTTGCTTATTGCTTCATACTAAAGTGACACCAAAGAGTCTTCTTTGACCAATCTTGGTGCCACCTAAGGAGGTTTATGAGGAACTCTAATTTGATTAAATCAAATGATGTCATCCGATCAATCAGATTTAGATCTGATTGCACAAAGAGCCATGATTGGTCAGAATGATATAGCACTGCATGGCGCAGCAGGGTCTATATAAATCCTGTCTGCACCTAGAATTTAGACTCTCTACCCTTTGTCCATGCCATAAGACTTCTCTCCCTCCTTCTCCATGCCATCTTTAGATTCTCTCTCTCCTCTCCATGCACAAGAAGCTTTGGGCTCGAGTTTGGTATGATCCAAGCAAGAGAAAGACGACAAGAAAGAAGAAGGCGGCACTATTGCAAGAGACAACATCCAATCTTCAAAAGGTGTTTTGAAGATCTTCAAGATCAGATCCAGATCTGATCTTTGGAGTATAGATTGAGAAGGAGAATATCTCCAAATTCTACTCGAGTGGATACCGATAGAGGTCAGGTGCTTGCATGACTACATCCAGAACTTCAAGCAAATATCGGGATCATCATAGGGTAATAGGATTACCTATAATAAGGTATAATTAAATTAGATTTAATTTAATTTATTTTTATTTTTATTTTATTAGATCGATAAAATTAGATCTGATTTAGATCTAAAAGAAAAATTTTTGAAATATTCTTCTTGATCAAATCAGATCTGAACGAACCTGATCCGAAAAATAGGAATTTTCCTTTAGGTCATGACCTGCATTTATTGGGATTCGCCATTCATCCACGTAGTGCCAGAGTCATCCCTACCTAATTAGTGCCTTTATTTTCTCTTTGAGCTGCCAGCACTCCTCGGTATCATGCCCATGGTTACGATGATATCGGTAATACTTCCTCAAGTTTCTTACTCGAGTAGGGGTTATCATTTTCTTGGGTCAGGGTATATTTTTTCGTCACTCGATCTCCATCAGAATTTGAGCCTGGGGTATATTGAGAGGGGTATAGTAATTGAATCTTTGAGGTGGAGTTCTAGATCGACATTGTAGCTTTGAAGATATTGGTCGGCTACCCCGAGGTGGAGTGTGCGATTGATGAAACCGTGGCTCCTTCCGATGGTGCTGCATCCGTCTATGATCTTTTTTCTTCTCCTACTTTTGGGATGGACCCGACCTACCATCTTGGCTACTTTTTTGCTAGTCTCAAGCCTCTTCGGTCTGGGCATACTTCTTTGCTCATTCTAGCATCTTGGCGAAGTCCTTCGGATAGTCCAAGTTGAGAGAGAACAAAAGATCATTTTGGACGAGGCTGGCCTTGAATGCCGTCATGGCTACCGATGGATCTAAATTTTGGACCTCTAAGATGGCTGCATTGAAGCGATTGATATACTCTCGAAGGAACTCATTCTTTCATTGCTTGATGCTCATGAGAAAGTCAGAGTTACGACGTTGTCGATGACTGCTAACGAAGTGGGCAATGAATAGATGGCTCAACTGATAGAAGAAATCTATAGAGCCGGACTTCAAGTTCGAGTACTAATATCGAGCCACTTTTCTCAAAGTTGAAGGAAAATCTCGATATAGTATCGCATCGGTAGCCCCTTGTAGATACATAAGAGTTCAAAAGCTATCCAGATGGTGTATGGGATCGACTGCTCCATCGTAAAGCTTCGTCTGAGGAATCTTAAACCGACGTGGCAAGAGTTCATCCATGATCTTCTGAGTGAACGGGGGATCGACATTGAACCCCAAATCCTTTCTTTGTTGCCTCGGCTCCTGCAATGCATCCAGCTGCTACTGCATCTTTTTGAGTTTTTTCTCCATGTTGTCCTCACAAGTGGCTCGGTGCCAAGGAGTCTCATGGCTTGGGATAGAGTCTCTTCTGAAAATTAGTGTGGACGAGCGTTCAGATCTTCGACGGGGAGGATCAGTAGGTCGGCTATGACAACTGACCTCCATCCTTGGGCTTCGGGAGCGTCATTCCTCTGACCTTTCTCGGATCGAACCTGACTTTTCTTCGACTGAACGGTGCTCACTGGCCTATTGTATTTCTCTTACAGTGGTTGATAGTGCTTGCACCTAATGAAGCAGCATGTCATACTGTTCCTGTGAGACCGCCGGCCTCGCTGGTGGATTTTTCTGGATTGATGGTGGAGATGCATTAACCTACTGAGTATTGTTGGTCCTCCAACCACTAGAATGCTGGGATGCATTTGATGTTCCCCTTCGGATTCTCATGATATCAGGATGACGTGCTTTCTACCCTCAAAATTGGGCCTCGAAATCAACCGAGGGCCCTTCCTCTAGCACCAACTGTTGCTCCTAGATCTTCTGACTTGAGATCGACCGACGAGGATGGAGGAGCTCGGCCACTGAGGAATCTGGGACTGAGGATGAGCTTTTACTGGAGCTTCGCCTATTCATCTACAATAAAGTCTCCATCGGAGTATTCTCTAGTGAAGACCCTCCGACGCTTAAGTTAGAAGATTGGAGAACAATGATGAGAAAAAGCATCAAATTGAGTGGCATACCTGGAGAATTTTGGAGCTCCTTTATTTATAGGAGAGGAATTGGAATCATATCCATTTTGGACTTTAATGACTTTTCGAGTTTATCGCACTGGATTGATTCGAAAGATTTTTTCCCTTCTTGGAAGATGGAATTGCGAAAGATTATACCTTTATCCAAGTTTTTCGATTTGGAGAGGATACAGTTTCAGCAAGAATGATTGAAGGTCAGTCATTGATGAGCTATGATAGGTCATCCTATTCATGTAGCTCGGCAGCCGATCTGAATCCAATGAGGATGAGGTATGAAGGCCTACATCATTTTGCTAGGAAGCGATCTTTAGTAGGTTGGCTGGAATTATAGGTCGGCTTAAGCCGACCTACGGCTAACCACGGACGAAGTGTTGCATCATTCCACTCAGATGATCTATTGGGGTAGATCGGCAGCCGACCTTAAATGGACTGAGACCATACCAGCCCCATTCCATAATAATTTTCATGTTTTATTTAAATTTAGTGACTGATGATGGTTCTAAGTTAATATATAAGAGTTAGAAACTTATGACACTAAAAAGAAAAAATTATAAATCCCTCACATCTTTTTAAACTATATGGCTATCCATACTTTGTGCTTCCATGTTGTGACTACATGACTATAGAATCATTCAGCAACCATTCCATCGGAACATATGAAGTGAATAGTTGAAAATATTCCATGTTTCACATTTTATATAGTGACGAAATAATGGTTGTATAATCACTATATGCAAACATGGAATTAATCAATTAAATAGGACTTCATATGCTATCAACCTTACACTGATCATGTAATGATTCAGTAGTTATTATCGAAGCACAATATTTAAACCTTTATACAATCTATGAACTATAAGAGACTCATCATTAAATTTATCTCTCAACTTCATATGTGACCACAAACGATTCTATAGTCATTTTTAAAAAAAATGGTTTTGATATAACTACTAGATCACCATGGGATTTATCATTAAATTTTACTATCATATTTAAACAATTATGTCACTAATACATTCATGATTTTTAATTAAAGCACAAATTTGGGTCTTAATGTAATGAGTGAATTACAAAAGACCATTTACTGAATTCCACTTTCCATGTTTCATTCAGCAATTGCATAGTGGTCTAGTTGGAAACAAGAAATTTGTATTTTAAATTGCAACAAATAAACTATAGAAGCATATATCATTAAATTTTATTTTCTTTATCTTTAATAGTGACTATACAATAGTTACATAGTTTCTGCATAGAAATATAAAATTTGGACTTATGGAGTGATTAAATTTTATTTTTCATAATTTATATGGTTAGTGTTGACGCAGAAACTGGTCGTCGCCAGAATTCGCTGGAGTGGAGGTAGATGGGGTCACCACCGGGGACCTGCAAAATAAAGTTTCATTCGGAGTCGATGGGGGGTGGCTCCGGTAGGACCCTTCGACGATCAAGTCAGCTTCAGTCAATAGGAATGAAGTGCTCGGTAGAGTTTAGAGGAGGAGAAAAGAGTTTTTAGAACTTGGCGTAAGTATATCCGGAGGGTCCTTTTTATAGAGGGAGCTTGTTGTAACCGCCTTGATTAATGATTATCGTAACTGTCCTGATTAATATCGATCGTTATTATCGATCGTTATTGACTCGATAAATGCTGATCGTTATTATCGTGTAACCATAGCGGGATCGTCTATCGGAATTCACATAAGAAGTTCGGCCTTCATGGAAGTTTGGCCATCGAGAAGTCCACTGAAGAGGTCCGTAGGGAGTCCGGCTTCCATAGAAGCTCGGCCGCTGGAGAGGTCCGTAGGGAGTTCGGCTTCCGTAGAAGCTCGACCGCTGGAGAAGTCCGTAGGGAGTTCGGCTTCCGTAGAAGCTCGGCGATTGGGCAATCAGAAGGAGTTCGGCCGCAAAGTGGTTCGGCTAAGGCTCGTCTGCGGAGGAGTTCGGCCATTGGGAGTACGAAGCTCGACCGCTGGAGAGTTCGGTCGGTTGAAGAACTTCGACTGAGGCCCGACCGCTGAGAAGTTCGGTCGGATGTAGGAGTTCGGCTAAGATGCATCCATTGAAGCACTTCCATGGCTATTGGCCGCATCAGGTTGGGCACCAAACTTGACTTTGGTAGGAGCGGGGTTTATCCCTAACACTAGTCCCCCCACTCCCGAGTTCGAAACTCGAAGGAAGGGAGTGCAGAAAAGACGACTGCCGAAATCTTCTTCCGAGCTCCATGCTGATTTAAGTTGAAGCTCGGAGAGTTGATGTTGAAGTTGAAGGTTTCCAGTCGAGATTGATATGGTCGCTCGAAAGAAATCCCATCCCTTGCTGAGGTCGAAGTCGACGCTCTCCAATCGAGGTTGGCCTGGTCGCTCGGGGGGATCTTATCTCCTTTGGCCGAGGTTGACGTGGGCGCTTGCGTTAGGATGAGGTCATCTCCGATCTTATCTCTATCCGAAGTGTAAGTTGAAGCTCTCCGACCGAGGTTGGCCTGATCGCTCGGGTTAGGATGAGGTTATCCTCTTGTTCCTAACTTCAACTTTGCTCATGTTAGAACGAGGTTCTCCTCCTGTTCCTAATGGGCTATGGGGGCATATTTATTTGCTCGCGTTAGGATGAGATTCCCCTCCTGTTCCTAACGGACTGTGGGAGCACATTTGGACCATCATCCGTGCTTCTCCCCCCATCTTGTCTAAAGTGAACGAGGCCTTCGACTTTGCTCGCGTTAGGACGAGGTTCTCCTCCTGTTCCTAACGGGCTGTGGGGGCACATTTGGACCGTCGTCCGTACTTCTTCCTCCATCTCGTCTAAAGTGCACGAGGCCTTCAACTTTGCTCGCATTAGGATGAGGTTCCCCTTCTATTCCTAACGGGCTGTGGGGGCACATTTGGATCGTCGTCCGTATTTCTCCCTCCATCTCGTCTAAAGTGAACGAGGCCTTCAACTTTGCTCGCATTAAGATGAGGTTCTCCTTCTGTTCCTAACGGGCTGTGGGGGCACATTTGGACCGTCGTTCGTGATTCTCCCTCCATCTCGTCTAAAGTGAATGAGGCCTTCAACTTTGGTAAGACTTTATTTCCCGCAGCTGATGTTGACCTAGGGGAGACCTTGTCTCCTGCAGCCGAGGTTTAGAGGTCTTTGACCTGCTCTCGTTAGGATGAGGTTCTTCTCCTGTTCCTAATGCGGTGACTATTGACTGCTCCTTCGCTGTCATCATATAATTTTTGCATCCCGAAATAATATTATCGAAAGGAAAGAATTTTACCGAAGGAAAGTTACGGGTAGCACATCTCCATTTCAGGGTCGTCGGGGCGTTCTTCCTTTGAGATCTATCGGGCAATAAGTTTCGTCCAGACGACCTCCTCTATCTCATGCTGGCCTCTTTAATTTGGAGCATGCTTCTCTTGGCTTTGACATTGGGAGGTGACGAATCGCCGATGTATCTAGCCCCTCCTCGGGGTAACGTTGATGACGCCGTGAGGCGGCCGACCTTGTAGTTTCTCGTTACGACAGTGCTCTTAGCCGATCTTCTCCTGCTTCAGACTGGCATCGAAGGAATTTACCCCATCATCTCTTTTTGATGAGCTCTTCAATCTTGTCTTGGAGCTGAATGTATTCCTCAGTGTCGTGGTCGTGGTCGTGATGGTATGGGCATTGCTTGCTTCGATCGCGCACGTTTGGGGAGGCCATAGTCCTTCAGGTCTTGATGGCTGGCTCTTAACTTCGCTGAGAATTCGAGTTAGAGTAGCGGGGCGTAGTTGCCAAACCTTTCGGGAGGAGGACTTATTCGCACCCTTCTGTCGGGACTTCTTTCGTGTCGGGACTTGCTTGTGCTGGGGAGATCATGAGCGCGGCCTAACTTCATTCCGCCTCCTTGCGAAACCTTCTATGGAAGAAATTCATGATCCTCTGTCGGGGCTTCCTCGATGATGAGCTCGAGGTGGTTCGACCTCGCTTGCGTGGAGGTTCATTCTACTTTTTCGCAAAACCTTCCGTGGGAGAACTTCATGCTTCTTTGCCCGGACTTCTTTGCTTGTCGGGACGGGGTCGGCTCTACTTGCCCGAACTTCATTGCACCTTCCGTGATTTCTTTACAGGGGCCGCCTTGGTGACGTACAAGAGGGGGAGTTCGGCCTCGCTCACCCTAAGAAGGTCTCGAGCACGGCCGAACTTCATCTCACCTCCTATGAAATCCTTCTAAGGGTTTCATCGATGACATACTCAAGGGGGGAGTTCGGCCTCACTTATACCGAACTTCATTCCGATGATGTGCAGCAGAGTTCGGCCTCACTTATACCAAACTTCATTATGCGAGAGAACATTGTTCCACCCTTGCTTGCGCCAAACTTCACTTGATGGTGAGCTTCGAAGGAAAGTTTAGTCTCACTTGAGCCAAACTTCATTCCAATGATGAGCTTCCGAGGGGAGTTCGGCCTTGCTTCTGCCGAACTTCATTCCGATGATGAGCTGCGGAGTTCGGCCTCACTTATGCCGAACTTCATTCTGTGGGAGAACTTTGTTCCGCCCTTGCTTGCACCGAACTTCGCTTGATTGTGAGCTTCGAAGGAAAGTTCGACCTCATTTGAGCCGAACTTCATTCCGATGACGAGCTTCGTGGTGGAGTTTGGCCTCACTTGCGTCGAACTTTGCTCCGCTTTCCCGCGAAAGCTTCCGCTGGAGGACTTCATGTTCGAGGGGAAGCTCAGCTTTCTTCGCGCCGAACTTCATTCCTCTTTTCCGCGAAACTCTCCGCGGGAGAACTTCCTGCTGCTTTTGTCCGGACTTCCTTTAGGACAAGCACGAGGGGAGCTTGGCTTTCCTCGCACCGGACTTCATTCCGAATCTTCATTCCGCTTTTCCGCGAGACCTTCCATGGAAGAACTTCCTGCTTCTTTGTCGGGGCTTCCTTGATGATGAGCTTCAAGGTCGTGGATGTGGCCGAACTTCATTCTGAGGATGAGCTTCGAGGGGGAGCTTGGCTTTGCTTCTGCCGAACTTCGTTCTGACCTCCTTGTGAAACCTTCTGCGGGAGAACTTCTGCTCTCCATTTTTTCTTCCTAAGGGCGATTGGTATGCACAAATGCTTTTTCTTATGGTCGGTTCCTCGCATCCTCTTGATGAGTTTACTGGCAAAGTCCCCGCTGGATGTTGTCGCACGGCCAGCATCAACTCGGCGGGGCCACAAACCCGACCAGCAGGTTGAACTACCCCACGTCTGCGATGGCTTCGTGTGGGAACTGGGCTATTGGGGCTGAGACAGGAATAGACGGATCCGGCGCGCAGGCTGCTGATCGCCGAGTCGAAGCTCTCGAGGCATTTTCTCTTCGGGAGAGAACTCTAGTGAGGAAGAAGATGGATCTCTAGAAAGAGAGAAATCGTCGTCGAGCACTCCTTCAAGAACAAGGAAACCTCGAAGGTTCAGGCCCTTTTTCTAGCGCCAATCTGTTGACGCAGAAATTGGTCGTCGCCAAAATTCGCTGGAGTGGAGGCAGATGGGGTCGCCGTCGGGGACCTGCAAAATAAAGTTCCATCCGAAGCCGATGGGGGGTGGCTCCGGTAGGACCCTCCGACGATCAAGTCAGCTTCAGTCAACAGGAATGGAGTGCTCGGTAGAGTTTAGAGGAGGAGAAAAGGATTTTCAGAACCTGACGTAAGTGTATCCAGAGGATCCTTTTTATAGAGGGAGCTTGTTGTAACCGCCTTGATTAATGATTATCGTAACTGTCCTGATTAATACCGATCGTTATTGTCGATCGTTATTGCCGATCCTTATTGCCGATCGTTATTGACTCGATAAATGTCGATCGTTATTATCGTGTAACCGTAGCGAGATCATCTGCCGGAATCTACATAAGAAGTTCGGCCATTGAGAAGTCCGCTGGAGAGGTCCGCAGGGAGTCCGACTTCCGTAGAAGCTCGACCACTGGAGAAGTCTGCAGGGAGTCCGGCTTCCGTAGAAGCTCGGTGATTGGGCAATCAGAAGGAGTTCGGCCGCTAAGTGGTTCGACTAAGGCTCGTCCGCTGAGGAGTTCGGTCACTGGGAGTACGATGCTCGGCCGCTGGAGAGTTCGGTCGGTTGAAGGACTTCAGCTGAGGCCCGGCCGCTGAGGAGTTCGGTCGGATGTAGGAGTTCGGCTAAGACGCATCCGCTGAAGCTCTTCCATAGCTATTAGCTGCATCAGGCTGGGCACCGAACTTGACTTTGGTAGGAGTGGGGTTTATCCCCAACACTTAGAATAGAGCGGTGCTCGTGTCATGAATACCCATGTTTTTCTTCTTAAGGGCGCACATGCTTTTGCAATGGATGCACATGAAATCTGAGTCAATGCACGCACTATATTGATGATGGATATATACGATTTTATTTATTAAATTAAGACATAAATTTTATTTTTTATATGGTGATTACACAACTATTTTATGATAACCACGTGAATCATGAAAAATAAAATTTAATAACATGTCTTTCTATAGGTTTTTTTTTTTTTTTTTTTTATGATGATTTAAATTCCAAACCTAACAACATTTTCTTCCATATGGTGATTACAGGACTATCATGGGTTGTTGCCTGGATGTCTGTTTATTTTCTCACTCCTTGAGTATCTTAGGAATCCCATACAAATCTACTGCCACTTCTAATGCATTCCCACGTCAACATGTTGCTTTGGGGCAGTCTGTTGCTCTAGGATCTCCTCTTACATTTGCGAGTGCTCTGGAACAAGAATATATACGAGAGCGAAATTTTTCAGCAGACTGGTGAGTTCTACACTCTCTTTATTGATGATCTATAGTCCGTTGATACGTGGAACTTTCTTGGTCGTGTTGGTCTCCTGACGCATCTTTTATTAACCAGGCGCTTTATCTGCAGCTCTACATGGAATCGTGAAGGGCCTTGTTTAGAAGGAGTACTGAAAATGGAATGAGCGAAGAATGCATTGCAGGAATTATTTTAAGGATCATTTCAACCAAGGTATTTATAATAGATTCTCACTTTTTTATAACGCATCCTACTTTCTGTTTATAACTCTTTATCTGAAGCGGGGAAAAAGAACTTAATGCTGCATACGGTGCACGATATTGTCCTTATATGGGTATATTGTATGAATACTACGAGGATATTGCTTGTGCTGGTGGGATTTGCGGTGTTGTTTTTGTTAGAATACTAAGTATGGAAATACAAATTCTCTGATGCTTTGAGACGTGTTTAAAATATTTTCTTAAAAAAGATATTGTCCCCATATATACTGAGTACAAGTCTCTTTTGGGATACAACAAAGCAATCTAAAACTCCCTGTGAAGAAGTTGTGAAAAGATGGATTTTAATCGGAAGAAGTATGATCTTTTATAGAGACTAAAGGTAACCAACCAAGAGATACACGATTCTTCAACAATTGTGTCTTTTCATAATTCCATTTGTACATAACTATCTGAAGAATAAAATTCAAATCTGTAATTATATCCAAAAAATAAATTTTAAAATTAATAAATCTGAACCCTAGTGCCCCAAGCACTAGAGCCCACTTCCTGGTCCAATTGTTTATTTCAGTCCAACTCTTGGCATTCCCAAATATTTCATTTCTTCTTCATGTGGGATAATCCTTACGATTTACTCCTACAATCCCCCACTAAATTGTAAGGGTATATCTTTTCTCAAGATAAATATCATAAATACAAGAAGGTGTCTTTCCATTAAACCTTCAATTAGTGTAAGTATTTTAAGATCTTAATGAATTTATTAGTATCCAAAGATTAAACCAATACTTCTATTTATTAAAATTGAAAATATTACACACATGAAATTCATCAACTTCTCCGAGAGAGGTTTATAATTAGTTTTAGCACTTTTATGCCCATGTACTTATCCATTATTCTTGAACATTTACAAGAGTAAAATCCATAAACTCTTGTTGAAGCAGCACCACTTCTATATTCATATAGATGAAGTTTGACTTTTGTTGGTGCAGAATCTAATCGACACCGGGATGAGCTGGAGCCGAGAAGGACGAGGTCGCCGTCGGTGACCTGCAAAATAAAGTCCCATCTGAAGTCGATGGTGGTGGCTTTGGCAGAATCCTCCGACGATCAAGTCAGCTCTTCTGGCCAACAGAAATAAAGTACTCAGGCAAGAGCTCAACCGAGTTTTGGAAAGGAGAAGAGAGCTTAGAGCCTAAAAAAAATGTATCTGGAGGATCCATTTTTATAGGCGAAGCTTGATTGATGGTGACAGCTGCAACTGTCTGGCAGCAGACCACTCGAGGTCTGATGGAGTTCGGTACGGAGAGAAAGATGTCGTCAGGCTGATGGTGACAGCCATACCGTCCGGTAGCAGACCGCTTAAGATCTGACGGAGTCTATCATAGAGTAGGGCACCGTCTGTAGCATCGCTTGTGATAGATTGATGGTGACTCTTCATTAAGATTTAATAGTCGTAGCTCTGAGAAAGTAGGCGTTGGTTGGTGGACTTCGGCATATATCAATTTCAGAGGAGTTCGGACTCCTGAAGAAAATAAGTCTGGAGGAAATTATCCGGGAGCAATCCGTTGGAGGAATCCAACTGAAGGAGAAATCCGAAAGGAGTTCGGCTCATGGAGGAGTTCAACCGAAGGAAAAGTTCAAAAAAAGTTTGGCTCTCGTAGGAGTTCGACTGAAAGAAAATTTTGAAAGAAGTTTGGCTCCTAGAGGAGTCTGACTGCAGGAGCAATTCGGAAAGAGTTTGGCTCCCATAGGCATCCGACTGAAGGAGAATTCTGAAAGGAGTTCGACTCCTGGAGGAGTCTGACTCTGAAAAAAGTTCGACTTCTATAGACATCTAACTGAAGGAGAAGCTCAAAAGGAGTTCGACTTCCGTAAGCATCCGACTGAAGGAGTGCGAAGGAAGTTCGGCTCTCATAGAAGTCCGACTGTAGGAGCAATTTGGAAGGAGTTCGACTTCTGAAAAAGTCCAGCTCCTGGAGAGCTTGGCAGGAATTCGATCGTTGGGAGAGTTTGACTAGGGCTCGACCGTTGAGAAGTTCCGTCGGCTAAAGAGATTCAGTTGGGACTCGATCGCTGAGAAGTTCGGACGGCTGAAGGGATTCCATTGGGGCTCGGTGCTGGGGAGTTCGGTCGGTTGAAGGAGTTCGGCTAAGATTTGGCCGCTGAAGCTCTTCCATGATCACCGATTGCATTGGACTAAGCATCAGATTGGACTTCGATAGGAGCGAGATTTATCTCCAACAATAGTCCCTCCACTTTCGAGTTTGAAATTTAAAGGGAGGGAGTATAAAAAGGCGACTGCCGAAGTCCTTTTCTGGGCTCTGCATCCATTAAAGTTGAAGCTTGGGGGAGATCTTATCTCCAACTGAGATTGAAGGAGATCTCATCTCCTATTGACAAAGACATTGAAGCTCGGAGGAGATCTTATCTCTAGCCAAGGTTGAAGTTGAAATTGAGGCTCGGAGGAGATCTCATCTCCAGCTGAGATTGAAGTTGAAGTTGAGGCTCGGGAGAGATTTCATCTCCAGCCGAGGTTGAAGGAGATCTTTTCTCCTATTGATGTAGTCTTTGAAACTCGGGGAAGATCTTATCTCCAGCCGAGGTTGAAGGAGGTCTTTTCTTTTGTTGATGTAGATTTTAAAACTCGGAGGAGATATTATCTCCAGCCGAGGTTGAAGTTGTGATTGAAGCTCAGGAGAGATCTCATCTCCAGCCGAGGCTGAAGTTAAAGTTGAAGCTCGGGAGAGATCTCATCACCAATCAAGGTTGAAGAAGATCTTATCTCCTATTGATGAAGACGTTGAAGCTCGGAGGAGATTCTATCTTCAGTTGAGGTTGAAGGAGATCCCATCTCCTATTGATGAAGACGTTGAAGCTTGGGGGAGATCCTATCTCCAACCGAGGTTGAAGTTGAAGTTGAGGCTTGGGGGAGATCTCATCTCCAGTCGAGGTTGAAGAAGATCTCTTCTCCTGTTGATGTAGTCTTTGAAACTCGGAGGAGATCTTATCTCCAGCTAAGGTTGAAGGAGATCTTCCCTCCTATTGATGTAGACTTTGAAACTCGGAGGAGATCTTATCTCTAGCCGAGATTGAAGTTATGATTGAAGCTCAAGAGAGATCTCATCTCCAGCCAAGGCTAAGTTGAAGTTGAGGCTCGGGGGAGATCTCATCTCTAGTCGAGGTTGAAGAAGATCTCATCTCCTGTTGACGAAGACATTGAAGCTCAAGGGAGATCCTATCTCCAGCCGAGATTGAAGGAGATCTCATCTCCTATTGACGAAGACGTTGAAGCTCGGAGGAGATCCTATCTCCAACCGAGGTTGAAGTTGAAGTTGAGGCTCAGAGGAGATCTCATCTCCAGCCAAGGTTGAAGTTGAAGTTGAGGCTCGGGGGAGATCTCATCTCTAGTCGAGATTGAAAGAGATCTCATCTCCTGTTGACGAAGATGTTGAAGCTCGGAAGAGATTCTATCTTCAGTCGAGGTTGAAGTTGAAGTTTAGGCTAAAAAATGATCTCATCTTTAGTCGAGGTTGAAGTTGAATTGAGGTTGAAATTGAATTGAGGCTTAGGGGAGATCTCATCTCCAGCCAAGGTTGAAGGATATCTCCTCTTCTATTGATGTAGTTTTTGAAACTCGGAGGAGATCTTATCTCCAGCCGAGGTTGAAGAAGATCTTATCTACTATTGGCATAGGCTCTGAGGCTCGGGGAAGATCTTATCTCCAGCAGTCGAGGTCGAAAGCGGAGCTCGGGGGAGATCTTATCTCCGATAGTCGAGGTTGAAGGTGGAGCTCGAGAGAGATCTTATCTCCAGCAGTCGAGGTTGAAGGTAGAGCTCGGAAAAGATCTTATCTCCAATGGTCGAGATTGAAGGAGATCTTATCTCCTATTAATGTAGAAGCTCGAGAGAGATCTTATCTCCAGCGACCGAGATCGAAAGTGGAGCTCAGAGGAGATCTTATCTCCGATAGTCGAGGTTGAAGGTGGAGCTCGGGAGAGATCTTATCTCTAGTGATCGAGGTTGAAGAAGATCTTATCTTCTATTGACGTAGAAGCTCGGAAGAGATCTTATCTCCGACAGTCGAGATTGAAGGTGGAGCTTGGGGAGATCTTATCTCCAGCGATCAAGATTGAAAGAGATTTTATCTTCTATTGACGTAGAAGTTCAGGAAAGATAAGAGCCGTCGTCCCATTTAGAATGAACGAGACCTTCGACTTTGCTCGCATTAGGACGAGGTTCTCCTCCTATTCCTAATGGACTGTGGGGGTACATAAGGATCGTTGTCAGGACCTCTTCCCCCATCTCATCTAAAATGAATGAGGCATTCGACTTTGCTCGCATTAGGACGAGGTTCTCTTTCTGATCCTAATGGACTGTAGGAGCACATATGGGCCGTTGTCAGGACCTCTTCCTTCATCTCGTCTAAAATGAACGAGGCCTTCGACTTTGCTTACATTAGGACGAGATTTTTCTCCTATTCCTAATGGATTGTGGGGGCATATAAGGACTGTTATCAGAGCCTCTTCCCCCATCTTGTCTAAAATGAATGAGGCCTTTGACTTGCTCATGTTAGGATGAGGTTCTCCTCCTGTTCCTAACATGGCCACTATTAATTGCTTCTTTCCTATCATCAGGTAGTTTTTGCATCAAGAAACAATAATGTTAAAATGGAGAAATTTTATTGAAAAAAAATTACCGATAGTATATTCTTGGATTCTCCGAGTCTCAAGATCGTGGGAGCGTTATTCCTCTGAGCTTCTTCAGGTGGTAAGTTCCGGATCTGACAACCTCCTATATTTTATGCTGGCCTTCTCAATTTGAAACAAGCTTTTCTTGGCTTTGAGGCTAGGAGATGACAGCCCATCGAAGTACCAAGCCTCCAGAGGTAGCATCGATGATGCCAGAAGGTGGTTGATCTTCTTATTATTCCTCTCTCATTGACGATTCTAGCTACGGTAGCGCCATTGGATTGCTTTAGACCGACGTCTGTGGAACATTGAGAGGCGTGTAGTTATGAAATCTTCTGGGGGAAGGACTTCTTTGCGTCTTTCTATCAGAGCTTTCTTGATGATGAGCTCGAGAAGGAGTTCGGACTTGCTTGCGCTCGAGGGGAGGGTCCATCAGCGTGGCCGAGCTTCATTCGATCCTCCTGTAAAATCTTCTAAAGGATAACTTCATGCCCTTTTGTCGGAGCTTCTTTGATGACGAGCTCGAGGGGGAGTTTAGCCTCACTTGCGCTAGGGGGGAGGTCGTGAGCACGATCGAACTTCATTCCATCCTTTCATGAAACCTCTTGGGGGAGAACTTCATGCCCTTTTGTCGAAGCTTTCTTGATGACGAGCTCGAGGGAGAGCTCGGCCTTGCTTGCACTGGGGGAGGTCATGAGCGCAGCCGAACTTCATTCCATCCTCCTATGAAACCTTCTAGGAGAGAACTTTATGTTCTTTTGTCGGAACTTCCTTAATGATGAGCTCGAGAGGGATTTCAGCCTCGCTTGCACTGGGGGAGGTCGTGAGCACGATCGAACTTCATTCCGTCTTCCTGTGAAACCTCCTGGGAGAGAACTTCATGTCTTTTTATCGAGACTTTCTTGATGATGAGATCGAGGAAGAGTTTGGCCTCGCTTGCACTGGGGGAGGTCATGAGCACGGCTAAACTTCATTTCGCCCTCTTGTGAAACCTCCTGGGGGAGAACTTCATGCCCATTCATCAGAGTTCCTTGATGTCGAGCTCGAGGGAGAGTTCGACCTCGCTTGCACTAGGAGAGGTCATGAGCATAGTCGAACTTCATTCCGCCCTCCTGTGAAATTTCTTGGAGGAGAACTTCATACTCTTTTGTCGAGGCTTCCTTAATGACGAGCTCGAGGGGTGTTCGACCTTGCTTGCGCTAGGAGAGATCGTGAGCGTGGTCGAACTTCATTCCGCCCTCCTGTGAAACCTCCTAGAAAAAAACTTCATGTCCATTTGTCGAAGCTTCCTTGATGATGAGCTCGAGGGGGAGTTCGGCCTTGCTTGCGCTAGGAGAGGTCATGAGCACAGCCGAACTTCATTTTGTCCTCCTATGAAATCTCTTGGAGGAGAACTTCATGCCCTATTATCGGAGCTTCCTTGATGACGAGCTCGAGGGGGAGTTCGACCTCGCTTGCGCTCGGAGGGAGGTCATGAGCACGATCGAACTTCATTTCACCCTCTTGTGAAATCTTCTGGGGGAGAATTTCTGCTCTCTGTTTCTCTTCTAAAGAAGAATCATGATCCGAACGTAGATCCTCTATCCTCTGTTTCTCCTTTCTAAGGGCGATGGGTATGCTAGGCTAAATGCTCTTTCTTGAGATTGATTTTCGACATCCTGATGGTGGATTTTCTGGTGGAGTCGCCATCGAAGGCTGCCATACAGCCTGCACCATCTTGGTGAGGCTCTGAATTTGCTGCATCAGCAGATTGAACTACTTCGGATCTACCATGACCACCAATGGAGGTGGAGGTTGAAGTATCGATGATGGAACAGGAATGGATGAATCCGACTTAGATCTTAGAGAAGAAGGTCGGTAGGATCGACTGAGCACTTCTTTAAGAATAAGGGTACCTCAGAGATAGAGGTCCTTCCTCTAGCGCTAATTCTATTGGTGTAGAATCTGATCGATGCTGGAATGAGCTGGAGTCGAGGAGGACGAGATCGCCATCGGTGACCTGCAAAATAAAGTTCCATCCAGAGTCGATGGTGGTGGCTCCAGTGGGACCCCCTGACGATCAAGTCAACTCTTTTGGTCAACAGAAATGGAGTGCTCAGATGAGAGCTCGATCGAATTTTGGAAAGAAGAAGAGAGCTTAGAAACTAAAGAAAATGTATCTGAAGGATTCATTTTTATAGGCGGAGCTTGATTGATGGTGACAGCTACAGCTATCTGGCAGTAGGCCGCTTGAGGTCTGATGGAGTTTGGTACGGAGAGAAATGTATCATCAGACTGATGGTAATAGTCATACCATCTGGTAGTGGGCCGCTCGAGGTCTGACAGAGTCTATCACGGAGGGAGGTGCCGCTTATAACGTCGCCTATGATAGACTGATGGCGATCGTTTGTCGAGATTTAATAGCCATAGCTCTGAGAAAGCAGGCGTTGGTTGGTGGACTTTGGCATATATTAATTTCAAAGGAGTTTGAATTCTTAAAGAAAATACGTCTAGAGGAGATTATCCGAGAGCAATCCGTTGGAGGAATCTGACTGAAGGAGAAGTACGGAAGGAGTTCGGCTCCTGAAGGAGTTCAATTGAAAGAAAAGTTCGAAAAAAATTTGGCTCCCATAGGAGTTCGACTGAAAAAAAATTCTGAAAGAAGTTTGGCTCCTAGAGGAGTCCGACTGCATAAGCATTTTGGAAGGAGTTTGGCTCCCATAGGCATCCGACTAAAGGAGAATTTTGGAAGAAGTTCTGCTCCTGGAGGAGTCCGACTCCGAAAGAAGTTCGCTTCTATAGACATCCGACTGAAGAAGAAGCTCAAAAAGAGTTCGGCTCCTGTAGGCGTCCGACTGAAGGAGTGTGGAGGAAGTTCGACTCTCGTAGGAGTTCAACTATAGGAGCAATCTGGAAGGAGTTCGACTTCTAGAGAAGTCCAGCTCCTGGAGAGTTTGGCAGGAATTCAACTGTTGGAGGAGTTCGACTGAGACTCGACCGTTGAGAAGTTCGATTGACCGAAGGGATTCGACTGGGACTCGACTGCTGAAAAGTTTGGATGACTGAAGGGATTCTGCTGGGGCTCGACATTGGGAAGTTCGATTGGTTGAAGGAGTTTGGCTAAGGTTTGGTCACTGAAGCTCTTCCATGATCATTGATTACATTGAGCTAAATATCAAGCTGGACTTCGACAGGAGCGAAATTTATCCCCAATAATTTTTATGCCGGTTATAATGGACAAACTTATTTTAACTTCATTAAGAATTTCTTAAATTCATCCTTCCTATCGTAACAATAAGCACCACTTAATTGTCTAAAAAGGACTCATCCATTTTAAGCTTAAATAGATACAAAACAGTGATTTGTTATTATCCATTAAAGTTTGGAATTATTTTTGGTAACTCAAAGTTGGGTTCCCATCACTAGCATCTATTTTCTTGAGTTAAAGTTCAGTCCCATTCCATTAGCTGTTATCCTCACTAAATCCCTTGGCAACGTTTTGGTTAGAATATCAATGAAATTCTTTATTGACCTCACGTATGTGATTGTTATCACATCACTCAGGATTAGTCCGTGGATATATTTATGTTTGAGGCTAATATGTCTAGATTTACCATTATAAATTTCATTGTAAGCATTAGACATTATTGCTTCACTGTCACAGTATAAGGTAATGGTTGGAATTGATTGTGGCCATAACTCTATATCCAGTAATAAATTTCTCAGCCATTCTGCTTTCTTGCTTGCTACTGCCAAGGCAATAAACTCAAATTCCATTGTAGAGTGAGATATGCATGTTTGTTTCTTGGATGCCCAACTCATTGCACCTCCATCCAATGTAAAAATCCATTCTGAAGTAGATTTATTATCATTAGTATCAGTTATCCAGCTTGCATCTGAGTATCCTTCTAAAACAACCGAAAATATGAGTATACTAACTCAAAATTAAGTGTCTTGCAACTACTTTCCAATGATCAATACTAGGTTTACTAGTATATTTTGATAATTGGCATACAGTATAGGCTATATCAGAACGTGTGCAATGCATCACATATATCAAGCTACCAATAGCACTAGCATATTCCAATTGTGCTACTATTCTACTCTTGGTTTGCATCAACTTTATGCTTGAATCATAAGGTGTATTTGCTTCTTTTATTTCAAGATGCTTGAATTTATTTATCACCTTATCTATATAGTGAGATTGATTAACTGCATAACCCTTACTAAGTCTTCTCACTTTAATTTCCAAAATAGTATCGACTTTATTTAAATCTTTCATTTTGAATACCGAAGTTAGATACTTTTTGGTCTCATAAATTCCGATCATGTTGGTACTGAATATCAACATGTTATCTACAGACATATAATTACTCCATATTTTAGAGTAAATTTAGAATATATATACTTATCGGCACTATCATGCTTAAACCCATAGGACAAAATAGCAGAATCAAACTTTTTATGCCATGGCTTTGATACTGGTTTGAAACCATATAGAGACTTAACTAATTTGCACACTTTGGTTTTATTTTTAGAAAGTACAAACCCCTCAAGTTGTTCTATGTAAACTTTTTCTTTTAAGTCTCTATTCAAAAAAGCTATTTTAACATCCATTTGGTGCACATATAAATTATATATGGACGCTAAAGCCATAAGCACTCTAATGGATGTTATCCTTGCTACCGATGCATATGTATCAAAATAGTCTATTTCTTCCTTTTATGCAAATTTTTTTGCCACTAATCTAGTCTTAAAGGTTTGGATAGAACTATTGGTGTTATACTTCCTTCTAAACACCCATTTACATCCTATTGGCTTGAAATCTAGAGGTAAATCCACCAAAATCTAAGTGTTATTGGACATAATGGAGTCCATTTCGTCACTTATAGCTTCCTTCTAGAAAACTGTATCTCTTGAGGTCATTGCCTCGTTAAAGAACTTTGGATCATCATTAATGTTAAGCACAATAGGATATTGATTTAAAACTTTAGTTCTATCTCCCTCGACAAGGAAAAAAATAGACTGTGAATTTATAAAATCTGCACCTAATGATTTTTCATTTTTTTGTCTTTGACTCCTTTGAACCTTCACTTTCTTTTTTTTTTTTATCACTAGTAGAAAAGTCAGGAGTCCATCCAGTTCTTTTATCAGAAACATGTTCATGCATACCAGAATCTTGTGTAGGTTCATGCACAATAAAATCATTCACAAGCTTGTCCTCAAAAAATTCAGTATGTATAGATTCAACAATAACTTTTGACTCTAAGTCTAAAAGTCTATGTGCTTTGAATTCTGTGCATATCCTACAAATATATTTTTAGTTCCTCTTGGTCCTAATTTTGTCTTTTAAGGGTTGGGTACTCTGTAAAAAGCTAAATACCCCAACACTTTGAAATAACACAAATTAGGCTTTCTCCCATTCCATCTTTCATAGGGAGAAACTAAGAATTTCTTAGAAGGAATCCTGTTATGTATATAACATGCAGTAAGTAATGCTTCTCTCCACAAGTAAAAAGGCAAATTAGCTCTCAATATCATTGTATTAACCATGTCAACTAAAATTCTATTTTTCTTTATGCTAAACCATTTTGTTGAGGTGTGAAAGGAGCAGACTTTTGATGTATGATACCATTTTCTTCATAAAAGAGATCAAAATCTTTTTGAAAATATTCTCCTCCTCTATCACTCCGAAGAATGTTAATTTTTCTTTCTTTTTGATTTTTAACCATAGATTTATATTCCTTAAACTTTTTAAATGCTTCATCCTTAGTCCGCAATAAATATACATGAGTATAACGAGAATAATGATCTATGAAAATAATAAAATATCTTTTTTCTCCTCTAGTTATCAAGCCATTTAATTCACAAAGGTCAGAATGAATTAACTCTAACAGATTTGTATTTCTTAGTCATTTTGGCTTGAACACAAACTTAGCATTTATCAT
The DNA here is from genome assembly GCA_006176705.1 of Cocos nucifera. Lineage (NCBI taxonomy): Eukaryota > Viridiplantae > Streptophyta > Magnoliopsida > Arecales > Arecaceae > Cocos > Cocos nucifera. The sequence continues at coordinate 176,198 of QRFJ01002025.1, read as the reverse complement.
GATTTTCAAATTTGCAAGAAATATAATCATGCTTAGACATAAATTTCAAAGATCTAAAATTTATATGCCCTAGTCTAGCATGCCACAAAAATGACGACGAATCAACAATATAAATAGAACATACATTTATTTTATTAATGCTAAGCTTTAACAATCCATCACAAAGATAACCCTTTCCTACAAATATCCCACTTTTGGACACAATAACTTTGTCCGACTCTAGAACAATTTTAAACCCTTTTTTACAAAACAGGTTTGCAGACATGAGGTTCTTTCTAATGTCTAGTACATGAAATGCATTCACTAAAGTTAATTTTTGACCAGAAGTAAAGTTCAACTCTACAGATCCTTTTTCAAGCACTTTGGCGGAGTTATTGTTTCCCATCAGAACCTCCTCTGGTTCTTTCCGCAGAATCCAATACTTTCTTCCTATATTCATTCCAAGATGGAGGTAACTTCAAAAGTATGGCCCCCATTTGAAGAGAATCAGGAACTTTGATCTCTAAATCACTCATCTTAGAGACCATGGACTTGATCCATAAGAGGAATCTGATCATTCATGTTAAACTCAAAATAATTTAAAGCAAGGAATTTGTCCATACCTTTCTTTTCATTTTTGTATTTTGTCTCCAAGGCCTTCCATGTCACCTTTGGTGTTTGCAAATTGGAGTACAAATCATATAAACAATTTGTAAGTGAATTCAGAATATGTCCTCGACGCATTAATTCATCTTCTTGTCTCTTCTTCCTCTTTGCCTTAATAGTTTCTGTTTCATCCAGTGTATGATTGGGTATGCTTTGAAGATCAGGATCAACAATATAATAAACTTTCTGGGTTGTAAGTAGAAACACCATTCTGTCTTTCCATTGAGTATAGTTAAAGCCATCAAAATGATCTGTTGTCCAGCTATGCAATCCAAAAGGGGAGTAAATTAGGTTTCTTAAAAAATTTAAACTTAAAAACAGAATTGCAAGATGTAGTTTTAAAATTTTAAGTGAAGTGAGGTGAATTAGGTAAGTAAGATGCACAAGCTTAGTTTAAAAGAAAAGAAACAAACATAAAGGAGTAAGTAAAGAGGAAGAAGAGAGAACAGCACAAACAAGATAATTTATAATGGTTCGGTGCCAACCTTGCACCTATATCCACTTTTCAAGCTTCTATTTAGAAATTTCAATCCACTAAACATATTCAATTGAATACAACGTTGGATGCTCCGATCCTAGCTATCCTAAGTTAGATATTTATTTTTCGAATACAAGCTAATCCAAAACACTCCGATTTAAGATTCGGATTAACCTTCTCAAGCTTTGAAAACCTCCAAAAAATTTGATCCCTAAAACAATGAATATAGTTTGAAAAGATATACAAGTTCGGCGTAGCTAATTCCTAAATGAGCATAATAAAGTTTTAAAAACTCTTTATACAAATTAGAGAAAGCTTTTAAGAACTCTCTCGAAGAGATTGAAGACTTGAATGCACGTTGGAGAAGTGATTGAGCTTGAAATCAATGCTTTTCTTACCTAGGATTGAGTTTTTTTTAGCTGAATATTCTTTTGATTTTTTTAACTATTTTTTTCTTTTTGAATGCTTTTAAATCCTCATTCAATAATGATGATGAACAATAGCCGTTTATAGTCTTTGGAGATCATTTGAGAAACATTAAATATGCCGATCGGAAGAAGAAATACAGCCGTTATAGGAATTTCCGTCGTAAGGGGCACCCCTTAGGTCACCCCGTTGATAACAGGCGAGAAGAACAGTGTTCTATATATCGGTGCGGTTCTTCCAGAAAATGCCCCAAGGATCATCTCTTTTGCAATAGGCAATAAAATCTGCATTCTATATTTTGTGCATAGAGTCTGCAGGGGGCGTCCCATAGGTCGCCTCTTTTTTCATAGGGCATCTCAGAGATCATTTCTTTTTGCGTGCCAGCATCGAGAAGGCATGTCGGTCCTGCATGCTATTATACCAATGAAAAAGGATCGATCTAGGAGTCGTCCTCTTTTATCCAAAATATCATATCTTTATTTTTAAGCTTTCAAATAATTTGAGATTACCTCCAAATAAATCGATATCATCTTGAAAATTCTTAAGGCCTCTGAAAAATTTTAATTTTTGCTCTAACTTAAGTAAATTTTAAATTAATCATTTTTAATCAAGTTTTTATAATATAAAAATTTTTAAAAATCCTAAAGTAACTTTTAAAAATATTTTTTAAAAAAAAACTTCTTCATTATTTTATACTCATTAAAATCAATCTTAAAGACAACATGATCCAACTTGATCATGTCTTGTGCGACAGAAACCTTTAAACCAGAATATGTTGCTTCCATGGCAATATCTCTTTTAAATTGTTAGAATACCAAGTATGGAAACACAAATTCTCTGATGCTTTGAGGCGTGTTTAAAATACTTTCTTAAAAGAGATATTGTCCTCACATATACTAAGCACAAGTTTTCAAAGCAATCTAAAACTCCCGGTGAAGAAGTTGTGAAAAGATGGATTTTAATCGGAAGAAGTATGATCTTTTATAGCGACTAAAAGTAACCAACCAAGAGACATGACTCTTCAACAGTTGTGTCTTTTCGCAATTCAGTTTGTACATAACTGTCTAAAGAATAAAATTCAAATCTGTAATTATATCCAAAAAATAAATTTCGAAATTAATAAATCTGAACCTAAGTGCCCCAAGTGCTCAAGCACTAGAGCCCACTTCTTGGTCTAATTGTTTATTTCAGTCCAGCTCTTGGCATTCCTAAATATTTTTTTTCTTCTTCATGTGGGATAATCCTTACAATTTACTCCTACAGTTTCGGCTGGAAGACAGTTTCATGTAAGCTCTTTTTCTTGTTTGTGGTCACAATTACACATTAACGAGGCTCTGTGGTATAATTATTTTGATAAAACTAGAGTTTGCATGGTTCAAAGCCCTGTAACTTCCCTCATGGTGACTTCATTATGAGCTAAAATTTTGTGCTCCACGTAGAATCAACTCAATTGTTGTCATGACAGTGAAAGGTCTTCCCGGTTTCCCAATGGACAAAATTAGGAGATTTGGGCTCCTTGCATCCCTTCACGGCTGGGGTTTATGTGACAACGATGATAGCCCACCAGGCATTTATAGTTTATAATGTTTATTTGCACCCGGTCATCACCCTAATTTGCGAAGCTCTCATCATACCTTTTTAAAAAAAAAAAAAAAAAGTGCGGATGGAGGTCTTGAAGAAGAAAGGGCATTCTTACTCGGAGATTTTTAACGAGAGTGTCATCGAGGCAGAATTTCTTGAATTCTTTGATGCATGCTCGCGGGCTCTCTCGTTCATGGTGTGGATAAGTGCTCCCCAGCTGCACGTCTGGATCGAGGGAGTGGACACCACGCTTTGATTCCATTCTCACGCAGGCGTTTGTAGCCGTTGACAAGAATAATGAACCAAGACCTCATGAGCAATTCCTTTGCGAAAACCTGTAGACGGTGCCACTAAAGTTTGTGCACAGTTGAGCCCAGCCGTGGACATGTCGGTGACTCCGGATGCAGATTTGGTCCGTCCAGTTGAGACAACCTAGCAATTTAGATTAGATCATGAACTTTTGTCGGTGATGCTAGAGGTGGGCACCAGGCCATGATGCAAATTTGGTCCGCCCAATTGAGACAACCTAGCAATTTAGATTAGGTCATGGACTTTTGTCGATGGAGATGCTAGAGGATGGGCACCAGGCCATGATGCAGATTTGGTCCGCCCAGTTGAGACAACCTAGCAATTTAGATTAGGTCATGGACTTTTGTCAGTGGAGATGCTAGAGGTGGGCACCAGAGCCATGATGCAGATTTGGTCCGCCCAGTTGAGTCAACCTGGCAATTTAGATTAGGTCATGGACTTTTGTCGGTGGAGATGCTAGAGGTGGGCACCAGGCCATGATGTAGATTTGGTCCGCCCAGTTGAGACAACCTAGCAATTTAGATTAGGTCATGAACTTTTGTCAGTAGAGATGCTAGTGGTGAGCACCGAATCGGACCACCCATGGGCTGGCCCGACTTAGCATGAATTAGGCCATGCTAGGCACGGCCTATTTATACTGTAGCAGGCCCTGCCATGGCACGGCCAAAATAAGAGGTCGGGCTGGGTTGGGAGTTTGGTGGCCCACAGCCTAGGCCCGGCATGATTTTTCAGGGCTTAGGCTGGCATGGCCCGCTGGGCCACGCATGGCACGGCACGCGTCCAAGCCCGACAGCACCCGCATGCCAGCCTATATAGGCCTTACCACGGCCCATTTGGCGCACTATAGCCTATAATTATATCTTTAAAATTTTTATTTTAAAAAATAATTTTGATAAAATAAATTAAGTTAGTGGATAAATAAAAAAAAGATATGTGATATTGAAATTTTTTTATAAAAAATAAAAATCATCTTATAATGGTGGAGAGTTTGGCATGGACTCCTACTAGTTTATTAATATAAGTCAAAATTATACAAAAGATGGAGGGGGCTAGGCTTAATCTCTAGAATACAAAAAAAAAGAGAAAACTGATAAGAAAATAGAGGTGACTCACCTCAATAACTAAAAAATAAAAATATATAATTTTAAAAAATTAAAAATTAAAAATAAATCTTACTAATTATGCTGTGTTTTTATCATCGTCATCATCGGATCTAATATCACGTCCTTCTTTGTCTTGAAGTCTAGCCTCCGCATCCAGTCAATCTTTGAAGCAGAGCAGCATCTCAATTATCTCGTCCATCATCCTGCTCCTTTTTTTCATCCAAAACGCGCTGACCTGCACTAAAAATTGATTCCGATACTACTGTGGACATCAACATAGCCAAAATATCATGTGCAATTATAGATATAACAGAGTATTAATTTTTTACATTCTTCCACCAGATCAATATATCAAGATTTTTTATTTAATTTTTATCTAATGTAGTAGAGATATCATTTCGTAAATAAAATTTTAATTCATTATTTAAAGATGAAGAAGATGCATGTGAATGTCTCCTATGTGCAAGAAATGAAAAAATAGATGATAAATCAGAGGTATTAGAAGTTGGTTGTGAAAATGATGTGGATTGTCTAAATCCATAAATCTTTTCATCATATAATACAAAAATATCATTAAGTGCCTTAGTTACCTCAGCTTTAGCTTCTTTGGAATCATGATTCATATATCTACCAATTTCATCAAGTAAAATAGGTATGCCACTTAATTTGATCCATGGATCAAATACAGCAGCTAAGTTATGCATGAAACATACCACATCCCAATATTGATTTTATTATTTTTATTTCATAAATAATAGGCATTAAAATATCATCATATTTATATTATGCAAATTGATTATAAATTATATATGCTTATTGTAAAAATGCACAAGAGGTTGAAAAATAAACACAAAAAAGAGTATATGTAATATTATAAAAATTAACTAAAAAGTTTTCTAAATTTTTTTTTCAATTATTTTTAGTTAAAATAAATTCTAATCTACGATCATTTATATATGTATTTAATAAATTTTTGTATGAATATGCATCATGAATCATTGTATATATAGAGTTCCAATGGATAACTATATCAAATTTAAATTTTTTGAAATATTTATCGTAGTCTGGACATAATTATTTAAATTTTTATAATCATGCTATTGAAACATGAATAAAAAATACTGTATTCCTAATTTTTGTAATTATATTTTGAATCATGCCCATTCCAGCTTGAATAGAAAGATTTAAAATGTGACATGCACATCTAATATGAAATAATTTTTTATTAACAATGAAATGAAAAGAATATTTCAATAATTGGATAGCTAAATTATTATTAGATATATTATTAAATATAACAGACATAATTTTGTTACTAATACCATATGCAGCTGCAGTTTGATAAATAGTATTAAAAATTTATTGGTCAGAATGAGGATAATCAAAAGAACGAAAAGTAAGAATATGTTTATTTAATTATCAATCATTATCTATATAATGAGCAATAACAGAAATAAAATACATACTACCTACAGATGCAGTCCATATATCAGAAATTAATAATATTTTTATATTTAAAATAGAAAGAATATCAATTAAATTATCCTTCATTGCTAAATAATTTATCATAGCTATTCTTCTAAATGTACGTCTACCAGTTCTTCTATAAATGGGTTATAAAGCTAATTAAACATACTTTTTAAAATTGAAAGATTCATATAAGCTAAAGGATAATTTATCTCTAACTATCCATTTTATAAGTATCTTTCTTTGATTTTCATGATTATAAGCAAAAGATCCAACAAGAGCACCCTCTTGTATATTAAGGATGCTTTGAAGACGAGAATCACTTATCCAATAAGATTCTTGATGTCTCTTCAAATGGTCGGTTCCTCAAGTACTGGTATAACTATATAATTTAGCATATTTTTTATATTTTATCTTGTAGATTTCATCTATCAAAATTCTATCAAAATCATTCCACATTACGCTAGTTCTCTTATGGAAAGAGAATCTAGCTTCCTTAGAAGGAGCTTTAGAGGGAGCAAGAAGAGTATCTTCCTTCTCTGAAATAAGAGAAATACTGACATGCGCAGCAGCACCAGTAATATTTTTATCATCATAACTTGCCATCTAAACTAAATAAATGTAAAAAAATAAAAACTAACTAATAACCAGCAAAAAAAAATAAATTATAGAGCTAAAGAGAAAGAAGAGGTGGAGTGAAGACCGGAGAGTTGGAGAGTCGGAGGAGAAGGGCCGGGGCCCAGACCGTCGAAGAGTCAGATAGCTAGATGAGCAGAGGGTTGGAGAGCCAAGTCGCCGGAGAGCCAGATAGTTGGATAGCTGGATTTATGGAGCTGCCCTTAAACTACGACCTCCAAAAGAGATATGCTTCCTCCTCTTGTATAACTCTTGAATTGCTAAACTATAATTGCTACGCACTAAATATTGAAAGGAAGATAGAAGAATTGCTAGAAGAAAGTACAAATAGAAGTAGAAATATTAGATAGGGAGAAAATTGATTTGATGAATTGATGTGGTGAGAATAAAAGAGGAAAGCCCAATTTATTGAAGTCCCAAAACTTTTATTTTTTTAAAATATCCCTCAATCTAGCCATTTTTTAGCTGTTGGAGGGTTTAAAATGGTAAAAATAAGAAAACTAGCTATTCAACCCCTTAAAAAATTTAAAAAAAATAATTCTAGCCGTTACGGGCTAGCTTAGCCCATTTTAGGCCGTTACGGGCCATGCCAGGCATGGCCCGTTTAAAGATGTTGCGGGCCATGCTTGGCACGATCCGTTAAGGCTTTAAAAAAAGGGAGGGCTGATAGGCCATCGGGCCGTGCTGGGCGGAGGTTTTGGCCTTGTCGTGCCATGCCAGGCATAGTCCGTTATAGTAATCGATCCTGTTGACATAGAAATTGGTCATCGCTGGAGTCTACTGGAGTTGAGGCCGATGAGGTCACCGCTGGGGACCTACAAAATAAAGTTCCGTCCGGAGCTGGTGGGGGGTGACTCCGGCAGGACCCTCCGACGATCAAGTTAGCTCTGGCCAACAGGAATGGAGTGCTCGGAATGAGTTTCGGAGCTTGGAGGAGAAGATGAGAGCTTAGAGATCACAGAGATTAGAGATTAGCGTATCTGGAGGGTCTTTTATAAGTGGAGCTTAGTTGATGGCGACGGCCATACTGCTGCATGAAGTTTGGTACAGAGAGAAAGGCGTCGTCGGATGGTTGGTGATAGTCATACTGGCAAGTGGTGGGCCGTATGGAGTTTGGTACGGAGAGAAAGGCATCGTCAGGCGGTTGGTGACAGCCATACTGGCAAGTCGTGGGCCGCATGGGGCTGATTACGGAGAGAGTAGTGACGGTCATATCGTTCGGTCTTGTTGCCTATTGCAGACTGATGGTGATAATTCGTCCAGAGGAGTTCGAACTTGTAGAAGAGTCCGACTGAAGGAAAAGCTTGGGAGGAGTTCGGCTGTAGAGAAGTTCGGAGGAGCTCGGTCGGCTGAAGGGACGACCGCTTGAGGAGTTCGATCGAGGGGCGACTGCTGAGGAGTTCGGACGTCGGAGAATTCCATTAAAGCCCGACCGCTTGGAGTCCAAGGAGCTTGGCCGCTAAGCAGTTCGGTCGGCTGAACAGATTCGAAGGAGCTCGGACGCTAGGGGTTCGGCTGAAGCCCGTCTGCTGAAGCTCTTCTATGGCTACTGATTGCATTAGGCTGAGCATCGAGCTAGACTTCGGCGGAAGCGGAATTTATCCCCAACACTAGCCTTCCCACTTTCGAGTTCGAAAATCGAAGGAAGGGAGTGTAGGAAAGGCGACTGCCGAAGTCTTCCTCTAAGCTCCGTGCTGGTTCAGGTCGAAGCTCGGAGGGGAGATTTCATCTCCAGCCAAAGTTGATGTCGAAGTTGAGGCCCGAGGGAGATCTCATCTCCTACCGTGGTTGATACGGATGCTCGGGAGAGATCTGATCTGCTGTCGGGGTTGTCTCCGATCTTGTTTCTGGTCGAGGTTGTCTCGGTCGCTCGTGAGAGATCTCATCTTTGGCCGAGATTATCTTGGAGGCTCTGATCGAGGTTGTCGCAGACCTTATCCCTAGTTGAGGTTGTCTCGGTCGCTTGGGAGAGATCTGATCTCTGGCCGAGGTTGTTGCTCGCATTAGAACGAGGTTCTCCTCCTGTCCCTAACCGAGGTTGACTCGATCGCTCGGGAGAGATCTTATCTCTAGCCGAGGTTGATTCTCGGAAGAGATCTTATCTATGGCCGAGGTTGTTGTGGACGCTCGGGGGAGATCCTATCTCTTGCAGCCGGGCTTTCCTCGGGGGAGATCTTATCTTCTATGGCCGAGCTTTCCTCAGGGGAGATCTTATCTCCTGCAACCGAGGTTGCCTCGAGCTTTCCTCGGGAGAGATCTTATCTCCTGCGGCCGAGGTCAAACTGGGCACTCGGAGGAGATCTTATCTCCTACAGCCGAGCTTTCCTCGGGGGAGATCTTATCTCCTGCAGCCGAGGTTGAAGTGGACGCTCGGGGGAGATCTTATCTCCTACCGTCGAGCTTTCCTCGGGGAGATCTTATCTCCTGCAGCCGAGGTCGAACTGGGCGCTCGAGGGAGATCTTATCTCCTGCAGCCGAGCTTTCCTCAAGGGAGATCTTATCTTCTATAACCGAGGTCGAAGTGGGCGCTCGGGGGAGATCTTATCTCCTACCGTCGAGCTTTCCTCGGGGAAGATCTTATCTCCTGCAGTCGAGGTTGTCTCGAGCTTTCCTCGGAGGAGATCTTATCTCCTGCGACTGAGCTTTCCTCAGGAGAGATGTTATCTCCTGCAGTCGAGGTCGAAGTGGACGCTCGAAGGAGATCTTATCTCCTGCAGCCGAGCTTTAAGGCTTTTGACCTGCCCCCATTAGCACGAGGTCCCCCTCCAGTTCTAAATATGGCAACTATTTGACTGCTTCATCCCCTGTTACCGCAGTTTCTGCACTAGGGAATAATAATGTGGAAATGAAGCAACTTTACTGAAGGGATATTACTGGTAATACATCCTTAGATTCTCTGAGTTCCAAGGTCGCGGAAGCATCATCCCTCTGAGCTCTTTCAGGCAATAAGCACCAGGCCGGATGACCTCCACCACTTCATACGGGCCTTCCGAATTAGGGGTGAGTTTTCCCTGACTCTGAGGCTGAGAGACAGTGGCTCGTCGGAGCACTAAGTCCCCCACTCGAACGTCTTGTTTCTGACTCTGAAGTTGTAATGCTGAGCCACCTTCCATCTGTAGGTCGTCATCCGGATGCGAGCTTCCTCCCTTTTTTCTTCTAGCAGGTCGAGGTCGACTCGGAGGTCCTGAGGATTGCGTTGCTCGTTGAAGCCCACGACTCGCGCAAACGGGAGCTTGAGCTCGACCGGGATAACTGCCTCAGTACCGAAGGCCAAGGCGAAGGATGTTTCTCCAGTTGGTATCCTCTGAGTAGTTCGGTATGCCCAGAGGACATGGTAGAGTTCGTCCACCTAGGCCCCTTTTGTCCTATCAAGCCTCGCTTTGATTCCTTGCAGCAGGATCCGGTTGGTTATCTCAGCTTCCCCGTTGGCCTGCGGATGAGCTACCGACGTGAAGCGATGGGAGATGTTTAGTCATTCACAGAACTCAGCGAACCTTGCCCCAGTGAACTGTCGCCCATTGTCGATTATGAGGGTTCGAGGCAGGCCGAACCGGTAGACTAGTGACTTCCAGACGAAGTCCTGTACCTTGGCCTCGGTAATCTTCGTGAGTGGTTCGGCTTCGACCCACTTAGTGAAGTAGTCGATTGCGACCAAGAGCAACTTCCGCTGCCCCGACGCCGCTGGGAAGGGGTCGAGTATATCCATCCCTCACAGCGCAAATGGCCAGGGTGAGCTAAGCGGAGTGAGTTCGGATGCCGGTTGCCTCTATACGCTGGCGTTCTTCTGACAGTGGTCGCATCTCTTTACGTATTCCATGGAATCATGAAACAGGATCGACCAGTAGTACCCCTATCGGAGCAGTTTTTTTGATAGGGACCTAGCTTCCACGTGACTTCCGCAGAGTCCTTCGTGCACATCCCGTAGCGTGAGGGCGGCCTCCGAAGGTTGGAGGCATCTTAGGAACGGGAGGGAGTACGATCTCTTATACAACCTGCCTTCGTATAAGACGTAGCGAAAGGCCTGATTTCTGAGCTTCCGAGCTTCTTTCGGATCGTGGGGAAGGACCCCTTTCTTGAGATAGGCGACCAGCGGATCGATCCAGCTTGGCTCAAACTCTATCTGCAGGACGACCCAAGGCTGCTCCGGGGTTAGGTACTTCAGAGTCTCCAAAAATACTCCCTTGGTCGATTCGGCCGGGGCAGAAGTGGCCAATTTGGAGAGAAGATCGGCTCTCGCATTTTTCACCCTCGAAATATGTCGAATATCGAAGCTGTCGAAGGTCGGAGTCAAATCCCTCACCTTTTCGAGGTATCTCACTATGCTTTCCTCCCGTGCCTCATAACTGCCGCTGACTTGGCCGACCACCAACTGAAAATTGCTGTAGACTTGAAGCCGATCTATCTTTAGTTCCCTTGCTATCTTTAATCTGACGATCAGCGCTTCATATTCGGCCCCATTATTGGTCATCGAAAACTCAAAGCACAGCGCGTACTCGACGACGACTCCCTCGGAGCTGACCAGGACCAGCCCCGCACCATCTCCAGCAGAGTTGGACGAACCATCCACGTGCAGGGCCCAGGAGCCTTCGAGGAGGTCGGCGCTTTCCTTGGGAAGGTCCGGCTACGGCAGCTCGGCTTCGTCTAGGCTCGGTTCCGCTTTGGTGTCGATCTCAGTCGGCCCAAGCTCAGCCTCGACCGGAATGGCGCATTCTAGCTCAAAATCCGTCAGTATCTGGGCCTTGATTGACGGCCTAGGCCGGTAGTTGATGTCGAACTCCATGAGTTCGATCGCCCATTTTGTGATTCTTCCAGAAGCGTTTGTCTGGTGAAGGACTTCTTTTATCGGTTGGTTCGTGAGGATCGTTACGGTGTGCTCCTGAAAAGAAGGTCGGAGCCGTCTGGTGGCAATTAGGAGAGAGTAAGTTAGTTTTTCCAATCTAGAGTACCTGATCTCCGCATCCCTCAGGACTCGACTGATGTAGTAGATCGACCATTGCATCTTCGCTTCTTCCCTGACCAGTACCGCCGCCAGGGCCACAGGGGAGACAGCTAGGTACGAAAATAATTCTTCCCCGGGTTCAGGCTTTGCCAGCAGCGGGGGTGAGCCGAGGTAGCTTTTGAGCTCTTCGAATGCCTGTTGGCACTCCACCGTCTAGGAGAAGTTCTTTGGTCGCCTGAGAATGCGGAAGAAGGACATGCATCGTTCGACCGACCTTGACATGAAGCGACTTAGGGACGCCACTTTCTCGGTCAGGCGTTGAACCTCCTTGATCGTCCTCGGAGCGGTCATTTCTCGAATGGCTCAAATTTTTTTGGGGTTTGCTTCGATTCCTCATCTCGATACCATGAACCCTAGAAATTTTTCGGAGGTCACGCCGAAGGCGCACTTGGCCGAGTTCAGCTTCACCTTATGCCTCCTGAGTGCACCGAAGGTCTCTTCAAGATCGATGAGGTGGTCCATTGAAGCTTGGCTTTTAACGAGCATATCATCTACGTACACCTCCATGTTGCGGCCGATTTGCTCCTTGAAGACCTTATTAACCAAACATTGGTATGTTGCCCCCACATTCTTGAGTCCAAAAGGCATGACCCTGTAGCAATAAAGATCTTGATCAGTAATGAAAGCAGTCTTCTCTTCGTCCTCGGGCGCCATGCGTATCTGGTTGTAACCAAAAAAGGCATCCATAAAGGTGAGAAGCTCATGGCCCGAGGTTGCATCCACCAGTTGGTCGATCCTTGGTAGGGGGTAACTGTCCTTCGGGCAGGCCTTGTTCAGCTTCTTGAAGTCGACACACATCCTCCATTTGTTATTCGCTTTCTGGATGAGAACCACGTTCGAGACCCAGGTCGGATAGTTAACCATCCGGATGAGTTCGGCTTTAAGATGCTTGTCTACCTCTTCGGCAATCGCTTTCTGCCTCTCCGAGGCATGGTGGCGCAGCTTTTCTCTTATCGATCGGTGCCTCGGATCGACGGTCAGTCGATGTTCCATGACCTCGGCATCGATCCCCGGCATATCCGCTGGGGTCCAGGCGAAGACGTCCGCATTTCTTCTGAGGAAAGCGACGAGCTGCTTCCGAACCTCGGCTGCCAAGTTGGAGCCGATCTGCACCACATGCCCGGCATTTCCATCACTCAAGGGCACAGAGATGAGGTCCTCTACAGGCTCGCCCCATTCCTCAGTGAGATCGTCGCAGACGTTCAGTCCGTCAACAAGATAAGGGTCGGACTGATCTTTCTTATGTAAGGCGATCGAGTAGCAGTACCTTGCTAGAGCCTGATCTCCTCTGACTTCTCCAACTCCATGACGCGTCAGAAACTTCATCTTCAAATAATAGATTGACACTACCGCCTGGAGTGCATTCAGACCAGGTCGGCCAAGGATCGCATTATAGACGGACGAGATCCTTACGACTAGGAAGTCGATCTGAGCCTTGGCCTGCTTCGAGCATCGTCCTGCTGCTACGGTCAATGTTATTACGCCTTCGACTGGTACGGTGTTGCCAGCAAACCCTACCAGTGGAAAATTCATTGGCCCCAAGCGGTCATCGGGCAGGGATATTTTTGAGAAGGCATCGTAAAATAATACATCGGCCGAGCTTTCGTTATCTACCAAAATGTGGCGTACATCATAGTCAGCGATATTCAAAGAAATTATAATCGCGTTATTATGCGAAAATTGGATTCCCTGACCGTCCTCCTTGGTGAAGGCCACGGGCTCCGCGATCCTCTGCCTCTTCACCGATCCTCCGGATTCGCTGGTCTTCCCTTGCTGAGGTCCCCCTGAGATAGTATTGATGATGCCAAGGGGCGGCCGACCTTCCTGGCTCTCCCCACCCAATGGTAATGCCCTTGACCACTCCTCCCGCTCTTCGGGCCGCCTCTGCAGGAATCGGCCGAGTCTACCTCGTCTAACGAGCTTTTCGATCTCGTCTTGAAGTTGGATGTACTCCTCGGTGTCGTGGCCGTGGTCGCGATGATAGAGACAAAACTTATTAGGATCGCGCTTGCTGGGTCGGAAATGCATCTTGTCTGGCCTCGAAAGTTGTTCCCTGATTTCCATCAGTACTTGGGTCTTTGGAGCGTTGAGGGGGACGTAGTTGTGAAACCTTCGTCGGGGAGAGCTTCGACGCTGAGGAGAACCTTGGCGCGCTGTTCCATCCGGGCTTTCCCACCTCGGGGTTCGTGGGGGAGTTTGGATCCGCCAGTGATCGGAAGGAGTCCGAGAGCGCCGCCGAGCTTTACTCCACTTCCCTTCCTCGGCGAGCCTGCCCGGCCCTCTAGCTCGCCGCTTGCTGTCGGCTTCGCCATCCTTGGCCTTGAAGGCCTCCTCTGTCCGGGCATATCCTTCAGCCCCAGCTAACATGTCAGCAAAATCCCTGGGGTACTTTTTTTCTAGGAAGAACAATAAGTCGTTCTTCTGAAGGCCGCCCTTCAGCCATGGCGACTGATTGATCCAGGTTCCGGACTTCCAGCGCGGCAGCATTAAACCGGGTGACATAGGCCCGGATGGATTCTCCCTCCTTCTGCTTGATGGCCATCAAGGAATCCGAACTTCGGCGCGGCCGCCTACTACTGACGAAATGGGCTGCGAACTGTTGACTCATCTGGTCAAATGATAAGATGGTACTCGGCTTGAGTACCGAGTATCAGTTCCTGGCAGCTCCTTTAAGGGTAGAGGAGAAAGCTCAGTACAATATAGCGTCTGGCGCGCCATAGAGCAGCATCATCGTCCGAAAGGCTTCCAAGTGGTCGACCGGATCGGTGGTCCCATCGTAGCTCTCGAACTGTGGGAGCTTAAAGTTCGGCGGGATCGATTCCTACATGATTTTCTGCGAAAAAGAGGGGTCAGTGCAAACATCATGACCACGTGAGAGGGAAGTATGACGAAGTTCTTCGATTTATCGGCTCATTTCTAAGAGCCTTTGATCCAGAAGATCTTCACGGTCTTTGATCTCCAAGGCTTTCTGGTGGAATGGGTGCGAGGCTTCACCCTTGGCCGATCCATGATCCGAACAAGGGCTCTCCCTCCTCTGCCTCTCCAATTCGGGGATCGGAGGTCGGGCTGCCCAAGTCGGTCACTCTTGGACCGAATCACTTGGCTTCGGAGAGTCCCACGCCGGTTGGGCTGGCACTGGGGCTTGTTGGTGCAGCACTGCCTGCACCGCCTCTGTGAGACCACGAACCTGCTGGACGAGCTGGTTGAACTGCTCCATATCCACTGTGGCTATAGCTGGGGCCTGAGTCGCCGGAGATGGAGTGAGAACAGATGGATTCGGATGGGATTGGACCGTGGAGGCCGTCGAGCGTCGAGTCGAAGCTCTCCTGGAAGGCATCTTCTCCCTGGGAGAAAAAAAAAGGGAGATCTTCGGAGATGGAAGGAAAAAATCATTGCCGAGCACTTCTTTAAGAATAAGGGAATCTCGGAGGTTTCAGGCCCTTCCTCTAGCGCCAATCTGTTAACGCAGAAACTGATCGTCGCTGAAGTCTGCTGGGGTTGAGGCCGATGAGGTCGCCGTCGGGGATCTGCAAAATAAAGTTCCGTCTGGGGCCGATGGGGGTGGCTCCGACAGGACCCTCCGATGATCAAGTTAGCTTTGGCCAACAGGAATGGAGTGCTCGGAATGAGTTCCAAAGCTTAGAGGAGAAGAGGAGAGCTTAGAGATCAGAGAGATTAGAGATTAGCGTATCTGGAGGGTCCTTTATAGGCGGAGCTTAGTTGATGGCGATGGCCATACCGCCGCATGGAGTTCGGTACGGAGAGGAAGGCGTCGTCAGGCGGTTGGTGACAACCATACTGGCAAGTCATGGACCGTATGGAGTTCGGTACGGAGAGGAAGGCATCGTCAGGCGGTTGGTGACAGCCATACTGGCAAGTCGTGGGCCGCATGGGGCTGATTATGGAGAGAGTAGTGGCGGCTATATCGTCCGATCTTGTTGTCTGTTGCAGACTGATGGCGATAGTTCGTCCAGAGGAGTTCGGACTTGTAGAAGAGTCCGGCTGAAGGGAAAGCTTGAGAGGAGTTCGGCTGTAGAGAAGTTCGGAGGAGCTCGGCCGACTGAAGGGACGGCCACTTGGGGAGTTCGGCCGAGGGGCGACCGCTGAGGAGTTCAGGCGTCGGGGGATTCCATTAAAGTCCGATCGCTTGGAGTCCAAGGAGCTCGACCGCTAAGCAATTCGGTCGGCTGAACGGGTTCGAAGGAGCTCGGACATTAGGGATTCGACTGAAGCCCATCTGCTGAAGCTCTTCTGCGGCTACTGGTTGCATTAGGCTGAGCATCGAGCTAGACTTCGGTGGAAGTGGGATTTATCCCCAATAGGTCTATTGGGCCTGGGCTGGGTGGGTCAGGCATGACTCGATGCCGACTCTATGCCCAAGTCTAGAGATGTACACAACTTGCAGAGATGTTGTAGGAGGTTACTTCCAGAATTTTAGCTTTCAATGTGTTACATGACAGACTACGGATGCAAGAGGCATATTTTGATGCGGAGAGTTGGGCTCTGAAAGAAAATAAAAATAAATGATTCTTATTTCAGTTGTTTGATTAAAAAAAAATTATTTTTTTTTATTTTTAAAATTAAAATTAATTTTAATTTTAATTATATTTTTTATCATAAATTAAATATATTAAAATATATGATTATTTTGATTTTAATTTTAATTTTAATTATGAATCAAATGCACGATAAGTCTCAATGAAAAATCTATTTTATTGGAACAAGATTTTTGATGCATTAGTAGCATCTTTAGCTTTAATAATGTGGTGAATATTAGTTTTTTAATTATTAGGTAACAGTATAGTTTTTAAAGAAAAAAATCTATTTTATTGATCGACAGCGATTTTCGGTGCATTAGTAGCATCTTTAGCTTCGATAATGCGGTGAATATTAGTTTTTTAATTATTAGGTAATTTTTTAGTATAGTTTTTAAAGCAAAACTATGTTTTGCATTAAAAAATGAGAGAATTTCGGTATTAAGGTTAATTTTTTCTTCACGGAAATTCGCCTTTTGTTTTTAATACACTGAGGTTCGCATCGGTGAGTTTGCCTCTCTCTCCATGAAGAAGTTTCGGCCTCAAACTTTGCTAGCGCAACCTACGTGGGGCCAAATTATACTCCAGGTGGGTCTTACAGCCTCTCGAACCATCTAAGAAAAGTTAAGAAGTTATTTACTTTTATTAAATATTTTGAGCCTAATATTGTTTTAAAGTTATAACAAAAACGAATAAAAATAATTTACAAAATAATTATTAAAAAATAATAAATATTTTAAAATTATTATTATTATTATTATAAAAATGTCCGAGGTTCCTAATCCGAACTCGGGAAGGATTCAACTTGGGGAACTCCAAAACATCTGAACTTCTACAGTGAACGGGTACCGGAGTCGTCCCTAAAAAAAGAGGAGGCGCACTTGTTGGTGTTTTTTAAGGGAACGAGGAGGAAAAAGAAAGAAGTAACACGATTTCAGAGGATCGTGGGCACGAACGAGGTGAGGTCTGTCTTCCACATCGCATGTTAACTGTCAATTTTCTAGTGCCTTTGGCTGTCGGATATTACCATGAGTCGTTTTCCTTAGAGAAAATTCCATAGAGTTTCTCTTCAAATTCATCATAATTGCGTGTTCTATAATGTTGTACCGAATTCCCTACGTTTTCTTTTTCTTGATTGATTGGATGTGTAATTCGAACCACTGTTTCTGCGACTAGGGTTTGCTTTTATCCATGGCGATCATCTCTTTTCGTGTCTTAATTTTTAGTTACTATTAATCTAGGCTAGAATCTGAGAGGAAATCTTTACTTTGGGATTCTTAAACCAAATATGCATGATCCTGATGTTGTAGGGACGAGCTTTTGAAGTTCTCTCTCTTTAACTTCCTTTTCTATGTGTTGTCATTGGTAAGTGATTTTACCGTGTGATTTGGATTGGAAGTTAAGTTGCTAGCCACTGATGTGATATCGATTGTGATAAACTGGAAAGAAGTAACAAGGGAAATCTCCGACTAAGAGCAAAACTTTCACGAAGTCTAAGAGGGATTCTCATGATTGCCTTCTAAAAACCCATAGATGAACCTTTGAGCTGGCTACCAACTTATACATTCGGCCTCTTATGAAAGCAACTCATGATATGCCCTTCTTGGATCGTCAGGTAGAGAAAAAGATTTTTTTTTTTTTTTTTTTTAAAAGAAAACTTATTTTTCCTGGTCTGCTTACAAATCTTGCTCCCTCTGATTGTTATCCGAGGACTTAATGGGATGATTTGGCGCCGTCAGATTTAGGCCAGGGTAAATGCACAAGCAATTAATTGGTCTTTGGATTTAATTCTGTATAAACTGGTCTTTGTCATAGAAGATACTGACAGTATCCTATCTACTGTTCGATTGCTATAAGTTATTTGATTGACTAATGAGCATTGAGAACTTTGAATAGTGTAACTGAACTCAAATTATAACACTTAGCAGTTAGAGATGGAGATGAGCTAGTAAGAACTTCGGCGTATTAGCAATGGTCTTGAAAAGTACCTCATCTATACGTTTCAGAAACCTTATTTTAGGGAAAGAAATGATTTCCTTATAATAGTTTTGCTCAAAGCTTAAAATTCAAATCTTAACCACTTTTATAAAAAAAGCTACCATAATAATACTTCTTGTATGTTTACCACTACTCTTGTAAGTTTACTGCCACTGAATACTGAGTAGTGGAAGTCACTGCACCCTGAAATGGACCAGCAAAAAGGCAAAGAAGGCCTTTATTTTTTTTTTTTGCTTGGAAATCTGTCGAAAGAGGAGTTTTGTTAAATGTGAGAAGAAGTACAAACTTACAAGTTTTCCTATCAATGTGATCATAAGCTATAATCTTCCGGACTGGTATTCATGATCTTTTATGGTCTATTGCTTCTGCTTCTCCATGATTCTAGGTAAGTGTTATCCTGTTTTCATTGTGGTTCCCGCTGAATTAATAATATGTGTTTGCCCATAGTTTATGAAATTATATCCTTGACAACAAACTCGATTCCTAACCTAATATCTCATAAGATATTTTTCTTGCTTGGATAATATTTCACTGCTAAACCTTGTTGCTTAATTGTTACTTAGCCTATGGCAGGGGACAATGTCCATGGAACTCAATAGACCTCAAAGAATCCGGTGTTCAATAGCTCAATAGTTGCATCAGTTAGATCTGGAATGGTCCTGAACTTAAAACTTAGTCAACATAAATCTACTTTATCTTTCTCCAACAACTAAGAAGGAGTTGCTGATGATTAACTGTATCTTCATAGTTACAAGCAATGAACAAACTCTTACAGTGCTTTTTAAGTTGAAACATGCTAGTAATTGATCCACATCCATTCCTTGGGCTCTTATGTCCATCCTTAATATTCAAGGCTTCTGCAATTTTTTGAATTGTAGTTCCTCAGTGAATCAGTGGCGTATTTTTAATGTGGTTTTTCTAGCTCAGTGATGGATCAAGAATGATTAGAAGTCCAGGATCACTTCTGAAGCTTGTGTTCTTGTTACCATCTGAAAAGTGAGAATAATTATAAGCCTTCAAACAATATCTTTTAGAGCAAGGGGAGTTTCTTCTGGCCAGGGTTGAAGTCCTGGGCTTGTCATCTGCTCCAAATATGACATATTCAACTTGCAAGCTTACTCCGGCCCGCTGGGGCCCCAAATTATTCATTTTCCCCTGTTGGTTTTCTATCTAAACGGTCATCCTGGACTTTACAAATTTTACTTTGGCATCATTTTCACTTAATAGAACAAACATGGTAAATCTAGGTTTCTCTTTATCCACTATGATAATGTAATGTGGAACAAAAACCTTAGCAGCCTGGAGTGGGAATAGGGGCTGCTTCCCAGCATTAAGTAAAGAACTGAAGGCACAGAAGGTGTCTAGTAAAATGTATTAGCATAAACTAACATTTGGTGGCTCTATTTCTAGAAATACATGAAACATAGATGAAGGAATCAATAGCAAAGAAGATAGTTAAATTGAACCAGAACTTGTTAAAGATGTGTTATATCAGTTGATGCATGGCAGAAAAGAGTGGTGGAAGTGTGTAGAAGCAGGTGTTGCCATTGCACTCTAGGTAAAAGAACTTGGCAAATAAAATTAGAACTCGTTGTGAGTGGAGCTGATTGCTCTCACAAAAGAATCATGACTTTCATGAAGCAGTTGGTTTGAAGATGCAGTTGACAGTCAGTGTTACATATAAAAAGTCATCCATTGATATTTAAAGATTCATCATATTTCATGTTTCAGCAGATTAGTTTCGATTATCTGCCAAATATCTTCATAACTTGGGAATAATTGGAAGACCTTATCCAAGGTTATTTAGATTAGTGAAGATCAGTGATAGATTCGATAGTGGCTGCAAGTCTCCCTGGAATAGTGGCAAGCCTCCTTAAACTGGCACTTTTTTTTTAGAAAAAAAGAATTACATTGGGGATGTTACAGACCATATGGAGAGGGATGCCACCAGTTGAGCTCAGTCTGACACTTGTAAGTGATAAGCTTAGAACATTACTTTCTTCAAGAAGAAGTAAATTAGTAGCCTCTTTATTTGCTCACTGTTTTCATTAAATTTCTCCTTGGGCTTGAATTGTTCATATTCTTGAGTTACTCTGGTAA
The DNA here is from genome assembly GCA_006176705.1 of Cocos nucifera. Taxonomy (NCBI): domain Eukaryota; kingdom Viridiplantae; phylum Streptophyta; class Magnoliopsida; order Arecales; family Arecaceae; genus Cocos; species Cocos nucifera. The sequence continues at coordinate 155,921 of QRFJ01002025.1, read as the reverse complement.
TATTTTTGATGTCTCTTTCTTTCACGGTTTTGTCATAACCTTCAATAGGGAATATGTGATACCGCTTCCCCTTCTCTGTTTTCTGTTGTGCATGAACAACTTAGAGTTTATTCAAACTCTATTCTCAATGCTTGCTTTAATTACAAATTAATTGCTTTATGGTATATTTACCATTTACATGATTCATGAGAGCATTGTTTCTAGCAAGCAAACTTATTCATTATCACTGACATAATGCAAGTTGGCAGTTAGGATATGGAAACCGATCAGAAACCGCAAACTCTATATCGCTGCAAAAGATGCCGCAGGATTGTTGCTGCTCAAGAGAATGTGATTCTTCATAAACAGGGAGAGGGTGAACGATGCTTCAAATGGAAGAAAAGAGATGCCCCCCCTGGACAGTGACAATAAACCTGAATGTTCCTCAATATTCGTGGAGCCTATGAAGTGGATGCTAGCAGGTAGGCATGGCATTTATTATCTTTTTTGATTGCTTGCTGAACAGGCATTATGCATTGTTAGATCTTAATATTGCCTTATATTTTAACATGCCATCTCTTTCTTGTGAATCAGTGCAAGAAGGCTATGTTGAAGAGAAACTTTGGTGCTTGGGCTGCAAGGCCCGTTTGGGTTCATTCAACCGGGCAGGCATGCAATGCAGCTGTGGTGCTTGGGTGAATCCAGCATTTCAGCTGCATAAGAGTCGGATTGATGAGTGCGCTGCATAAAATGTCTGAAGGCATGACCATGTATAGCAAGTTGGAAACCTGAGCATTGAGAATTCAGTTGAATTTTAATGGCCGGTAATGGTGCTATTAGAAGAAATGTTACATTAATGGCTTGAACCAAGCGTTATGATTTTATTTATCTAGTGATTTCTTTAGAATATATATATATATATATATTTGCATGTTTTGTGGAAGTGACATCATGTTACTTCATAGGGATTGTTATGGAAAATAAATTGTCACGCATTATGGAGTGTGAAACTTACAAACTATTTAGCATAGAATTTAGAAATAATCATTACTCGGGCTAGTTAATTCAGAACCCTCTTAGTCTAAAACATACAAGAAGGACCCATTTTCAAGCTAATTCTGAATATGATTTGACCAAATTTAGTATCAATTGGGCTAGCAATGAAAGCAGAAAAGGTGCCTTCTTATCTTCATATCAGCGGAAGAAAGGGAAGAAGATAGGTGTGCTTTTAAAGAGACTACTGCAAAAATTTGTTGTGGAAGATTTAGATCCTTGCTTCATTTTGACATATGGTGGGCACAAACAGGAAAAGCAGAGAGTTATGTTGGACATGCCCTGTGTTTCTTTTATGGCCAATGCTTGGATTCATAGCTGTTTGTATTACTATACTGGAACGTGCTGGTTGTTTACCTAATGTTGCTTGTAGCCTAGTTGACCCCCCCCACTGCCAACTGATTTCTCATAGGGTACTCAAAAAAGTTATTGCAATGTAGTCCTTGTGGGCATGTGCTGGATTTCTGCTCCTATTTTTCAAAAACAAAGATCAAAGCAGAGCTCATTTGACTTGGACTGACATGTGTAAAGCTACTACATCTCACACATAAAATGGATTGTCTCTTTTTGATGAAACATCCGAAATGGATTGCCAAATTGTTAGCTGAGCTAATAATACTGGGGCACATTTCTAGTTTCTATCTGCTAAACTTTCTAAGACTACATGGACTCCCCCATCCCCACCCATCTTGCCTATTTGAGAAGCTTGTCCGTGCTGAAACCCTCAATAGTCTGTGGGCCTGTGTGTTGAGAGAAAGAAGACTTGTCCGTGCTGAAACCTTCAATGTGAATGACTAGGTTGAACCAAGATCGGTGCCACTGGTCCGGTGGTAGGTTCAAAGGACACCAATCCGATTTTAGGCTGAGATGGTAACGGTGCACAAAGCTAAAGAAGGGATACAGGACCGTCGCATATTTACTTCATCTGTCTGTTAACAATTCAGCCACAATTAGTCAAACTAAGAGCAAATGCGAGCTTGGCATCTGCTTGCATTGCATTTGAGGCAGAGAATCCTTTCCCAACTGCACCTCCAAATGGGTGCCACATTGCCTCCCCTGATTTGATCTCCTTTCTCACAAGGTGGTGGAGGCTGGAGAAAGGGATGAAGAAAAGAGATAAGATTGAAGGGGCCATGGAGCCTCTCTCTGCCATCACCTTTTTTCCATGTGTTGAAGGGACTCGGAGATCAGGATCCAATCTATCAATCACTTGGATGAAAGGACAAATGGGTTAAGATGATGAAGAACTGGACGGGGACATGAAGAAAGGGTTGTCCAATAAACAAAGGGAATAGGCAAGAACAAGGAGGAAGTATGATGAAAAATTATACCCTATGCCACATAAACTAATGTGCCTGGTGCACAGCTATCTTGGTGCACGGTATGATTTCTCGTAGTATGATGGACGAGGACTGAAATGACTTAACCTGGAAGACCTATGGAAAAGTGCCTTACCCTGTTATATCCATCCATATGCTACAGCTTTCCATTTAATTGCAATCACGAGCCCCTCCATGTTCTTGTTCCAGTTGGGGTGTAATGCCTTGGATTATGGGGCATTGGCCATCCTTTTGGGTTCTCCCCTGCCACCCATGTTGACGTTAGTGGAGCAGGAGTGAGCTGGTGTGGTTTTCTAGCCCTTGTTATGGAATCTTTGGACAGAAAAACGAAGCCATACTTCTCTCCAATTTACCTTGCTCTGTTGCCAAGAATAAACACCAGGTAATGAGTTTGTTTTGTAGCGATTGGAGGATTGTCTTCATACACAATCGCTCTCAAATTAGTGAGGAAAGCAAAGAAACAAACAAGACTGATAAAAGCTGCAGAAAATTTAAAGGGCCGTAACTCTAGGTCATGTGCTCAAAAGCAGGATCATTATTATAGAAATCGAACATATTCTGGTTCCTGACCTCTCTTTTTTTTTTCCAATACGAAAGTAACATAAAATTCTTTGTTACTGCTGACCCCAACTCTTCTCGTGGAGCGACTCCAAAGAAAACTTCAAAAAATCTGTATATGAGCTAGCATCATACTTGTTTTTTTATATTCTATCTCAAATTAAACTAGGTAGTGCCCATTAACTTAATGAATGGTTGATAGGTATCCCATCTTTTATATCAAAAAAAAAGGGGGGAAATCCAGGTAGTGCTCTAGAGCTAGAAGCTCATTATCCAGTAAAATGCCTTCAACTCAACGTGTCATCCTTCGCCAGAACCCAAGTAATTATTAAAAAACGAAAACAACGAAGCCGGTCCCTCTAAATGCATTTCAAATCTCCTTGCAACTCGGATCCCATGTTCTTCTTTGGCCAAAATCTAAAGCAACTAGTCTTGATGACCAAGTTGGGAGAGATGATTATTCCTAAGCACGAGCGTTAGGAGTAAATCTTTTTTTTATTATTATTATTTTCTTTTCTATAACATGTTATTTGAATATTTTTGTGATAAAATCATCATACTACAATACAAACATGGGCATTTATAAATTTTCAAGTGCCTATCAGCTTTCTTTACTTGGCGTATATAGTCATGGTAGGCATTCTATAATTTTACTTCAAAAATTTCTGACACGTAATCCACGAAGAATCCAATTTCTTTAAAATCCCCGAAGATTTTACCATGCCAGGGAAAACGGGATTGTCATTAACTACTATAGAAAAGTCTCAAAAAAGAAAAAGAAAAAAAAAAATCTTTGCAAAGATGCTAATGAGCCCGGACTTATAAAACCAGGAAAGGATTCTCCGAGTGGAAACTATGCTTGATTTGTGTCTAGTCAAACATATCTATGAAGCTCATGGCCTGTAGAAGTAAAGAAGAGCATTCCTATATAAACAAAGCAAAACATCCCGTTCAACGAGTCAAGTGACAAATAATCGAGTCATTCGAATTAGAACTCAGCAGCAGACTACCCCAGACCTCAAGTTGCGCCACTACGCCACCATACAGGCTGCAGGCACAGGCATGAGTTAGGTACGCCCGGTAGCCATTCCAGCTATCCCGGCAAAGTTTTCTACAGAAGTAAAGCTAGTCCGGCTAAGATATACCGACGCAACGCCGGCTATTCCAGGCTGAGCGAAAGCCTAGAAATTTTATGAGAGAGGGACTAGGAACCTTTCCTGTGGTATGACAAGGACCGTGTTCTAGATCTAGACAGACCAAGTTTCTTCCCCGTGCCACGATAAACCGAACTGCATGTTGGATTCCGGACAGTGCAATCATATCATGTTTGAGGAAAGACAGTGCAATCATGTCATTCATTTCTGTAAATCTTTGTCACACAATTTATACTAAGTTGTGCGTTGTAAGTGGGGAAATAGGACCTTGTCTTCACCATCGGAAGAGGACTACGGCAAGGAGACCCTCTCTCCATGCCTGTCGGTGGTGTCCTTGGTCGAATAAACGAGCACGGAAGCTGGATCCTTTCATATGGACTTCGTCCAAACAACGGAATATTTGCGGATGACATGCTAATCTTCAGGAAGGATCACCAACAACTGGGAGCTATCAAGTTCTCTCTATGCTTTTGAAATATTTTCAGGGTTCAACATCAACTATGCCAAATCATCTGTTATCTTTCTTGGTCCACATGACCACCAAGGATCTCCTTATAATGCTCCATCGCTTAACTGCTGCCTCAAAAAGCTTCCTGCCAAGAATCTGAGTGTCTTGTTGCATGATAGACCGCTCCAAAAAGTTCGCTGGTAGCCTGTAATTAATTGACAGAGTTGATCGTAGATGAATCTTTTGCCATCGTCTAATTAATTGGAATTGAAACAGTGCACAAATTAAAGCATAAATCTGCGGGAGGTCTAGGCATACGTGATCTCCGTCCAACCAACTGCGCTTTGCTAGCCAAAGTGGAGATGGTGCCTGATCAAGAGCAACCATTATTTTCAACCTTGGCCGCAAATAATTATTATTATGGATAAATATTGCAATAGGTCAACAAGTCAACCAATCTAAGATCCAGGGGAACTTCCGCCTCACCAGATACCCAATCCGGTCCAACCCTAATGGTGGAGGTTTTAACACTCATTCTGAGTCAGCGGTGGGTACAAGTTCCAAGACCTGCAGCGGATTTGAGATGGGATGTGGCTAATGGCCAAAGCTATCTTGAATCTGACCCAAATATTTATAAACTCACTAATCGGCTCTCCAGCCTTTGCCCTAATTGCTCAACTTGCTCGTCCTCATGACCTCATGACTCTCGTCATCGGATCACCCTCTCTCTTTCCAATTACAAACCCTAATTCACTCTCTTCACCAAGCCGATTGGTTGCAAGCCAATCTGCCACTCTTCTTCTATACCCAGAATTTATTTTATCTGTTTTGTTTATAAGAAAAAAATGCAGCTTTATCTAATATGACCCATCCAGCCCATCTCGTCTAACTCTGTCCGTCTTACCTCACTCCATCCTAAGGTAAGTATAAGGCATGTGTTGCTACCCCAATCCATTTTAAGGCATCAAACTGACAGGATCAACAAATGTTGGTGAGATTGGTGGAGATGCTAACTAGATTAGCGAGATCGGTTTGAGCTCGTCATTGGTTCCCAAGCTAAACAAGTTGATCTGATTGCTTGATAATAGCCTGCGCACTACGTCTCAGCATAATGCCAGCATAGATTAACTACATACGATTGTGGGAGCGAGCTGTAATAATTGCCAATCAGAGAGAATCCGAATATCTTTACGCATCCTTAATGCAAGCCACATGGCAAACTCCTATTAATCGTTTTGCCATATTGATTAGAGTCATATTGGCACATGATTCTCGATTATGAAGCAAATACAAGTAATGGCCTATCCGACCCATAGCTTCAACTTGTTGCCATACGACTCGTAAGATCTCCTGCTTCACCTTTTTGGTAGGGCATTCTCAGTGCATCCTTAGGTTCCCTTGCGGTACCATTCTTCTGCCTGGTGATGGTTCTAAAATTATAATTTGGAAAGATTATTCATGGGTCAACCATGCACAACAGCACCGTTGGCCAAGCCCTGGATCTCCTGGATCCTATGTCTATTCTTTAATCCACCGGATATCGCTCCAGCAACAACTTCAGGATTTCCTAGTCATCACGGCCAACCTTATTCTCTACTGCCTCATTCAATCCTTTGGAGAATGGAGATGGACCACTGGTCACATATTCACTGATAAATCCCACCACCAGTTCTCAACAGCTCTAGGCGATTCTTTCTGTGGCTAAGAGAATCTGGTCCTCACCTTTGCCCTCCAAAGACATCCGTATCTTTGCCTTGTTGACAACTCGAACATACGTAATAATAGTGATATATATCAAATGAACATATTTTAGTTTATATTATATTTTTATCATGATAGTATAATAAAATAGATATATTATATTTTGATATTAATTAATTCCCGTAACATCATCTTGTAATGAAGATGGACGCTATCATGTATCGCAGGAAAGATTAGCTTTTTAGATTTCAATCTTGTTTCAGAAGTCTTAGAATGAACCAGGAAATTTTGGGAGAGAGAAGAGATAGTAATTAACCTTTTCCCTAACTTTTTTCCTATCACTAAATAAGAATTAATTAATTATTAAGTTACAATATAAACCAACAATTATTAAAAATGCAAAAGTCTATTGTTCTATGGGAAAACTTTCAAGAAAACACACCTATACATGTGAAATTTTTAGCTTCAGTGCCATGAAGTTAATTAACCATATATATATCTTGATTTAATAAACACAAGTTGGGAGTCGACAAATTTTTCATTTTTTTTTTTTAATTTTTATTTTCCCTCAAATCTATGAGTAATATAGAAGAGAGGGATGTTAAGAGTGGTGGCAGTTTTTTTTTTTTTCCCACTCCTTTGAGATAAGTGCACATCCTACGGCTATGAGGCTGATTCGATCCCGCTCCAAATGCGGTCCTGCGGGAACAACACGGTTTAAGGCCCCAGAGCAGGAACATCATAACATCATCGAAGATTGGGACATTAAGGTTGTGAGAAACGCTATTAATAGCAGCAAAGGACCCTCAGAAAAGGAACCCACCTTTGTACCCACCGCAGTGCAGGGAGGTCATCCAGCTGAGGGTGACGTAATAAAGCCCTGCATCTGAGAGCGGGTGGCACACCCAAGGCCAAGGCTCTGCTCTCCTAGTAATAAAGTTTGGATCGAGTACAATTAACTTTTCTGTGCTGAGCTAGCCGGTGCATTAAACTAATAGTGCACAGCATCCAAAGATTATGGGTATCCATTCGTTGAAGACATCATCCTTCAAGTTGGTCTCGTTGAAGACCCGCACCACCCTTATTTGGAAACTTCTGAATCTAATGCAAAAGTTGGGTTCATGTATTAACACATGCACTATGGAGATAACTCTGTCACCAAGGACCTACATGGTCTTCCTTGTAATCCTTTTGTCGTTGGATTTTTCGTTCCTTTATGCTTTATATTATGACAATTACTTTTCATTATAAGAAATCTTAACAAGGGAAGCCTAGCTATCAAAGCTCGCATGGTTCGTGGCTTTATGGCAAATTAGGTCAATAGTTTTTCTATACTCATTGCCAACCACCACTAATGGAAGAAAAGTGCTAGCCCCATGCTCATGGAATCTCCCGTAAACTAAGAATAAGTGCATCACAAGGATCATGTAATGATGGAGGGGACTGTAGAAAAATCAAAAGAAGGTATCAGCATGTGACATGAAGTATGATGGTAACCAGCTAAATTATATCTAAGGGCTCCTTTGAATATTGCTATTTACTATTTTAGGTGTTAAATAACAAATCAAAGCATCTAAATACCTAACCAAAAGATAGCAAGGGAGGGTAAAACAGGAGCACTCATTAAAGAGTTGAACTCCTTCATATTGGCTAAACCACTAATTAAAGCTATAATTATAAATCCAGCATCTTAATTAAAAGCAACGAATTTCATCATTATGTACATATAAATGTAAGTTGGCTGCCAGCCAAGATAATGAGATATAATTTGAAGTAGTTCCATTCAATTTAGTTTTAATATGGCAAGTTATAGCATCTATATAGTTTATAAAAGATAGATAAAATTATTATTTTCTTTTTCCCCTTTCATGGATGGAGAGAAGTGCTAGATTATTGGTAAATAAAATTATTTCTAATTTTAATATATATATAGTTATATATTTACAGAAACATAATTAATCTTTTTATAATAATTATAAAAAATATATTTTAATTTGATCAATATTTATTATAAGAGATCAAAGATAGTATTATTCACTATGGCTAATAATATTATTGACATTGATACATGAATTGGTACACTATCACATTCATAAAATATATTTTAATGCCTGACAAGCCGCAATTTAAAAAAAAAAAAAAGAGTTGATTAACTTAAGACATAATTATCTCCACTAGCGGGCAAGACTGGTCAACGAGAACAGGCCATTTCCATTTACCAAAAAATCAGAGGATATACTGCAAACAATTTTTTTTTTTAAGAATTAGTGCTCCATATCGGTTTTGGTATTAGGTGAAGCATCTGGTTACGTTTTATTCAATTTTCTAGCCGGTGGCGCGGAGCCAAGCCAGCGGCTGTCACTCGTTATCATCCTCGAGGGTGGACGTCAGTCAGGCTCGGCTCCTCCGTTCGCCACCGGCTCCGTTCTAACTGCGGACTTGACGTCTAACGGAATATTCCACAAGATCCGAAGGCAGGTGCCGCCGTTATCTGCTTAGCTGGAGGCCGCTGGATCGCTTAGGGTTCCCTGAATCAGCCAGCTGGCACGGCACGCCGCACATGGCCAGCTGCCCCTGTCGCGAGGGAACACCAAATTACCAAACTAACCTCTTACTTTCCCAAATTACCCTCCTCAAAGCCAAAGCCCGAATATTATTATTATTATTATTTACGGAACTTTCTCTCTCCTTATTTCTCCCCCTCCACTACCTCCGTTCACACTCGCCAATAATTTACGCCGAAAAATTAGACCCCGTAAATAAGGGTGTGTTAGTCATTTAACGGGGTCCGCAAATCTAGCATTGGCTTGTGGCTCGCGCGAGAGGCTAGATCTCCCAACGCACGGAATCTCTGCATTATTTGTCTCACGGGAAAAAGAAAGAAAAATAAAATTGTAGTAAACGCAAGAAGTTTGGAAAGGCACGATAATATCCCTACTGTAATGTTTCGAATACGCTTCTCTCGTAACACGGACGTTATATAACAAAGCATGGATGTTATTATAAAGGAAAGAAGTCGAGAGAGAGAAACTAACGGTAACTGGACGAAGACGGACGTTGACGTGGGTTCGTTCTTCCTCGACAAGCCTAGAGAGCCAGAGTAAATGGTCTACTATAGAGAGACGGGGGGCGAGGGGGAGATAGAGAGAGAGAGAGAGAGAGGGAGGACGGATGTTCTCGTGAGAGAGAGAGGGAGAGAGAGAGAGAGAGGGGCAAAGAAGGAGAAAGGGCCACGGAAAAACAATAAGAAGGCTCCTCCTTTAATTTGTGCTCTCTCTTCTCTCTCGTTTCTTCTTTCTCTCTCGAAGCTCCAAACTCTCCAAATCTACTCACATTCATTCCTTGCTTCCTCCTTTTCCTTCACGAGATCCTCATCCACCCCCTTCCCACCTTCCTTTGCTCACACCTTTTCTCTCTTCATGCCTTCTTCTACCGCCAAGAGACCATTTTGCTTTCGGCCTTCCATTCTTTTTAGCCAATACATCTAGTAGCCTTGGCTCGTGTCGGTGGGAGGAGATCTAAGCGTGAAGGAAAGGTGGCATTTTGAACCAAAAAATGGCTCATCCTGAGGACAGGACTCCCAAGGCCCTCACGGCGGCCGGGCTCGAGTCGATCTCCGACCGCTTCCACGCTCTCAGCTTTGAGACAAATAAACCCGACACTAGGGAGTTTCTCGATCTCAACTCGCCCGTCTCCCCCCTCCCGACGCGCCCCGCCTCCACCATCACCCCCAGCAGCAGCTCCAGTTCCTCCGGCTCCTCCATCACAGCAAAGCCCGTCCCCAATGCCGCCGCCGGCGGCGGCCGGAAGCCAGAGGTCGGCATCGCCGGGCGGCGAAGCCACTCCGGCGAGTTACTGGTGGGGTCTAACGACACCGGCCTCGGCACCATTGATGGCCGGACTACAAGACCCGGGCACCGGCGTTCCGGCTCTGGCCCTCTTATTTACTCTGGTACTAGTGTGGGCGCCAGTGCCAGTGCCAGTGCCGGAGTCAGCGCTGGCAGCAGCATGGCTAGCTCTCCGCTGACGAATGTGCTCCCTGCCGGCAACATCTGCCCGTCGGGGAGGATTAGCAAGACCGGCATGATGAGCCGGAACGCGGCGAGGAGCGACGTGCTCGGTTCCGGGACCGGGAATTACGGGCACGGCAGCATAGTGCGTGGCGGGACGAGCGGCGCCGGCTCGGGGAAGCCGCCGGGCTGCGAGTTGTCGGTGGGGAGTGCCGGGGATCCGGCAGTGAGGAGGGCGATGGCGAGCACGGATCCGGAGGAGGTGAAGAGGGTGGGGAACGAGCAGTACAAAAGGGGCCATTTTGCTGATGCTTTGAGGCTCTACGACCGGGCGATCGCCATGTGCCCCGACAACGCCGCCTGCCACAGCAACCGGGCGGCGGCGCTCACGGGGCTGAAGAGATTGGCGGAGGCCGTGAAGGAGTGCGATGAAGCTGTTCGGCTGGATCCGGCTTTCGGGCGGGCGCACCAGAGGCTGGCTTCCCTGCTTATAAGGTGAACATCGAGTCGTTTCCTTTGAATAATCACTCATTGGAGATTTGGCTACTGTTTTGATGGATATGTTCTTCTAAGAATATGATTGCCTCCACATTTTGTTCCTTGTTTTCTATGGGCATTTCTTAAAATCTTTGTTATTTTGTACGAGTATGGCATCTGTTTGCAAAAGATCTGATTTTTATTGGTTATAGATGCTTTACATTGATAACTTGTCAGTCTGAGCAAAATTGCCATCCAATTTCATGATGTGCAAGTGAAGTTAGATTTTATACATTCTTTACATGGCTAAGCGCATCGATACAGTGTAGATGGCTCTCTTTGATTCACCAGGATGCCATCTGGCTATTTTAGGCTCATGCTTCGCAGTTTTTTTGTTGTTTTGCCGTTGCCGTTCTTGTTTTAATCTGAGAGGTGGGGTGTCCCGGCCATGAGAGTGTCTGTTCGAGCTTCCAGTCTCTGGAATCCATATCATCAATGTCTTATGAACCCCTGATCAACGAGATATAGGCCCGCGTTTTGGCATCTCTATCCTTGGTGCATGCAGTGGGATAGATTTCTCATGTCAGAACATGAACCCATCATTTTTCTTGAAACGAAGAAAAAAAAAATTCATCTCGAGAAATTAGGGGACCCTGTTTTACTTTTCAGTTTAGGTTCATGGTACTCCAAATTTACATGAATTAGATTATCGATTCATCCAGAAAAGTTCTCTAATCAGTTTCAGATTTGCAGGATATCTGTATAAGATTACCCTTCAACGTTTTAAACTACTAAAAAAGAATATAGCCCAACGTTTCCTTCCCATATCACATTGTTGAAATTTGAAACCATTTGAGTACATGCACTTGCAAGATCTGATTTTTAACTACAGGTTAGGACAGGTTGACGATGCCCGGCAGCACCTCTTCTTGGCTGGGCCACAACCGAACCCTGTTGAGTTGCAGAAACTGCAGGCAGTTGAGAGGCATTTGGGCAGGTGTGCAGATGCCCGGAAGATTGGAGATTGGAAGAGCGCATGGAGGGAAAGCGATGCTGCCATTGCAGCAGGAGCAGACTCTTCTTCGCTGGTGAATATTCCTGAACTCTCATTATGGCTTTTCATTCTTAAATAATTGATAGCTACGTGTAATTACACTTTGAAAATAAACATGCTCGTCTTAAGAGGTTTGTATTTTCAGCTTCTTGCTTCAAAAGCAGAAGCCCTGCTCCGGCTCAATCAGCTTGAAGAGGCCGACCTGGCAATATCCAGTGCATCCAAACTTGAAAGCTCATCCTCATCCTCTTTGTATACCAAGTTTGTTGGTATGATCTCCAATTCATTTGTCCACTTTGTTCGTGCCCAGGTTGAAATGGCACTAGGAAGGTGAGGTTATCAATTTGGAGTTCCACAAGGTAACAGGCAAAGATCTTGGGTGCGTGAGAGTGGGTGGTGGTTTTTTTGCAGGTTTGAGAATGCAGTTTCAGCAGCTGAGAGAGCCAGGCAAATAGATCCTGCGAACCTAGAGATCACGACAATGCTGAACAATGTGAGATCTGTTGCACGGGCCAGATCCCTCGGAAATGAGCTCTTTAATTCTGGAAAGTTTGCAGAAGCATGCTTAGCTTATGGGGAAGGACTCAAGCATGACCCCTCAAACCCTGTGCTCTATTGCAATAGGGCCGCTTGCAGATCGAAGCTTGGACAGTGGGAGAAATCTGTTGAGGATTGCAATGAAGCCCTCAGGATCCAACCCAACTACACCAAAGCACTTCTAAGACGTGCTGCCTCCAATAGCAAGGTGAACTTTCTTCTCCTGTTTGTTCTTAATGTAGTCTCCTCTACCATCTGAGTTTTCGGGGCTCTGGGATTAGCTTTTTATTCTTCTTTTTTAAATGATTAGCTGGAGCGGTGGGCTGAAGCTGTGAGAGATTATGAGGTTCTGAGGCAGGAACTTCCAGGTGACACTGAGGTGGCTGAAGCCCTGTTCCATGCCCAAGTTGCACTGAGAACATCTCGCGGTGAGGAGGTCTCCAACATGAAATTTGGTGGGGAGGTTGAGGAAATTACAGGTGTCGAACAATTCCAAGCAGCTATTACTTTACCTGGTGAGCTTTATTTGATCTTTTTTTGTTTCTTTCCAAGACTATCAAATCAAGCATATTATGCTCTTCTCTCCTTGCTCATAATGTCAGATAATTCTGTCCAAGTCCTCCTTCCTGATAGTAGGCACAAGTTACGTTGACAATGATGTGATCAGTATGCATTTAAAATTAAGCCCCGCTTCTTAAATGATCTATAATTGTTCTTTTCATGCTTATTTGGAGATATTGTTGCTTCCAAATGATCATCTTAACTGTTTGTATTTTCAGTATAATGTGGCACTGTAGCTGCCAGAAATAATTCATCAGGACCCCATTGCTTTTCTTTTTTTTCCTTTTCCTTTTCCCCCTTCTCCAAGTTAAGTAAATATATTAGTTACATTGGTTTACCAGTTGCATATAATCTTTTCCTAACACTAGCACTCATTCACCTTGTTATTCGCATGGTAACTTTAAAGCGATACTTTTCCAGGAGTTTCTGTTGTCTATTTCATGACCGCATCGAACCAAAACTGCAGCCAGATCACCCCGTTTGTGAATGCCCTTTGTACCAGATACCCATCCGTGAATTTTCTCAAGGTACTCTCGCAATTCTTTCATGCATCACATCTTATAGTTTCTCAACTTCGTCGTGTTAATTTCGCGTTTGTTTGTACTAAGGTGGATGTGAATGAGAACCCAGCTGTTGCCAAGGCAGAGAATGTGAGAATAGTCCCGACGTTTAAGATCTATAAGAACGGAACAAGGGTTAAAGAGATGATCTGCCCAAGCCAGCAGGTGTTGGAGTACTCGGTGAAGCACTACGGTTTTTAGTTAAGGAAGTTATTGGTTCTTTGGTGTTTCATGGCACCTCCACCTTCTTCAAATTATACAAATGCTAGCGCCAATTGCGAGCCAGCCATATAATAATCTATTGAGCAAAAAGTATGAACCACAGAGAGGGGAGCCATTTTTCTACCTTCTATTTGCTGTTCTTCTTTTATTTGTTACCATATTTATTCTTTGCATGGTCTTATTACAACCCATTTTCCCGTGTAGCTTTGGTTGCAAATTTCATATATCCACCATTCTCGCTCGAAGAAGCTTGAGTGTGCAATTTATCTTCACACCCCCCGGGGGGGTGGGTTGTGTGTTGGAGGAGTTGGGGGAGTGCTGGTAGAGGTATGTTAGATGTATATGAACCATACAGCAAGCATTGGAAGAAATTGGGATGTGAATGGTGGGTGCTGCTGGTCTGTGCGTGTTTGAGAGAGAGAAAGAAAGCTGGTAGAGATATGTTAATTGTATGATACCACACGCCAAACGTTGAAAGACATGGGGAAGCGAGTAGGTCCGGTGGGTGCTGCCAGTGCGAGTATTGGAGAGAGAGAGAGAGAGAGAGAGAGAGAGAGAGGTTACTGGTGCTGGTACATGCAACCGTTGTTCTCAATACAAACACAAAATTATTTCTTATTTCACCATTGGCTTTTAGTTCAATTTTTATAAGTCTCTCATCATTCATTCTTGAAGCATTTATGATCATTATCTGTCTTTCTACCAAATTATCCTTGAAGTGGTGGTTTTTCCTGAGAAGAGCTACGGTTGTTTGGTGAGCAACACTCAGATGCTGCATCTTAATTATACTTCGGTCCTTGGTCCTGGTTATGTGGTGGGGACTCGTTCTTCTACGGCATCCATCTGGAGTTAGAAGAGAAAAATTAATAGATTTGGTCAACATCTGGAATAAGTTTATTTATTCTCTAGTAATTGCCGAGAGCCTGCTTAATCTTAATAAATTTCGAAGTTGATGGGGTCAGAGAGTGTGAGAGAGAAAGCACCGGTAGAGGGGGGTCGGATGCATTCATTGCCTTGGAAACGCGATCTTCTTTCCCTCTCAATTCCCTCTCCCATTTCTCCATTTTATGCTCATCTTTTTGTCCGTAGAAAATGTGGCTCTTGGCAAGTGCCAGGAGCCACAGTCAGAGGAGGTCCACGGGGGGATGTTACGAATGGAGAGATGCATTGGGGATGGTCCCCTTGGCCCTACGATGGGTTTAGACCCCTTGAGGAACGGTTAAACTATTAGGTTGATGCATGTGAGAACAAGGCCATCCCCTTAATACCGTGGCTCACTCTGTCTTCTATTTTTGGGCCACATGGATGCATGCATGTGCGGTCCTCTCTTCCCTTTGGGCATGCTTCTTTCTCGACAAGTGGGGCAATGGTTTTGACCCGGTGTTGCTTGGGATTGGTAGAAAAAGGTTATCATGAGCGGTTACATCTGATAGCAAATTACTTTGCAGCTGAGGGGGTCTTGAATTACAGGATCCGATGATCACTAATTATTTATGAACAAAATGGTGATTGATCGGGTCACCTTCATTTCATTTCACAATGATCATTGATCGCTAATTATAGAAGCTATAAGACTATTAGAGTGCTTAATTAGAATAGAACCGACCTTGTTTGCAGAAACAATCGCCCTCTGGATCCATGCAATTTTTCCCTTGATATGATCTCTACATTTATGCTGTTAACTCTATGGTTTGCGATAAATAATTTTCGATTTCTTTTACATATATAGCTTAGGAGGGCCTTCTACTGACACCCGCCACGCTCGACGGAATCGAAGAGATTGCCGATGCAACTTGGGATCTCCTCTTACCCAAGGGACAAGAGGTAATACCAATTAAACAGGCACTCGGTTGTATGCTAATGAGAGGATTTGATAAGCACTCATACGAGGCAATTCACCGACTGATCAATCAAAAACTTTTCGTGCTCACTGGCTTGAGGCATGTGGTAATCTATGAGTTGAGAGAGGGAATGCCTGACAAAGAAGATGACGTATTCAATTACCAAAGAGAGAGAGAGAGAGAGGATAACGTATTGATGATACAAAGAAAAAAGAGGAAAGTTTACGGTATTGGATTAAATACGCTTATCCATGCAATTCAGGATTTGGGGGCTCATGGAGCAGGACGACCTTCTCCTGGATGTTTAGGCTCCACTTATGTGATGTGGGATCTTCAAATTCAAATAATATAGCTTGCACTTTGAGCCTTCCAGATTTCCACAAGCTTGCGAATATTCTGTGAACCAACTATACGCAATGCAAACAAAATTAACAAGCCCTCCACTGTTTCTTCACATGTGACAAGGGTCATATTTAGGCCAACGAACCACAACTTGATACAATAGAAGCTAGCTTGACATCTAGAATCTAGATGCATAGAGTCCATGATCATCCTCAAGCATCCTCTATGACCAATCACTAACTTCATACTATTTGCTTTGTAGGCCTATGCTCTCTCTCTCTCTCTCTCTCAAATAAGATAATGGCGACCATGCAACCTTAACTTCCCCTTGATTTTTTTTGATCCCTTGCAAGATCAAAAGTGAAAAGTATTAAGGAATCATTTGATTTGTAATTTTTTTTTTTTGAGAAGTTGATGCCTAAAAAAATTATTTTTGCATATTTGGTTGACTATAAAAAAAATCATACATTCTACTTAATTAAATATTTACTTTCTTAGTCATGCAAAATATATATTATTCCTTTAATGAAGGGAAAGCCGTTATCCAATTTTATTTAAAAGCTTGAGGAATTATTTGGTTCACGAGAGAACCTTTCTTCCTAGGAAGTAATTTTGTGGAAAGTTATTTTCTAAAAATAAAATTTTGGCATGTTAGTTGACTATGAAAAAAATGATTTCTTGCAGGATGACTTATGTTTCGTTGAGCAACTATTTTTTTTGAAAAACTATGTAGAATACCTAGATACCTTTTTATTCCTAAATTTTATATACATAATAATAATATTATATTTATATTAATATAAATATAATATTAATATATTATAATATAATATTAGATCATAATAATTTATTATATTAATATAATACTAATATATATTAATATATTAATATTTTAATATAATAAATTTATTAATATAGATATAAATATAATATTATATTAATATAAATATTAATATATTAATATAAATACTATATTAATATTAATAAAATATTATATTAGTATAAATATTAAAATAAAATTAAAATATAATAAATATTATAATATTAATATAAATATATATTATATTATATCCGGTATTCTTCCTAATCATCCATTAATAATTTATAAAATCTTAGGGGTAGATCTTAAAAGAATCTTTTTGGAAAGAAAAAGCATCATTACTTCATATCCCGTGGGAAGTTTCAAAGTCCACTTTTCTCGTGAGTTTCTACTTTCCATGAAATATGAAAAGTATCCACTCATGGAACAAATTTTTTTATTCTTTCTCCTCTTAAAACTTCAATCAAATAAGAGACTCTCTCTTAACTTTTTAAAAATTATCTCTTTTCTCTTCTACTTCTTGTGAACCAATGAGTCCTAAGAGTATTTTTGGAAAAAAATTATCTTAATTTCCAACCGATAGGAATTGAACTTCTCGTATCCTATATAGATTTTTTTCATAAAATGTAGGAATCTTTTGAAAACTCATGAGAGTTTTTTTTTATTTTTCTATTGACCATATTTTTCCTCCTGTTTCACGCAAAGCACACAAGCCAAATGAGTCCTAAGGTTAATCCCAAGTTCACCGGAGATTGATTTTAAAAACATGATGCACCCTATTGGTCATCGCAGGATATTTCAATCAAGATTTAAATGAGGTAACAGGTATGGTGACCTGGCCAATTAAACAGTCATTAGTGAAATAAGTGTGGTCCATCTCTGGAACACATCGCCCTGTTGGTCATGCTAATAACATGTACTGTCAAATGGGCTACAGCCCTTAGCAGTCAACACGGACCCAGCTGAAGTACGAGTTGCGACGTACGCGGCCGGTGGTTGCAGTCTAATTCGACGAATTGAAAGTTGATGGTAATGGGAGAAGGCCGATATGAGATCCATGGGTCTCAAAGTATGGGGGCTGTCCCCAAAAGAGACGGTCCACAACAGGTGTTAACAGCTTGCAGTGTCATCATCTACCTAACGTCAATTCATTACTGTACAATCTTCTGGTAGAGACATATCCCTCCCGCCTCTGCTCCCTTGCGATCATTGCTATTGCTATGTACAGTTTCAAAGATTAGAAAAAATAATGTTCCGAAAGAACAGAGTAGACTCCACAGAAATAATGAGCAATAAACGAGGCCATCCAATCTATCATATTATTTACCTCACGTAGGTATATCGAAACTCGTCGAAAGAACACTTGCAAAATAAATCATGGATGTCGCATTTCAGGGGATGGAAAGTAACTATAAGATTCTGAGCCCTATGAAGCCCAATCACCACCATTATCGAGTCTCCATCCACCACCACCTCGTCAGCCCCAAGGATCATCCTACATAAATAATATCTTTCAAGATCACCCTTAGCTCTATAGCGGACACAGTGGTATCCACTAATCATGATAAATCAAGAGTCGGATCATCAGATTACAAAATCAGTGCCACCTCTCTCATCACGACATTGCAATGAAAATTGACCTTCAAGGAGGTCTAGGATGGGAGCTCCTAGGAGAAGGTGACTCTCCTCCATGCTTTATAAGAAAGAGTTCTAAATTCTTAAGATCAAATTAGACGACGAATCCTTCATAATTTCCACAGCTTGGGCCATGGCCCTTTCAAAAACTAGCCTTGCTGGCTGCTAGCTCATCTCAAAGACTTCGACATTACATCATTGTCATGTTTTTCTCTCGCTCATAAGAAAAAAAGAAAAAAAAATATTATCATTGGCCGGGACAAAACCCCTTAAAATGATAACCATTTAAGAGAAATTATATCGCACACGACATGTATCATATAACCATACATCATATTAATCATTTCATCTTTTTCTATATATCTTATACGTCATAGACTTCTCAATAATTAGTCCGCATGATGGAGACGAGCTAATTAGCATGGCACATGGTCACATGGATGCATGCGGTTTAGGATGTAGCAAATTTTTCGCAAGAAAAACGAATATAGAACTATATTTTGAAGCATATGATCATGCACAACCATTACGAAAAGATTATAAATATTTTGAAATATATTTAAAATAATAGTGAATAAAATATTATATTTTATTATCAAAAGATATATTTTAAACCATGATTACCAAAAGATTATGTTTCGAAACATATTTTGGCTAGTTTTGTATAATAATAGTTAATAAAAGGTTATTGTCATCATATATGAATTAATACAAGCATTAGATCCTCAACTATATTCGGCAAATTAGTAGGCAAATTGAGTGACCCAAATGCATGTGACATCGAAACCTCTCGGGCTATTTGACCAAGGGACACAGATCCAACGAGAATGGCTATTAAGGCAGCTAGAAATCATGATTAGCTGATCCATGATGTGTTGGTTAAGGAATCACTCTCAAGCTAAATGATGTTAATTATTACCAGCAACCTTTAATTTTCACCTGAAACATCAAATCCACTTAATAGCCGTGTATGTGAATAGCATGAACCGATTGCTCTAAATTTACCAAATTGTCTTGTTTTAATATAAACTTCCCTTTCAATATTTGCGGGACTTGGCTGCATGCCTATATAGTTTGCATTTGTGGGTATGTTGACACCTTTGGGTTTAATTTTCCACCAATCAATCAAACAGACTAGGGAGGATTGCAGGCGCATCAAAATATGTGTTGGTGCGACGATGGCTGTTATATCAGATTACAAAATTTATCCCATTTATATCTGATTTATGAAAGCTCCATCTCCATCAAATTCCCAATAAAGACAATTGTTTATGTGAGCAGCAGTCGCCAGCAGATTGGGCTATATCACGATGGCTGCAATTCCAGTTGGAGGGGGTCATAGGTTTAAATCTTGGGAGATGCCTTCCCAAATACTTCATCTGAGCAATCTTTAGATTTTCTTTTCCTTGTGAAAGTGATTTTTAATATCCTTATTTTAATGTTCATGAAAAGACTTTCCACATGACTGCATCTCTTAGACTTGGTAGCAAGAAAAGAAAACAAAGATGATCCACAAACCGCTTCATAATGATGACAATTACAATTGTTGTTTGATTGGCAAAGCATACACCACGGCACTAAGCCACAATGCCATCGTCAACAAAGGTACACATTATTTTTAGGCCTTAATTTGCAATTTAAATATATAACTAGCACGGACACAATTGTAGGAAACCAAGCAGGGATGAAGATGCAAAGAATCACTATGACTCATTCAATACCAAAGAGTACGCCAGCTACCGCCCGGCGGCAAAGGCCTCGACCGGGAAGGTCTTCGTGACCCCAGCAAGGCTCTTGAAGTGGATCTTCCCGGTGGGCGGGTGGTCAACGATGATATCATTCACAGGGGGCCAGAGCAGGAGCTCCTTCGCCTTCACCCCTTTGAGCTTCTTGATGCGGTGCTTCTCAACGTAGCCATTGATCTCGGTTGCATAGCTCACAAACTTGCTCACCATCTTGAAGCCGTGCTCCACCTTCTTCTTCTGGACGATCCACATGTAGCCAGTGCTGTTCACGAAGCCCACCTCGACCACGTCCGCGAGAGGGAGGAGGCCCAGCGGGAGGCCGAACTCTCCGAGAAGGGAGAGGGCCAGCTTCATGCCCTCGTCATGGCCCTTCTTGACGATACCTCCCTCTTTCTCGGCCATGGTTTGGATGGCAAAATAAAAAAGGTCTTGGAATTGGAGGGAAGATGAGCGCGGAAGTTTTGTGATACGGGTGAGGGAGGTGTTTGATGTTGTGTGTGTGGATATATACGATGGAACTCATTAAAAGGCATGCCAAACGAGTGGGACAGGATGGCAGCCGAAAATAAGAAAGTTGTGCTTTGAGTTGATCGTCACTTTTGTAAATGGATTCCTCAAATGCTGTTGTTTATCTTTTTTAGTAGCGGACCAGGTTTATGCCCTGCTATGATGGACCTTTTGATGGTCTTGTGGGTTCGGGTTATGTGAAAAAAATAATGATTGGCTTTTTTTGCAATGTCAGGATCATGCAATTGCCGCTCCCAGATGCATTGAAGAAAGATACTAGAGTGCTTTAAAAATTGTATGATATGTGATTCAATGGTTGACATCGCGAAGAAAGATCCATCCATCGTTCTTTCATGCATGAGATACCACCCAAAACCTAGCGTCCATTGGCCAATCACAGATTGAAGTATACAAAATCTATAATGCACGATGCAAACTATATATGCTGGCGGCAAAAATGAGATGACATTTTGTAAATATCATGACAGTTATGTTCCCCATCAATCCAAATATTTTGATATACAATTAGAAGTCAACAAATTGGTTGGGATAACTTTGTAGGCATGATCTAATGCAATCCACTAGAGGTGAATTATTTTCTCATGGTCTGGAAACAAGCATGTTATACCACAATTTGGACCAAATCTGTGATGCCCCATAGTTAATTGCTACTCTTACTAACACTACATCCCACAATAAACGTACCGCATGTACCTATTTCTAGAACCTTGCTCCAAATGCGTCATAATAAATAACGCAATTCAGGCTCGAATATTGGAGCCTTTCTTTCTGTTGGCGGCCTTGGGTCACTAATGGGGTGGGTTAAGGCAATAAACGGCCCGTCGTTGTATACGTTATGACCCTATCAGATGTAGCTTGGCTGTGGCCCAGGCCGCAAAGTAGCAGGCGTGGTTCGCGGCTGACTGGGCCAGTGATCGTGTGGCGTGGAAGCTCACTTGAGGCCCTTCGTTTAGGTCCATCATGTCCACACCTTTGATGCTGGGCTCTCTAGGAGGTTTCGTCAAAATTAGGTAGCTAACGATCAAAACCAGCGTGCTGAATATGCCGGTATTGTAATGGATGTCCCCATGACACGTTGGGAACATGTTGCCCGTCAGAATCTAGCAGGATTGGCCAAGAATATGAAAGAAAGTAGAGGGGGGTGGTGCACGGGGTCACCGAGCCCAATCTCCAGGACACGAAATGAATAAGGTTGGATTCTCTATGGTACATATTTTGCAGTGTTTACTGTTGCACAGGCTCGAATAAATGCCACTTCATCCATCTAGCAGATGGAGGGCTATAGGTGCCAATCATGAGGTTAAGCCACAACCCAGTGTTTGCGGGATAAAATGAATTTGGATTCTTTGCAATGTAGAATGCTGTACGGGAGATGGATGATGTGGGAACGAACCAAGCTTGTATAGCACTCTATGGTGGAAAACATGCACGATTTAGAATCCCGACTCGAAATGACTAGTGCTTGCGTCGAGATTGGGCTTGGGCTGGTGAGTGGTGTCTCCCTCTTCTCCGGCTCCAGCTGTCCTCCCCACCCAATGCACTGACGGGATTTTGGCAAACGGGACCTCAGGTTAAAATTATATTCCATCTGCAGCCAGACTACCGTAGAGACTTGTTAGCATTAAGGACGTTGGTTTGCGAGTCGTATGCCTGCACTTTGAACGATCTAATTGGTTGAGGACTTCTCATTCGGACCTCAACTTTGTAAGTCTCATGCCAAGTCCTAGTCCCTTGATTGTGGTTCACAATCGCATGGCTTCTTGGACCTGCAGGTATGATTGTTCTTGGTTTTTTTTTTTTTTCTGGCGTGTTCCTAAGTACACCAAATAAACTTTCACCGGGGAGAAATTTAATTTTTGATTGCATGTTTCTTGACATTCAATGCATGATATTTTGCTTGCTTTGTTGCTCTTAATCGTTTTCTTTTTCTTTTTTTTTCTTTTTTTGGGTACATCAAGAGGAGCCAACAGACTGGAAAAATGGAAAGAAAAAGGTCCATGACGGTACGCTACATTTTATGTCTTTCAAATGTAATGCCATAACCTATTGCTCTTTGTTGACGCAGAAACTTATCGTCACCGGAGTTGAGGCCGAAGAGGCTGCCGCCGAGGACCTGCAAAATAAAGTCTCGCTTAGAACCGGTGGGGGGTGGCTCCGGCAAGACCCTCCGATGCTTAAGTTAGTTTCTGTCAACAGGAATGGAGTGCTCGATAGAGTATAGAGGAGAAAAAAAGAGTTTTCAGAACCTGACGTAGGTATATTTGGAGGGTCCTTTTATTGAGGGAGCTTGTTGTAACCACCTTGGTTAATGGGCGTCTCCTGATTAATGCCGGTCGTTATTGTCGATCGTTATTGCCGATCATTATTGCTGATAAAAGTCGATCATTATTGTTGTATAACCATAGCGAGATTGCCTGCAGAAATCCATCGTAGGGAGTTCGGCCATTGAGAAGCTCGTCCATTGAAGAAGTCTGTAAGAAGTCCGGCTTCCGTAGAAGCTCGGCCCGAAAGGAGGCTTTGGGGGAGTTCGGCTCCCGCAGGCACCTGGCTGTACCGATGCGGAGTCAGTTCGGCTTTTGCAGGAGTCTGACTGAAGCTCGGCGAATGAGCAATCAAAAGTAGTTCGGCCCACAGCCGACTGTAGAGGAGTTCGGGCGTTGGTTGTCCGAAGGAGCTCGGCCGACTGAGAGAATGGTCGCTTGAGGAGTCCGGCCGCTAGGCGTATGAAGGAGCTCGGCCGACTGAGAGAATGGTCGCTTGAGGAGTCCGGCCGCTAGGCGTATGAAGGAGCTCGGCTACTGGGGAGTTCGGCTAGATGTAGGAGTTCGGCTAAGACGCGTCGCCGAAGCTCTTCCATTGCTATCGGTCGCATCAGGCTGGACACCGAACCTGACTTTGGCAGGAGCGGGATTTGTCCCCAACACTAGCCCCCCCACTCTCGAGTTCGAAACTCGAAGGAAGGGAGTGCAGAAAAGGCGACTGTCGAAGTCTTCTTCTGGGCTCCGGGCTCCGTGCTGGTCCGGGTCGAAGCTTGATCGAGGTTGGCAGGGTCGCTCAGGGGAGATCTTATCTCCTTTGGCCGAAGTCGCTTCTCGGGAGAGATGGTCGGACTTGCTTTTTCGGGAGAGATCTTATCTCTGGCCGAACTTGCTCTCGGGAGAGATCTTATCTCTGGCCGAGGTTATTTTTCGGGAGAGATCTTATCTCTAGCCGAATTTGCTCGTCGGGAGAGATCTTATCTCTGGCCGAAGAACTTGCTCTCGAGAGAGATCTTATCTCTGGCCGAGGTTATTTTTCGGGAGAGATCTTATCTCTGGCCGAATTTGCTTTTCGGGAGAGATCTTATCTCTGGCCGAACTTACTCTCGGGAGAGATCTTATCTCTGGCCGAGGTTATTTTTCGAGAGAGATCTTATCTCTGGCCGAACTTGCTCTCGGGAGAGATCTTATCTCTGGCCGAGGTTGTTTTTCGGGAGAGATCTTATCTTCGGGAGAGATCTTATCTCTGGCCGAACTTACTCTCGGAGAGATCTTATCTTTGGCGAGGTTTTTTCGGGAGAGATCTTATCTCTGTCCGAACTTACTCTCGGGAGAGATCTTATCTCTGGCCGAATTTGCTCTCGGAGAGATCTTATCTCTGGCCGAGGTTATTTTTTCGGGAGAGATCTTATCTCTGGCCGAACTTACTCTCGGGAGAGATCTTATCTCTGGCCGAGGTTGTTTTTCGGGAGAGATCTTATCTCTGCCGAACTTATTTTTCGGGAGAGATCTTATCTCTGGCCGAACTTACTCTCGGGAGAGATCTTATCTCTGGCCGAATTTGCTCTCGGGAGAGATCTTATCTTATCTCTGGCCGAACTTACTCTCGGGAGAGATCTTATCTCTGGCCGAGGTTATTTTTCGGGAGAGATCTTATCTCTGGCCGAACTTATTTTTCGGGAGAGATCTTATCTCTGGCCGAACTTCTCAAGAGGTTGATGGTCTTTACCCTGCTCGTGTTAGGACGAGGTCTTCCTCCTGTTCCTAACACGGCGACTGTTGACTGCTTTTTTTCCCTATCATTACATAGTTTTGGCGCCTAAAAACAACACATCGTTGAAAGGGAAGAACTTTATTAAAAGGAAGCCACTGGTAATGTATTCTCGAATTCTTTGTGACTCAGGGTCGTGGCAGCGTTGTTCCTTCGCCCTTCTTCATGCGGACGATCTTTCCTTTCTCATGCTGGCCTCCTTACTTTGGAGTATGCTTCTCCTGGCTTCGGCGCTGGAACCTGGGGTAACGACGTCGTGAGGTGGTTGATCTTATCGTTTCTCATTATGACAGCGCCCTTTATCGATCTTCAGGGTGACGTCGAACGAATTCACCCAGCCGTCCCTTTCTGACAAGCTCCTCGATTTCGTCTCGAAGCTGGATGCACTCCTCAGTATCATGGCCGTGGTCGCGATGGTAGAGG
Organism: Cocos nucifera; assembly: GCA_006176705.1. Classification (NCBI taxonomy): domain Eukaryota; kingdom Viridiplantae; phylum Streptophyta; class Magnoliopsida; order Arecales; family Arecaceae; genus Cocos; species Cocos nucifera. The sequence continues at coordinate 130,904 of QRFJ01002025.1, read as the reverse complement.
CAATACTTATTTCGGTCATGCTTGTTTGGGGGAGATCGTAACCCTTCTGGTCTTGGCAGTTGGTTTTTAACTTCGGTGAGAATCTGAGTTCGAGGAGCGTTGAGGGGGGCGTAGTCGCGGAATCTTTTGGGAGGAGGGCTTCTTTGTGCTTCTTTGTAAGCTCGGGGAGTTCGGGTCCGCCTGCTATCGGATGGAGTCCGTGAGCGCGGCCGAACTTCATTCGGCTCCCCATTGCTTGCCAGCCGCTTCCTTAAGGCTTCTTCGTCCTTCAACTTGAAGGCTTCTTCCGCACGGGCATATCTCTCGGCCCGAGCCAGTAGATCGGCGAAGTCCCAAGGATACCTTTTCTCCAGGGAGAACAGCAAGTTATTTTTTTGAAGGCCGCCCTTGAATGCGGCCATCGCGACAGACTGGTCCAAATCCCGAATTTTCAATGCAGCAGCATTAAACCGGATAACATAAGCTCGGATGGATTCCCCTTCTTTCTGCCTGATGGCCATTAGGGAGTCCGAGCTTCGGCGTGGACGCCGACTACTGACGAAGTGGGCCGCGAATTGTTGACTCATTTGGTCGAATGATAGGATGGTACTCGGCTTGAGTGCCGAGTACCAGTTTCTGGCGGCTCCTTTAAGAGTAGAGGGAAAAGCCCGGCACAGGATGGCGTCTGGCGCGCCATGAAGCAGCATCATCGTCCGGAAGGCTTTCAGGTGGTCGACCGGGTCAGTAGTCCCATCATAGCTCTCAAACTGTGGGAGTTTGAAGTTCGGCGGGACTGGTTCCTGCATAATTTTCTGTGAGAATGGAGGGTCGGTTCGGATCTCATTACCATACGAGGGAGGAGCGTGGCAGAGTTCTTCGATCCGTTGGCTCATTTCCAAGAGCCTTCGATCCAGAAGATCTTCATGGTCTCTTGTCTCTAAAGTCTTCTTGCTGATCGGATGAAAAGCTTCTCCCTGGGACGAGCTGCGGTCCGAACAAGGGCTCTCCTTCCATTGCCTTCCTTTTCCGGGGATTGGAGGTCGGGTAGCCCATGTCGATTGCCTCTGGACTGGACAACGCGGCTCTGGAGGATCCGGCACCGGTTGGATTGGTACGGCGGCTTGCTGGTGCATGGCTTGCACCGCTTGAACTGCCTCAGTGAGGCCACGAACCTGCTGGACGAGCAGGTTGAACTATTCAGCGTCTACCGCGGCCTGGATTGCCGGGACTGGAGCGGTAGCGGACGGACCCGGACGGGATCGGGCCGCGGAGGCCGTCGATCGTCGGGCTGCGGAATGAGCCTGAGTCACCGGGGCTGGAGCTGGAGCGGATGGACTCGAACGAGATCGGGCCGCGGAGGCCGCCGATCTCCGAGTGGAGGCTCTCCTGGGGGGCATCTTTTCTCTTTGGAAGGGGGTCTGAATTAAAAAGAAGAAAGATCTCTCGAGCACTCCTTTAAGAACAAAGGAACACCGGCTTCCTTTAAGAAGGGAATCTTTGCCGGTAAGGCCCTCCTTCTAGCGCCAATCTGTTGACGCAGAAACTTATCGTCGTCGGAGTTGAGGCCGAAGAGGCTGCCGTCGGGGACCTGCAAAACAAAGTCTCGCTTGGAACCGGTGGGGGTGGCTCCAGCAAGACCTTCCGACGCTCAAGTTTGTTCCTGTCAACAGGAATGGAGTGCTCGATAGAGTATAGAGGAGAAGAAAAGGATTTTCAGAACCTAGCGTAGGTGTATTCGGAGGATCTTTTTATTGAGGGAGCTTGTTGTAACTGCCTTGGTTAATGGGCATCATAACTATCCTGATTAATGCCGATCGTTATTGTCAATCGTTATTGCCGATCGTTATTGCTGATAAAAGTCGATCGTTATTGTTGTATCACCGTAGCGAGATTGCCTGCAGGAATCCATCGTAGGGAGTTCGGCCATTGAGAAGCTCGTCCATTGAAGAAGTCTATAAGAAGTCCGGTTTCCGTAGAAGCTCGGCCCGAAAGGAGGTTTTGGGGGAGTTTGGCTCCCGCAGACACCTGGCTGTACCGATGCGGAGTCAGTTCGGCTTTTGCAGGAGTCTGACTGAAGCTCGACGAATGAGCAATCAAAAGTAGTTCGGCCCACAGCCGACTGTAGAGGAGTTCGGGCGTTGGTTGTTCGAAGGAGCTCGGCTGACTGAGAGAATGGTCGCTTGAGGAGTCCGACCGCTAGGCGTATGAAGGAGCTCGGCCGACTGAGAGAATTGTCGCTTGAGGAGTCCGGCCGCTAGGCGTATGAAGGAGCTCGGCTACTGGGGAGTTCGGCTAGATGTAGGAGGTCGGCTAAGACGCGTCGCCGAAGCTCTTCCGTTGCTATCGGTCGCATCAGGCTGGACACCGAACCTGACTTTGGCTGGAGTGGGATTTGTCCCCAACACTCTTGATTGGGTGTTTGATATTCCAGAGTCTTAATATACCTCTTGCTGAAGGCCGAGTGCTAACAGCTTGGGTGTCGATTCAATTACCACTAATATCCATCGGTACTACCAAAAAAGAAGAGAACTCGCTATCTACGCAAAACAGAGGAACTGGTCGCAAATCTTTGTTTTACTCAAAACCAAAATATCTTGGAAAGCACATTGCCACATTTCTTGTTGCTCTTCCTCTATGCTTCAAGTACTTGACGAGTAATCTATCAACATATGCGGACGAAGCCACAACTAAGACATGAATTCGCGTTTTGGACATTCAACCACAGTGAGGCACTACATGGTCATTTCATCCTTCATACAAAAGGGGGGATCCCATGGTCACATGGCATTTGATCCAAGGCCGATGGCTTTGCTCAGGGAATAAAGTTAGGCCGCAGAAAGCACACCCAACCCAACCTTGTCCATGCTTTTCTCATTTAAATATAAATTTCTCCCCTCTTTCCCTCCATTTTATATCCTTAATTAGATTATTATGATACAAGGCTTCAACGACAACCAGCTGAAGGAAGAAAAAGTTGGAATCCAATCTAATTCCCGCAGTGCGTTCCACGTTGCAAAGCGGCCTCCACTTTTTATTGCTTGTCCTGCGAGACCAAACAAGTTAAGTGTTACAAATTCTTGATCCATACAACGAATATAACCCCATTCATTTGCCTCTTTGTCAACTTGCCCATCAGCCCTTCCCTGCTCTTTGTTGGGGATGGATGTTACATGAGGGCATGCAAGGAATCTTAAGGTGTTTCCTGTGGGTAATTTGGGGTATAGAAGGTTCCCCAATTAGATTAAGGTGATAGGATAAGGATCCCTACCTGAATTGGCACGTCTCTCTTTGGCCTTGGAAACTTCCCAGGTGCTTCACAGGGCAAAGAATTGGGAAAAGAATGGGTTCATGGCCTGCCCATTTTCCTTGTAAAAAGAAAAACACCAAAGAAAACAGACATGAAACCAGTTCCCTTTTGTTAGATTGCTCTCCTCACTAAAGCTTGGAAAGTCAATGAGAATAAGAAAATCCAGTACCGCGAGCTGCCTGCTGCTTCCTTCCCCGTCTCCTGCGTCATAATAGATAGCCCATTAAATCTTAAAATGAATCGGACCATGTTACTTTAATGTCTGAATTTAAAGAATAAACAACAAATTTAGCTGAAAATAAGATGGTTCTGGCTTTGGTTGTCGTACCATTAGCATATAGTTTCTTTATGTTAGCGAAGCAAGAATAGCACGCTTTCGGTGAGTGCTGGCACTATTTGCCTAAATATTACTTTCGTTCCTCTTATTCCACCTAGGATGTAATAATTACCGAATATACTTCTGATATGCTGACAACGATTGCGATTCTTTTTTATTTGAAGCAAAAGGCGGCATGACATACCTGTTTCAATTCACGTTATAACTTTAATCCTTAATTCTTATTGTTATATTTTGCGTTGTGCATCGTATCACGTCCAAATACGTACAAAGGAAGGGAAAAAAAAAAAAAAACTCATACTTTGCTGGTACCCAAAAAAAAAAAAAAAAAAAAAAGAAGAAAAGTCTACAACAATTACACCACCACCGTTCAGTGTAGCTCATGTGCATATAGCTAAATAATGCTAATGCATACTTCCGCCCAAAAAAAAAAAAAAAAAAAATTCTAATTCATACTAATATAGCGTCACATCTTTGAAGCACAACAATATGTTACCATAGATGTTGAAGTGCAAAGCCTAAAATTTTGGTGTTAAAATTAATCCTATTCGACATATGTTTCCTAATTTATTTTTTTTAAAAAAATAAAAAATAATGCTCTAGTATCGTCCAATTGGCTTAAAATAGATGAAGAAAAAAAAAAAAGGAAGAAAAGAAAGTGGAAAGAAACCATCAGATATTATTCGTAGAAAACATTGAACATAAATTACTTTAAACTAATGGATGCATTTACGATAATAAAAGCCACACAGAATTGCTAATATACCCGAGTAGCAGATGAAACGAGGGTAACGGATGCAGTAGATGTCACTGTACCAAGCCCAACGTTGTAGGCCATGGTCAGATCCGGCTGGTACAGCCCGTAGTTCCTCTCCGACGTCGGTCCGGGCTTCATGTCCTCGTTAAACAATGCAAACAAGTAGACCTCCAACCTTTGGTTGGGCCTGCAAGGAGTCCCTTGGTTCCTCATTTGCCTCATCAATAGGTTCCTATTGTAAGCCCTAGCATTCTCAATATTGGCACCAATTTCATTTGGGTCCCCCTTGGAGGGCCACCCCGTCTCCGACACCCTAACCTCCACATTACCATAACCCATCCGAGCAATGGCGAAGACCACCGCATCAACTTGGGCATAGAGCATGTTGTCATATTGTAGCTTTGTGTAAGGGTCCACCATCCCTTGGTTAGGGTTGAGCAAAACGTAGTCTAGTGGAACCCGATTTGGGTCATCCTTGTAGGCAAAATAAGGGTATGCATTGATCCAAAATGGTGAATTGGTCTCCGCTAAGAATTGAAGGAATGGCAACAGTAGGTTGGCAAGTTCTGGCCGGAACGAGCCGAATGATGGAGGGTAGGAGTTCTTGAGCACGGCCAGCGAGTTTGCAGTCGAAATATGAACGTAGGAGTCGAGGCCGAGCTGAACAAGGGCTGCATGGATGCTAACCATCGCAGGGACGAGGCTTGACGTGAGGGCCGTGTCGTTGCTTGTAAAAACCTCATTTCCTACGGCGATCCCAGAGATTCTTGTGGCAGGGAAGTAAGGCTTGATGTTGGTCATGACCCACTGTAGGGCTTGTTGGGGATCGGTAAGCTGGGGAACTACTTCATTGGGTACCGTTACAACGAGATCGATTCCAGAGTTCGCAAATGCGGTTAGAACTTGCGGGTTGGTGTCGTAGATCCGTATCTTGCTGATCCTGAGGGAAGTCAACAGGGTAACCACTTGCTCTGGTGATGGCAGATTGTTGGCTACCTGACCATAATTGATGCCTAGGGTTGAACCAAGTTGAAGAAAGCCAAATTCTGCAAAAAAAAAAAAAAAGAAAAAGAAAAAAGAAAAAAAAATGGATGACAATTAATATAGATTATAATTGGAATATTTTTTAACATGATTTATTAGAAAAAAGAAAATATGTAAGACAAGAAGGTGGTACATAATGGGAAACAGCATTCTATTTATTTTTCATAATTTTAATTTATGAAAGCTTGAAATGAACATGGACAGAAGTCTAAAAGGGATAGGAAGCAACAAAAGAAGACAATTAGAGGTAGGAAGTAAGCTAGGTGTGCTTTGGGAGATTTTCTTGTTAGCATAAGATTATACACTTAGGTGCATTATAGCTATTATAGAATTATGACCTCGAGATTGATAGAACAAGAGAAGGGAGCACCTGAGTAGAAAATATTCAACAGAAGGAATACAGGAACCATTCTCGCTCTGAAAAAGATGGATAAAAACATAAGAGAAAGAACGAGGACAGAAGATCGAGGGATTTTAAGGAGAGGAGACTGCAAGAGGAGGAGAGGTTCTCTCTCTGCAATTCCTTTCTTTGCTTGTGTGATGATGGTTGGGAAGGGAGGGAGAGGGGAAGTTTGGGGTTGCCTCGCCTTGACCACATTGTCTTAGAAGGAGGCTTTATTTAGGTTTCTAGTGCTCGACTCGTGCCGGGACTACTTTCTAGCAAGCAAAGGTTATCTTTACAACGACGCCATCCGTGTCCTATTCAACCAAAGTGACGACTTCACCCCCTGTTGCTGCTTTAAGTAAGAAAATAAATAAATAAACAAAAAAGGAGTACGCTAATCTTTTATGTGAGCCAAGATCCAAAACAGACATTCCATCAACTCCTCGTAACGAAAGACTTGGGGCTCTTCGCAACGTTAAAAGGGCGCCAACTGTGGACAAAAGAATAGGGAATGCTACCTTGACCTTTCGAGTCCATGCATTTGATGTTTGAGTGCCGATTGGGTCGTGGATGCTTGTCTTAAAGGGGTATCATGGTGTGATTTATCTGTTTTGGACAAGGCTGTAGCCAGCTATCCTTTCAAAGTTTGATTGAGAAATCTTTCATCCATCTACTAAATTCGCTATGTATCGGTGGTATATATGCGTTGGTTCATGTGGGGGTCGCGGCTGGATGCTTGCTTCCACAATGGATGGTAATAATGGAGAAGTGAGTGCAGGAGATCAGGTCCACTAGCTGCGTAGTGCATCTGTGATGCCAAGTGAAACAAGGGTTGGTCTTTTAGATTTGTGATTGGAGAATGATGCCATATAGGTTGCGGATGAAAACAATCATGCTGCTACCTGTCAAGCTATTCCTTGCCACCAAAGCAAACTTAAATTTATATCAGAAACAATATTTATTTGAGTGGGACCCCAACAAGAAAATGGTGTGGACTATCGGTAATGATACAATTATTCGAAAGGAAGTTTCAATGACAGAATTGGTAAAGTTACTATGGAATTATATTAGTGACCTGCATTCAAAGGGTCCTGTTGTAATTTTTGCACCAAAGAATATATAATTGGTATTCTTTCCCGATACCGGCTATTGGAATGCATCTTGTACAGATTTCAAAGTATTCCAAACTTTTTCATTCATCCATCCATGCAGTGTTCGAAGCGCCTATTGTGCGATGGATTTGCACGAAAAAATGGTGAATCCTTCTTTCATGTAAAAGAAACAACCCCTGTTCATATTCAAAATGGGCTTTGTATCTGTCACCATCTCTCTCTTCCCTCCAATCAAAAAATTAAAAAAAAATATTAGGAGAAAGAAATAGAGAGAGAGAGAGTAAAATTTTATTTTATGGCCTGTCTTTGATTACCTTTAGTGTCCAGTATACAATCATACAAACTTATGCCTTGTTTTATGTACATTTTATAACTATTTCATAAATAACCACACGAATTATATATATATATATATATATGATTTTGTATGTACACTTTTATTTTATTTTATTATACATAGCTTAAGGACTAAATTATTAATCAATAGGCTCTAATGACTAGTTTGCATTCAAAGTAGAAGATGTAAAGTAGTTTCTTCCAAAGCAAAATCTCACTACATTATTCATCATCTTACTTGTATCGGCTATAGCCCTAATTCGTGTATCAATTACTTTATATTTCATGTTTATAATGTATTGCTGTAGAAAAATTGCCATAAGTTTTTTTTTTTTTTTTTTAGCTATTTGAGAATCTTTGCCTAACCATTGAAGTAGGTTCAAAGATCCTTTTTTTTTCTTTTGGACGGAGGTTATATATTTCACGCCCAAAGAAGGACTCACCATCCTTTGTACGAATTTACTGTTGAATTGTGCAATGCTTACTTTAAGATCTATGAATGAAGGAGTTTGGAATAATTTGAGATCTATGCAAGTTGACCACAAGATAAGATCAATCATTCTAAAAAATACAACCTATACCCTTTCTTTTTACCAAAAAGAAAAAAAAAAGAAAAAGAAAAAAACCTTTTCGTTCGCTTGTTCCTTTCACCTGGTTTTCTGAATTTGGCAAATTATATTTCTTATTTTGGTGGCAAAAGTATGAAGTAGTGAACTTCATGACACTAAAAAATATTGACGCGCTACAATTTGTTAGCCTCAATCAGAGAGAAGCATGAAAGGCTGACTACAGGAAAAATTAAAGCTCGGCTATGCTATTTAACTACCAATAGATTTTGCTTTTAGCTATGTTTGATCCGTGCTCCTCCACAGTGAAAAGCCTATCGCTAAAAATCTTATCCTTGCTTTTTAAGGTGAGGTTTATGAAAATCCAAACTTTTGGTTCTAGAAACACATAGTATTGTATACGACTGGATATATACATCGATAAGGAGTTAGGATAAAGGTTATCTCTTCTCCTTCAATAACATTAATTTCGATGGATTATGGGCATGGTCCAGTCTTTGCTTTTGTCGCTCCTTTTTCTCCCCTCCTATCTTTGAGTGCGATCAAAGATGACTCAAACGTACAAATTCATTACCCATTAGTCTAAATCTTCTTTATATCCTCCGCGTTTGGTGTGATTAAAAAGAATATAGTATGTATGATAACGTTGCACTACATTTTTAGCTGCTCCACGAGGGTATATTTAAGAAAAGCTTAGGGGACTGCTGGAGGACCATGGTGATCATGTTTGAGATGGAACTGATTACTGTAGTCTTTTAGCCCTGGTCCATATCCAACTCCAGTCCCAAAAGACTAGGTCATTTGTCAAACATCAGATGGTTCAGAATTCCACTGCACTATAATCATCATCATGGAGTCATGACTTTTAAAAGATTAGTGCATGCTTAATCATCAATGTCCCATTACAACCAAACATGAATCAACCAAAATGCCTGTAAAATATGAGGAGGGGCCTATGCTTCTATGTCACCACCTTTCAATTAAAATCAAATGCTTCATGATTGTCACCTATCCTCCAGTCACCAACTGGGTTTTTGGGCCCTAGTCAACCAGTAAACAGCCAAATTATTTTTCAGATAAAAAAAAAAAAAAAAAAATCCTTACTCCAATTTCTATGACTCCTGCAATCCAAGATTGTCACAAGGGACTTATGCTCTCAGCGAGAAATGGAGTGGTGCTATGAAAATAGTGTGCATGGGAACTTCCTTTTTCCCTGCGACGGTTTTTGCCTCCAGAGGTGCTTGTCAAATGTTTGACAGGAGAAATTTTGAATCTCTTCGTAAGATAGGAAAAGCAAAAAAAGAAAAAAAAAAAGGTAGGTGATAAGTTGATCGGTGATTTGAAATAAGACCCGGCCACATCAGATCCCACATTCCGAGAATTAACGCCGCCCTAGATTGTCTTCTAGATCCCATAGAATCTGCCACCTTGTTAATCATCATAATCAGCAGATTAGAAAATCCTAAAGCAACTTCCAATATATGAAGCTACGACAAGGCAAGCTCACCAACCACTAGGCCAAGCCCTGGCTACCACTTTAAGAGAAGCATGGTTTCTTAAAGTTTCTTATGTCACCAATGAGGGGTATGAATAAAGGTTTGGCGAGCTTATTGGGTGGGAAGAAGGAGCGAAATCAGCTTTTCTGGAAGGGCTTGAAAAGAGAAACGCATATGGGCTAGCTGGGATAAATGGTGAGGAGATGACAAATGGTGAGGAGATGACTCAAGGCAGGCAAAGGCAAAACCTAAAGCATGGTGGATAACAAATGGAATACGTGGTGACGGGGACACAACCGAGCTTTGTCCCTTATCCAATTAATCTTTTCTTCCTTCTCCTTTCGACTATCTTCGTGGACGATAGCTAAAAGGAGCTCGTGTTTTAGTCGGCAAATGTCCACGAGTAAAAAGCATAGGCTCAATGGTAATGGTGCAAGATCTTGTAAAGTGCTTATCTTCGCCGAGACGCATGTTGCTTGAGGTACTTTGTGGGGTAGATGGTCCAAGTTTGGCCTCTCAAAGGACAGATGAATGGTCTACCAAGATATGGAAACCAGAGGCCAGGAGGGGGTCTTACAAAGATAACATATAAAGGAGAGGTGCAATAGCTTTTGCCCTCCTACTTTTCTTTTTGACAGGAGACCAAGTTCCGCTTAACTAGCCCTTTAGTCTTTTACTTTCAGACGATACTGACCTTAATCCTATACATAGCATTCGTGGAAGGGAAGACATTTGAAGTCAATATATATATATATATATATATATATATATATATATATATATATATATATATATATATATCATATGTGGAATATATATATGGTACATCTATATCCCTTTTGCAATCCACTGATGGTGATAGTTCTTGAAAAGTTTTACCACGCGTATCGGTCTTCTTTGCAATCTTAGCGTAATTCAATTGAGAGAAATATATATGATATATTGGCTAAATTTTTTTTTCCCATTGTAGCACCCCATGCCTGAGATAAGTTTGATAGACTAAGACATGCTCTGCAGTTTAACTATTCCTTTTATTTACTGATTAACAACATAACCTAATGAGTTGGGACTTTGGTTTCAGGGCCAGATATCAACGGTTAGTGGGCTTGAGGTCAAGCGCCTACTATTTTCCTTTTGACTTTTTAGAAATGGGCCGACATGCTTCAGGTCTGGGCGACACGAGACCAACATTGGGCTCCGATGTGACTCTGACCTCCGTTGAATAGAACCGGGCGATGGACCTCCGTTCTGAGCTAGGCAGTGCCGCCACTTCTGGCTCTGGGTGCCAAAACCATTTGGGCTTGGGTTCTTACATGGGCTCAGGCTCGGATCTGAATTACGACTCGCAAATTTTCACATTGGGACATGGATCCATTTGTTGACGCAGAAATTAGTCACTGCTGGAGTTCGCTGGAGTTGAGATCGATGAAGTTGCCGCTAGGATCTGCAAAACAAAGTCCCGTCCGGAGCCCGTGGGGAGGTGGCTCCGACAAGACCCTCCGACGCTCAAGTCAGTTCTGGCCAACAGAAATGGAATGCTTGGTAGAGTATAGGGGAAGAGAAAAGGGTTTTCAGAACCTGACATCAGGGTATCCGGAGGGTCCTTTTTATAGAGGAAGCTTGTTGTAACCGCCTTGGTTAATGAGCGTCGTAACTGTCCTGATTAATGCTGATCGTTATTGCCGATTGTTATTGCCGATAAATACCGATCGTTATTGTCGATTGTTATTGTCGATAAATGCCGATCGTTATTGCCGATTGTTATTGTCGTGTAACCGTAGCGAGATCGCCTGCAGGAATCCATCATAAGGAGTTCGGCCATTGAGAAGCTCGTCCACTGAAGAAGTCTGTAGAGAGTCCGGCTTCCATAGAAGCTCGACCGCTGGAGGGTTCCGTAAGGAGTCTGGCTTCCTTAGAAGCTCGGCCAGAGAGGAAGCTTTGGGGGGAGTTCGGCTCCTGCAGGCATCTGGCTGTAACGACGTGGAGACAGTTCAGCTTTTGCAGGAGCCTGACTGAAGCTCGGCGATTGAGCAATCAGAAGTAGTTCGGCAGCTAAATAGTTCGGCCCATTGCCGACTGCTGAGGAGTTCGGACGCTGGTTGTCCGAAGGAGCTCGACCGGCTGAAAGAATGGTCGCTTGAGGAGTTCGATCGTTGGGAGTATGAAGCTTGGCCGCTTGAGAGTTCGGTCGGTTAAAGAACTTGGGCTGAGGTCCGACCGCTGAGAAGTTCGGCCGGATGTAGGAGTTCGGCTAAGACCCGTCCGCTGAAGCTCTTCCGTAGCTATTGACCGCATCAAGTTGGGCACCGAACTTGACTTTGGTAGGAACAAAATTTATCCCCAACACATCCCTTCTCTCAGATTTAATTAATGTTATCCAGCCATCTTGAACCAACTTTATCAGTAAATTTTTATAGAGAAATAATTTCTACATGGCAGGTCTCTCACCTCTCGCGAGGGGCGCATCATAAATTTTTTTTTCACTCCAATTCCGTATGAGAGAGAGCCGATCTCTATGAGCGATGTCTACGTAGCTACACGGCTCGCTTGCGATGTAGAAAGATTTTTTTTTTTTTTTTTTTATAAGGCTCGTCAATGGAATTCGGAGCCAAGTTTTTAGAAGAAAATAAAGATACATGGTCTCATAAGTACAATCAACCAGATCATAGAGCTCTGCCTTTGACCAAATCTAACGGCATGAAACGATCCTATATGATGGTGTATCATATACACAGAGGGATGGTAGATAATAATTGATGAGATAGGTGGGTTCCACTCGACTGTACTGTTTCATTTGTTCTCGTGGCAAGATTTCAACGTTGAAGGGATTCTAAACAACCGGCACCTCCTAATAAATAATATTTATGACATCCAGAAGTTTGGACTTCTTACACCTCCAATAACCACGCCATCTCATGTTCAAACTTAACAACTCAGCTTCGAGACGATTTCGTCGCGCCATAATTATTAAATGAAACGCTATCGTCGATCAAATTTTATCGCGTAACAACTCTTCGTATGGCACAAAATATAGCACGTGGTGGAGCATCATATTCTTCTTGTGATAAAGACTATGCCTGAAAACTCTCGGGGACCTGATCAAAAAAAAAAGAAAAAAGAAAAAAAAGGGAGAAAACTCTCAGGGACGAATATGTTTTGGGAATGGCAACTATTCGGGAGAGATCTTGCCTCGTAATGAGCAGTACGTGGGACCTGGCACGGCAGGTGTTCGATAAATTGCTTACGTGTAACTGGAAAGATTGTGGCTCGGGGCGTTCGCAGAAAAGCTGACAGTGAGAAACGTGACCAGAATTGGTCACGCTGGGTGGTTCCTATCCAAAGGCCCGGCTTAGTTCGAAGCATAGGCGGTGAATACTTGGACTTGGGCGATGAGGGCTTAATGATCTGATGGGCCATTTTGCTTACACAAGAGGGGGAAGAAGCAGTTTGCGCGAGGAGGAGTGCTTCGTACGATTAGTTTATTGACATGGGAACTGCAAGAGCAAAAAAATTTATTGGATTGCCGTTTTTGGATAGTTGGGATAGGACAAGATCTCCTGCCTCTGGGGATGAGGTTTAATCTTGTTTTCATGGAGTTGTTTTGCCTGGTATCTACCTTGTTAGTTGATCAATGCAATATGAGAATGGGATTCTCAGCGCTTCTTTATTTCTTTTATCCTTTTTCTTTATGTTTTTTTTTTCTTCTGACATTGGCCCCTGTTTTGAGAGTTTGGTGCTACAGTTTTAATGGCATCCTTTCTAATTTGCTCCTCGCCATTATAACGGCCGATAACAGCTGCCAAAATACCTGTAAAGCATCATTCGAAAAATAAGATTTCGGTTGTCCTTTAGCTACATAACATTTTCATATGATATTATAAAATTTTATAAGGTTTTAAATAATTACATGGGCAATAAGACAAAAATAACGATTTCTCTTTGTTTGGTTATTTTGCTGGAGACTCAGGATATTATAATAGAATTTTGGCTGTTCTTTAGCTAGATGTCATTTTACTATGATATTATAATATTTTATGAGGTTTTATATAATCATATGAGCAATAAGACTAACATAACGATTTTTTTTTTTTTTTTAACATAACGATTTTTTTTTTTTTTTTTTAAATTTTACCTTCCCGTACATTTTATGTAATCACACGAGCAATAAGACTAAAATAATGATTTTTTTTTTTTTTTGTTTATTTTACCTTCCCGTAAGGTTTTTTTGGGCGGAAGGAAACTTTGCAGGACACAGCGGAAAAAAGGCACTCCCAAGATAAAAATAAAGGAAAAATAATATAAATTAATTATATTACAGCAAAGGAATGAAAAGGTTGCTCCTTCGTCAGAAGGATGAACACATAATTAATTTAATTAATCCTGCGGCCAAAAATAACATAAAACACCGATATCTCTTCCTCCCCTCCGTCCATGCCATCAATTCACATATGAAGCTGATAAAAAAAGTTCAAAAAGAGAATCAGAAAAATTATCCATCCAAGCCTATTCTCTGAACAACTCAGACAACTCATCCATGGAAGGCATCAACTCCATGGACAGCCCCTTCAACTCCTTATGCACCACCTCCCTCCGCACCGGCAGCTTTCTCCCTGCATCACCACGCCTCTCAGCTCGCCCGTCGGCCATCGCAGCAACCATCGAGTCCTTTCCGGTGAGGCTTTGGACCACAGTTTTGAACTGCCCCGCATCGGTCTGCACATGCTTTGTCACAATAATTCTCACTTTCATGGGCTGAACTCCGTCGACCGACATGGCAAAGGCTTGGAGTAATGATTGGAAACGCCGAATTCAGTACTTCGAATTCTCCCTTCCGTCCTATGGGAAAGTTATTGTATATTTCGTTCTGGTGGTGGCTGCCAGGGGTATATAAGGAGGTGCTGGGCACCGGAACAAGAGGCTGTGAGTGCTCCCTGAGGACAGGGATGGGTAGCGTAGAATGGTCAAAAGCCAATCGATGAAGCAACGACTGCCAGTGGTCAGCCGGTCAGTCCCATGCATGAGGATATATATCTATAGGGATTCCATGGTCAAAAATGGGGTAACTTGTCCTGCTTGTCACTCTATCTCAACCCCTGTGGATCCCGCAAGCTCACCGCGACCGATCCGGTCCGTCTTAGCCCGAGCTTGAACCGGGCAGAACAATGATCAGGGAGTACAACTTCAGCTCCCACGGTCCAGGTCAATCAGCTGGCAATGTATATGATGAAGCGGGTATTCCCAAATAATAATACCTTCAAAGTTATTATATTTTATGAGTGTGTTTCCTCGCCGGTCTGCGGTTGGATTGGAAATTGGGTTGGAGAGGACGAATCTGCCAATTTCCATCATCTACGAATGACACAATAGTCCATCATTGCACTGTACGTGGATAATTGTGATTGGCACCCCTTCTGCAATCCAATCCAGACTGGGGAGAATCTCAACTCGTATTTTAGAATGGAAAAATAATTATTATTAATTATTATAAAAAAAAATTATAGAAAGGCTTTTTAATGCTAAAGGGGAGATGTGCAATCTTGCAATCACAACCATTCATGTATCATGTAATGGTGCTAAATGTATGAGTTCATATTATATATGAAACACTGAATCTCCTTGTAACGTGGAGCCCATGCAAATATCATCAAGCATTTTTTGTTTTATTTTATAGCCAACCATCTTGCATTCTCTAATTCAGCTCTATACTTGAACTTAAAAATAATATAAAATACTAAAAATAATTATAAGGGCATTTAATATGAGATCCTATATCATTATAAATAATATCAAAATGAACTTCATTCAAAATCTATACGTATTAAAAGATATTATAATTTAAATCCATTTTGATGATTATAATATTTATGATTGAATTTATAATTATTGACGTAGAAACTAGTCATCACCGGAGTCCGCTGGAATTGAGGCTGATGAGGTCGCCGCCGGAAACCTGTAAAATAAAGTTCTGTCCGGAGTCGGTAGGGAGGTGGCTTCGATAAAACCCTCCGACGATCAAGTCAGCTCTGCCCAACAGGAATGGAGTACTCGAGAATGAGTTCCAGAGCTTGAAGAAGAGGAGAGCTTAGAGATCAGGGAGATTAGAGTTAGTGTATCTGGAGGATCCTTTATAGGCGAAGCTTGATGGTGACAGTTGCAGCCGCGTACTGGCGGACCGCTCGAGGTTCGGCAGAGTCAGTCTCACGGGAAGGTGCCGTGTGCGGCGGGTTGATGGCGACAGTCATCGCCGCCTGATGGTGGGTCGCTATCGCTTACGGCGGACTGATGGTGATGACTGCAGAGCTTGCGGCAGACTGATGGTGATGGCTGCAGAGCCAACCGAACGAAGGGTTGAAGGCTTTCATCGTGTGCCCATTTTGGAGGAGTTCGGGCTCCTGAAGAGGAAGCTTGGAAGGAGTTCGGCTTCCATGGGTGTTTGGCTGAAGGTACGTGGCTAAGGCTCGGCCGCTGGGGAGTTCGGTAGGAGCTCGGTCGGTCGAAGGAGGTGTCAGGGAGGAGTCCGGCTCCTGAAGAAGTCCGGCCGAAGAGGAAGCTTGGAGGAGAGTTCGGCTCTCATATGCATCTAGCTGGAGGAGTGCGGCTAGGGTTCGGCTGCTGGGAGTTCGAAGGAGCTCGGTCGTTGGACAGTTAGGCTAAGGCCCAACTGCTTGGAGTTCAAGGAGCTCGACCGTTGGAGAGTTCGATCGGTTGAAGGACTTCGGCTGAGGCCCGACCGTTGGGAGTCCGAAGGAGCTCGGTCGCTGGGCAGTTCGGCTAAAGCCCGACCTGCTTGGAGTTCAAGGAGCTCGACCGCTGGAGAGTTCGATCGGTTGAAGGACTTTGACTGAGGCCCGATCGTTGGGAGTCCGAAGGAGCTCGGTCACTGGGCAGTTCGGCTAAAGCCCGGCCGCTTGGAGTTCAAGGAGCTCGACCGCTGGAGAGTTCGATCGGTTGAAGGACTTCTGCTGAGGCCCAACCATTGGGAGTCCGAAGGAGCTCGGTCGCTGGGCAGTTCGGCTAAAGCCCGACCGCTTGGAGTTCTTCTGCGGCTACTGGTTGCATTAAGCTGAGCATCGAACTAGACTTCGACGGAAGCGGGGTTTATCCCCAACACTAGCCCCCCCACTCTCGAGTTCGAAAGTTGAAGGAAGGGAGTGCAGGAAGGACGACTGCCAAAGTCTTCCTCCGAGGCTCGTGCTGGTCCAGGTCGAAGCTCGGGGGAGATCTCATCTCCAGCTAAAGTTGATATCGAAGTTAAAGCCCGGGGAAGACCCCATCTCCAACTGAGGTTGAGGGAGGCTTCGTCCGCTGCGATCGAAGTTGGAGGTTGAGCTCCTCGAGGCGACATTATCTCCTACAGCCGAGGTTGATGCGGGCGCTCGGGAGAGATCTGATCTCAGGATGAGGTTATCTTCCGATCTTATCTCTGGCCGAAGCGGAAGTTGAAGCTCTCCAACTGAGGTTGGCACGGTCGCTCGGGGGAGATCTTATCTCCTTTGGCTGAGGTTGATGCGGACGCTCGCGTTAGGACAAGGTTCTCCTGTTCTTAACTTCGACTTTGCTCGCATTAGGATGAGGTGCTCCTCCTGTTCCTAACGGGCTGTGGGGGCATATTTGGACCGTCGTCCGTCTTCCCCCATTTCGTCCAAGGTGAACGAGACCTTCGACTTTGCTCGCATTAGGATGAGGACCTCCTCCTGTTCCTAACGGATTGTGGGAGCACATTCAAACCGTCGTCCGTCTCTCCACTCTCGTCTTTTGTGAACGAGGCCTTCACTCTGGCCGAGGTCGTTTCTCGGGAGAGATCTTATCTCTGACCGATGTTGATTCCCAGAAGAGATCTTATCTCTAGCCGAGGTTGACTCGATCGCTCGGGAGAGATCTTATCTCTGGCTGAATTTGCTTATCGGAAGAGATTTTATCTCTAGCCGAGGTCGATTCTCAGGAGAGATCTTATCTCTGGCCGAGGTCGTTTCTCGAGAGAGATCTTTTCTGTGGCTGATGTTGATTCTCGGGAGAGATCTTATCTCTAGCCGAGGTTGTCGCTCGGGAGAGATCTTATCTCTGGCCGAAGTTACTTCTTGGAAGAGATCTTATCTCTGATCGAGGTTGATTCTCGAGAGAGATCTTATCTCCAGCCGAGATTGTCGCTCGGAAGAGATCTTATTTCTGACCGAAGTTGCTTCTGGGGAGAGATCTTATCTCTAGCCGAGGTCGATTCTCGGGAGAGATCTTATCTCTGGCCAAGATTGATTCTCGGGAGAGATCTTATCTCTAGCCAAGGTTGTCGCTCGGGAGAGATCTTATCTCTGGCCGAAGTTGCTTCTTGGGAGAGATCTTATCTCTAGCCGAGGTCGATTCTCGGGAGAGATCTTATCTCTGGCCGAGGTCATTTCTCGAGAGAGATCTTATTTCTGATCGAGGTTGTCGCTCGGGAGAGATCTTATCTCTGGCCGAGATTGATTCTTGGGAGAGATCTTATCTCTGGCCGAGGTTGATGGTCTTTGACCTGCTCGTGCTAGGATGAGGTTCTCCTCCTGTTTCTAACACGGCGATTATTAACTGCTTCTTTTCTTGTCATCACATAGTTTTCGCGCCCAGAAACAGCATATTATTGAAAGGGAAGAACTTTATTGAAAGGAAGTTACTGGCAATGTATTCCCGAATTCTTTATGATTCAGGGTCATGGTAGCATGGTTCCTCTGCGCTTCTTCATGCAGATGACTTTTTCTATCCCACACTGGTCTCCCTACTTTGGAGCATGCTTCTCTTGGCTTCGATGCTGGAACCTGGAGGTAATGCTGACGACGCCGTAAGGCGGCCGACCTCATCCTTTCTTATCACGGCAGCACCTTTTGCCGATCTTCAGACTGGCATCGAATAAATTCACCCAGTCGCCCCTTTCTAACGAGCTCCTCAATTTCATCTCGGAGCTGGATGCACTCCTCAGTATCGTGGCCGTGATCGCGATGGTAGAGGCAGTACTTGCTTCGGTCATGCTTGTTTGGGGGAGATCGTAACCCTTCTGGTCTTGGCAGTTGGTTCTTAACTTCGGTAAGAATCTGAGCTCGAGGAGCGTTGAGGGGGGCGTAGTCACAGAATCTTTTGGGAGGAGGGCTTCTTCACGTTTCTTCGTGAACCCGAGGAGTTCGGGCCTGCCTGCTATCGAAGGAAGTCCGTTAGCGCGACCGAACTTCGTTCAGCTCTCCTTTGCCTGCCAGCCGCTCCTTTAAGGCTTCTTCGTTCTTCAACTTGAAGGCTTCTTCCGCACGGGCATATCTCTCAGCCTGAGCCAGCAGATCGACAAAGTCTTTGGGATACCTTTTTTCTAGGGAGAACAACAAGTTATTTTTTTGAAGGCCGCCCTTGAGTGCGGCCATCGCAACAGACTGGTCCAAGTCCCGGACCTCTAATGCCGCGGTGTTAAACCGAGTTACGTAAGCCTGGATGGATTCTCCTTGCTTCTGCTTGACGTTCATCAGAGAATCCGAACCTCGGCATGATCGTCGACTGCTGATGAAGTTGGCCGCGAACTGACTGCTCATCTGATCAAAAGAGAAGATCGTACTTGGCTTCAATGCCGAGTACCAATTTCTCGCTGCTTTCTTTAAGGTAGATGGAAAGGCTCGGCACAGCATGGTGTCTGAAGCGCCGTGAAGCAACATCATGGTCCGGAAGGCCTCCAGATGATCAACCGGATCAGAGGTCCCATCGTAGCTTTCAAGTTGAGGGAGCTTGAAGTTCGGTGGGATGGGCTCTTACATTATTTGGAGGGAGAAATGAGGTTTGGCATGGAAGTCGGCATGATGAGCCGGGGCGACGTGGCCGAGCTCTTCAATCCATCGGTTCATCTCCCACAGTCTGTGATCAAGGGCGTCATCCTGATCGCAGATCTTGGGGGACTTCCGACTACAAGCAGGAAAGGTCTCCTCCAAAGGAGAACCATGATCCGAACATGGATCCCCGGCTCTCTATTTCCCTTTCCAAGGGGCGAAGGGCACACCGGCCCGAGTACCCTTTCCTGGGGTCGATTTCGGACATCCGAATGGCGGATTTTCTAATGGAGTCACCATCGGAGGCTGCTGCATGGCTCGCATGGCATCCGCGAGACCACGGACCTATCGGACGAGCAGATTGAACTGCTCCATATTTACCATGGGTACGGGTGGAACCTGAGTTCTCGGAGTTGAAGCAGGGGCAGACGGATCTGGATGGGATCGGGATGCGGAGGCCACCGATCGTCGAGTCGAGGCTCTCCCGGGGGCATCTTTTTTTAGAAAGGAATTCGAAAGAGGAAGAAGAAAGATCTCTGGAGTGGGAAGAGAGAAATCATCGCCGAGCACTTCTTTAAGAACAAGGGAACCTCAAAGGTTCAGGAGCCCTTCCTCTAGCGCTAATCTATTGACGCAGAAATTGGTCGTCGTCGGAGTCCACTAGAGTTGAGGCCGATGAGGTCACCACCGGAGACCTGCAAAATAAAGTCCTGTCCGAAGTCGGTGGGGGGTGGCTCTGGCAGGACCCTCCGACGATCAAGTCAGCTCTGGCCAACAGGAATGGAGTGCTCGGGAATGAGTTTCGGAGCTTGAAGAAGAGGAGAGCTTAGAGATCAGGGAGATTAGAGTTAGCATATCTGGAGGGTCCTTTATAGGCGGAGCTTGATGGTGATAGCTGCAGCCGCGTGCTGGCGGACCGCTCGAGGTTCGGCGGAGTCAGTCTCACGGAAAGGTGCCGTGTGCGGCGGGTTGATGGCGACGCCATCGCCACCTGATGGCGACGCCATCGCCACCTGATGGCGGGTCGCTATCGCTTACGGTGGACTGATGGTGATGGCTGCAGAGCTTACGGTGGACTGATGGTGATGGCTGCAGAGCCAGCCGAACAAAGGGTTGAAGGCCTTCGTCGTGTGCCCATTTCGGAGGAGTTCGGGCTCCTGAAGAGGAAGCTTGGAAGAAGTTTGGCTCCCGTGGACATCTGGCTGAAGGTACGCGGCTAAGGCTCGGCCGCTGGAAAGTTCGGTAGGAGCTCGATCGACCGAAGGGGATGTCAGGGAGGAGTCCGGCTCCTAAAGAAGTTCGACCGAAGAGGAAGCTTGGAGGAGAGTTCGGCTCTCATATGCATCTGACTAGAGGAGTGCGGCTAAGGTTCGGCCGCTAGGAGTTCGAAGGAGCTCGGTCGCTGGGCAGTTCGGCTAAGGCCCGGCCGCTTGGAGTTCAAGGAGCTCGGCCGTTGGGAGTTCGAAGGAGCTCGGTCGCTGGGCAGTTCGGCTAAGGCCCGACCGCTTGGAGTTCAAGGAGTTCGGCCGCTGGAGAGTTCGGCCGATTGAAGGACTTCAGCTGAGGCTCGGCCGTTGGGAGTTCGAAGGAACTCGGTCGCTGGGTAGTTCGGCTAAAGTCCGACCGTTTGGTGTTCTTCTGCGGCTACTGGTTGCATTAGACTGAGTATCGAACTAGACTTCGGCGGAAGCGGGATTTATCCTCAATAATAATATTATATAAAAATATATGAGGATCTCTAATACATATTTTTGTCTCATATAGACTGTACATCGGATGAGATACTATATTATTAAAAATATTAATTTTATTTTATATATAAATTATTAATTATCATTATATCGCAATTTAGCAGAAAAATCATCTAGCTAAAATATCTCTACTCCCCACGTGTTTTGACCCAAAGCTAAGTGCCATCTTCCCGAAGTTACCTGAAAATATCCTTCTTCTTGAGGCCGAAAACGCTTCTATCTGGCATGACATGCTAATCGTAACGTCCATTAACGCAACAGCTAGGCAGCGTGTCGTGTCGCGGGCGGAGCCGGGGCCCGGCTAGCAAAGGTTGATTGGATTCCTCTCTTGTCGATTCCGGACTTCAATGTTTCGCAACGCGCCGGATGACGTGCCTAATGCCCCAACCGGGAGTTTCCTTCGTAAAAATATCATAAAAAATAATATTTTATTTTTTTTAATTTCTTTTATTAACTAATTTATTCATATTCTCATATTTTTTAAGATAAAAAATTAATTTTTCTCCGATAACATTTACTCATGAAATAAAAAAAATCTTATCCATCTAAAAAATGACTAAATTATTTTTTCATCAATTAAAAAAATAATTCTTTTAATTTATTCTTATTATACTCTTAACCTTATAATATAATATAATATAATATATCATGATAATAATATAATATAATATATCATAATAATAATATAACATAATATAATATATAATAATATTTATATTAGATATTATAATATATTATTATAATATATTATATTATATTATGATATAAAATATTATATTATAATATTATAATAAATTATTATAATATAATAATATATTATTATATATAATAATATATATTATATTATGTTAATATATCTAGAATAGTCTTTGCATAGATAAATCTTATATTTAATTCTAAACTAGTGCTAGCATTCTGAGGCTTTGAGTTAAATATTAAGTAACTCGAAGAAAGAAAAAATCATTTCCTAGAGACAGTAAGTCCCGCAGACCCATTTTAGGCCAAGTAGAGTCGTCCGTCATTGGATAGGCCAGTTAGTTATATTTAAGAATAGAGAACTCTTTTTAGTGGCATTGGATGTTACTAATGGCATAACATTTTTCTAGTGGCACTTAGAACTACAACTAGTCCACAATCAAGTGTGAGTCTTCTATCCAGAAATTCTTCTTCTTTTTCCTCTTCTCAAGGTGACGAGATAAGTGTAGGCAAAGATAAGATCCCGTATGACCCAACTAAAGTAGTAATTTCATGGAAGAAATTCCTTATCTTTATGATTCTTCAAGCATGGGAACCTCAGAAACTTTAGAAGAAACCTCATATCTTTATGATCCTTCAGACATAGAAGAAATCCCAGATCTTTATAATCCTTCAGATATAGAAAAAATTCTGGATCTTTATGATCCTTCAAACTTGGAAGCTCTAGAAAAAATTTCATATCCTCCAAACATAGAGCCTTTTAGAAGAATCCCAATTCCTTATGGTCCCTCAGAGCCTACCATCCAAGATCTCTTTTTCAAAACAAAACCTCGTAGCCCAGACAGCTATGAAATAATAACTAACTTAGACATCAAACATAACCAATCTGAAAAACTAGAAATAGAAATGAAAAGGATAGCTCGCGACATAGATAACCCTCTACGTCCTGAGATTGAATACCTGAATTTTTAATTGACAAAGAATAATTAAGGAGAGACTTCAATAGAGGGCAAAATGCCATGAAAAGACAATGGTTCTTCAAAATCTATGATGAAAAAAAATAAAGCTTTATTAGGAAAGTTTGGTATAAACAAATGATCTTTGAAGAAAGAAATATTCTTTTCTTTGAATGGTACGATAACCATTATGCCAAAATCCTTGATCACTTAGCACCTAACCATCAAATAGAGGTACTTAAGAAAATATCAAAAACTTGGAAAATACCTCTCAAGACAAAAATAGGGTTCATCCTATCAAAGAAATTTAATCAAAATCTCCATAAAAAAGATAAGAGTTTCAGTCAAATGTCTCCAACTTCTAACCTAGAACAGGATTCAGAACCTGATCCAGATTATCTATTTTCAAATCTTAAATTTGACTTAAATTCTCAAATAAAAGAGAGAAAATCTGTAGCCATCCTAAAACAGGGGAGTGATAACCCTAGTGAAACTAGTGACTCAGAATAAATGGAGGAATTCGACCCAGGTAGCCCAATACCAAGTATTGGCCCAGAAGAATCAGAACAAAATCTTCAAATTAACAAGATTAAAGAATGGACCGAAAACGCCAGCCTCTATGGCCCTAATCCTCAAAGGCCATACTGGGCTAGACCAACCATATCTGACATGAGCCTTGAAGAAAAATCCATGCAACGAAATCAATATTCAGCCTAAGCCATCTACGAATGAAATATAGATGATCAGACAGAATACAACATCTTAAACAACAAAGAGAAGCTAAGAAGCTTCTGCCAACAACTTTGTCTTTCCTTCGATCAAGATCCAAACCAAATCTTACAAAAAATCCAAGGAGTGTAAACAATGTCGTAAGAAGGCCAATAAAACATCATGAAAATTTAGGCCTTCTTTTAAACCATTATATCACAAACCTAAAAAGAAATATAGTAATTTTAAAATATTAAAATAATTATTTATTTTATAGATAAATTAAAATAAAATATAAAAAATATCTTAAAAGGAATGTTAGTGAGTGATAATCTCAATCATGAACAAGATGAGAATATATTAGAAAATAGAACCTAGATAAAAATTATTCAATATATCAAGAGCATTCTATAGTATTTATCAAAATTTGTGAGAATCATGGAGTGCTAGGGTAGAAACAAGAATTAGTTAAGGATAATTTTAAAAAAACATTATATGAGCGGAACAATTGCAAATTACTTAATTAATTTAGTACTTCCATGTCTCGCAGGACTATGCATCTTTATACATAAGGCTAAGTTTGCTAGATAGCAAAATTTGGTTAAGATCCTGTTAAGAATGTTTCCTGCAATCATTAGAACACAAACAGGCCTCAGCACAGCGACTGAGAGAAACAAGATAAAAAGACAACAATATTATAACAAGAACATCCTCGCATTAAAAAAGAAATAAAAATTAATCAGCTATGGCACAACGACAGCGCAAGTTCCACCTTTTCGTAGAACGTTGCCGATAAGAGGACAAGATAGCAGCAGTTCGGTCTGACCCCGAATACGTGCCAACTTGGACCAGACTTTGACTATGAAAGAATCGATGACTTGGAAGGCACTTGTCATCCTCAACAATGTTTTTTTTTGCTGATACTAACACAAATAAAGGACAAACAAAGGCCACCTCAATAGCTAGGGCCGGACTGATGCTTCTTCGTCCAGAAACATTTTGACTGTTAAATTAGATTGCCTGCCAATACTTCAGAAAGCAAAGCTCCTGCTTTGACCAGTCGGCTAAGCTTGACTTTGGAGTGATCGTAGCCTCCGGGGTAATAGAGATCCCCCCAGGAACCTCCCAAAAATGATTCAGACCCAGTTTGTGATGTGATTTAAGAGGGTTTATGGGTTAATTTAGGGACAAGATGTTGAATTTTTCTCTGGTGGTTTACAATCGTTTTTGGAGGTTCTACGCGTTGGTGACACACGACTATTGTGTCCCTTCCTTGGTGGTATGGCCCGGGAGGGTGTTAATAACGAATATATTGGGAGGTTCTGGAGCAGACGAGATGGTTTTTGTAATATA
Organism: Cocos nucifera; assembly: GCA_006176705.1. Taxonomy (NCBI): domain Eukaryota; kingdom Viridiplantae; phylum Streptophyta; class Magnoliopsida; order Arecales; family Arecaceae; genus Cocos; species Cocos nucifera. The sequence continues at coordinate 106,351 of QRFJ01002025.1, read as the reverse complement.
ATGCGGGCAAAGACCAAGATTTGGTGGAGGGTACATGAGTATTTTTTACAAGTCATGGGTCTAGTAAATGAATGGTTACATCTAATCATAGTCGTAATGAACAGCAGACATAACCGTCGTTAAGTGGTTGGATGGGAGCACATTAACGCGTGCTAGCTTACTATTATTTTTTTTGATCACCAGGAAGATGGTTTGGATAAAATAGATAATATATTTCTATTAGACCAACAAATATAATATTCCTAAGTAGTCATTTGGTTGGAAATAATCTGACATGGAAAAATGATTTCTATATTAGATTACCATGTTTGGTATAAAAAATAAAAGAGAGAGATGGTAAAAAAATTAATGGACTTCATGCTTATTTTTCAGAAAGAGATGGTAAAACAAATACCATGAGAGGATTGGTATTTGGCAAATTTTCGAATGGTGGTAATCCATGTTTGACAAAAATACTTCCAATAAAGCTGCATATGTAATCATTGACTTTATTTTAATGTTCTTCAAATTTTATTCAATAAAAAAATTTTTATAAAAAAATTAAGATGGAGATGACATTATGCAAAGAGTCATGTGATTATAGTCATCATATAAAAACTAATTGAAGATGATAATACTATTTTAATATTAAAAAAATATTTTATATTAAAGAATATATTTATAAATTTTGCCATATTTACATGTAGGATTACCTCCAACCAAATGTAATAATTTTTTTTCGATATCATTTTTTGGAGTAATTTTTCCACCAACCAAACATAGTAAAAAATTTTTTCCTCTACAATCATTTTTTTAGGTAAATAATTCTTATGAATTATCAAATTATCCCATAATTTGATATACCCCAACCAAATGGATCCTAAGAAAAAATCCAAATATCCAGGCTGGCTGACCGGTACAAAAAGAGTTTTTAATTATTCCTCCTGTAAAGTAAGAAATCAAGGGCTCTAATGAAAATAAGTGACTCTAACTTCAGTTGTTTAGCTAAAAAAGAGTCTCATTTCCATTCATATTCCAAGCCTAATGAGAATATGCACAATCCCCAAATTTCAATTCCAAATCTACCCTCAATATTCAAATCTCATTTCACTAAGTTTAATTTTAAAAAATAAAATTTTAAAAATATATTCATTTTGATTCTACTATTCTAATATCTATTCAATTCATTCTGATTCTAATTCTAATTACGACCTGTTGGCACCTTCTAAGTATTGTCTTAATTATAATCACGCTCATCTGCTTAGCACCCAGAAGTTTTAAATTTAACTATTGAATACCATCTGTCAAAAATTAGAATTTGAATAAGGTTCTTGCTATGGTACATATAATCTCAAAAATTTTATACCATAGATGTTTCTTGCCATATATGTTGCCCACATTCCTAGCTGCAAATTCTCTACACTGACCATGCTTTTTCCATATATTATCTTTATAATTTCTTCATGAACTACTATTTTATTTATAACGCAGTTGTACCCAGATTGCAGTTCTTTTGGTGTCATTTTGAACTTAATTGCAGACCCGATAGCCTAGTTAGGAAACAATCTCTACACAAGAGTCATTGCTAGCCTCTACTCCCTATATTTTCTTGAGAAATATGGATTTTTTATTTTTTTTATATTTTTTAATATTTTTTTGAGGAAAACGAAGGGAAATACGGTGGGTATTGGAAACACAAAACGGTCATCCGAGATCCGCCCAGAGCCAAACCGTTTGGTCAGAGGGGTGGTGACCACAGTTGGCTTTCCATGTTTAAGATTGAGGTGTATTTCTAGTTATCATTTTGATATGCTAATATCAACTAATAAGAAGCTTCTGAAACAATATTGGCTGCCTTAAGTTGAAAAGGTTCGAGACTAGTAGTATGGAATGACAAATTGTTTTCATGGAGAGAGCGATTAACTTTGATCAACTTCATTCTACTTGCTCTACCTTTATATTTCATGTCTATTACAAATTGCCAAAATGGGTCATCAATAAAATTGACAAAATGAAAAGAGTGTTCTTATGAAAGGGCTCAAACAATATCAGTAGATTTCATTGCGTAGTGAATTGGGATGTTGTTTGTAAGTCTAAAGAACAACATGGATTGGGTGCTAAAAAATTGTCTTAAATGAACCAATCATTGTTGGCTAAATAAGCATCAAAATTTCTTCAAGAATTTACAGGACCTTGGTGGTATCAGATTGCTAGAGGATGCTACTAGAGAAGGAAGATGGGGTTGAGAATGAGGAGGACTACATCGAGGCTCTCACCCATTTGGGAAGATGTTAGTTTGAAAATGAGGCCTTTGGGAACTATGTGGCTTTTGAAATTAGAAATGAGGAGTTGATTTGATTCTTGAAGATGTGTGGATTGACACAATTTTCCTTTGTTCTCGATTTGAAGAACTTTATGCTCGAGCGTTGAAACCAAATTTATCCATTTTCGTTGGATTTAACTTCATAATATGGTCTAATCATCACTTAGTCAGATTTAACCCACTAGATTAAGTCTTGAATCAATTATGGTGAGTCCAATTAATTAAAGAGTTCTATTCCTGATAAGACTTATATTGAAATTCTTATTTTAATCAGGATTAAGTCTTCTGATGGAATAAGACATGTACAGATATAAATAGAGATGGCCTGGTCCTTTTTCTTCAACTCTTAGGAGGGCGTGACGATTTTCATCAATCGTCCATATTAAGATGGAGGGTGAGGAAAGAGAAGATCAGTTACCTATGAAAGACGAATCTAATGCTCTGTGGGCTACGTGATCATCGTGTTGGTGAGACGATGGTACAAGATATGTTTTATTGGATTTTGCATGAATATTAAAGTACAAACCAGGCATCAAAGTTTAAATTATCTAACATGTGGTATCAGAGCGCTGGTTTCATGCTCCATATTTATGTAAATTTTTTTTTGATAAATTTTAGTTTATTTTTAAAAAATTAAAAATTATAGTTTATATTTTTAAAATTGATTAAAATTCAAAAAAATAAATTATAGTTACTTAATTTCTTAAAATTAAAAGAAAATTAAAAAAATTATGGAGCTGGCTGTGCCGACCAACCCGTGCCATTCGGTGAATGGGACAACAGCCATCGTTGCTACCATGCTGGCGGCAGGTTAGAGCCACGGTCGTTGCTGCTTGCGGTAGTGGTGGCGGCTGTGGCGCCGCCTGCAACTAGTGCGGCCGCAAGAATTGCAGCCTTTGCCACGGCGTAGGAAAGCAAGTGGCGGCGGGCTATAGCGATGGGGGGCGTCGCTCAGTTCGCTGCCCTCCTTCATGGTCCTCAAGCGGTCGGCAAAGCAAGGGGTGGCTGTTTGGCTGCCCGTTCGATGCTATATAATGCGAGGGGGGCGACAGGAAAAGACTGGCGGCATTCTGGTGGGAGTCAGCGATGGCCTGAATTCGACGATCGAGATGGCTACTGATGCCTCATCGACGGTCGATTAAGGCCGATCAAGTGGCGGCCATGGGGGGTTTGAAGCTTTTGATCGGAAGAAAACATAGGGAAGAAGAAGGGATAAATGGATCTAGGTTTTGGGTTCAAACCTGAAACCCATAATCCAGCTAGGACTCAATTAATAAAAAAAAGGATTTTTATATTTAACCCCCAGCAAAGTTTAAATTCTGTAAAAGGCTTTCAGGGTAGTTTTGTAATTTAATCCTTTAGGATAATTTTATAATTTAGTTCTTGATAAAATAATAAATTACATTAAAGTCCCATCAATTTTTTGAACAGTTTTTAAAGTTGTCTTACATAAAAGATCCTATATTTTTATAATTTATGGTTAAGTCATTTAATTTTAAAATTTTTGATAAAATCGCTATAATTTGATCATTTTTTAATCGATTTGAGCGATTTTTGAATCGTTGGACTTGTAATGAGTTGAAAAATATTATGATTAAATTTTTTATATAAAATAAAATATTTAAATAATTAAATTATTTAATTAATAATTTTATTTACTATTATACTATTTAAGTGTGTTTTTGCATAGTCCCAAAGGATCCGGAGCACTCTATGAATTTTGGATAGCCAAGTCACTGAGGGCTAATAGTTTTTTCTTATTATAGTTCAAAAATTACATAAAAGTATATCTATTACAGTAAATTCAAAGATGATTATAATTTGATATAAAATTAATAATAAAAGATTAACTAACTTGAATTACATAAAAATGAAAAATTCTATACCTAATGGTGAGAATAACCTCAAATTTTTGCAATCATAGTTAGTTAAACCACTAAAAGTATAACTAATATGATGGGTCATAGTTTAAATATGAATTATATATATATGCCATAATTATTATTCTTGATTACATACTTCATATTATTATTAGTTATGATTTACGTGATGCATATTTTGGCATTATTTATTATGTTTAAATTTATGATTAAATTAGTTGCAATATTTATTATATGCTATGATTCTTGCCCAAAGATATTTTATAATTATATAATAAATATTATTAGTAGAATTATATTATGAAATTTGCATCACAATGATAATTATAAGCATATTTTGTTATTCACAATCATGATCTCTGCTTCACTCTCATCACATCTATCTAATATTTTCATACTGAATGGATCAAATTATTTTGATTAGCACGAGCACCTTCTCATTATCTTAGGATATCTAGATTTAGATTTGACCCTTGATAAGTATAATAAATTCACCAATAAATGTATTAATTTATCAATTAATTTATATTAATTTTTAATAATTAATAATCAATTTATATATAATTTTTGAAAAATTCATATTTTTATTTTTTAAAAAATTAATTAAAAAATAATAAAAATTAATAAAAATTAAAAAAATAAAATTTTATTATCAATAGAAAGAGCTCATTTTTCTGATCACAACGAAATAAATTTCAAGAAAAACGGAGCTAAAATGAAAAAGATATAAATTTTTAAAAATATAAAATAAATAAAAATTAAATAAAAAAGAAAACGGCTCAGCCGACTCCGCAAGCCGAGCCACCAAGCCAAGCCGAGCCATCAGGCCGACTCAGCCGTTGAAGCCATCAGCCGGTCCACGATCTAAGCGTGGACCGCCAGCTCAGCAAATTCCGGCGAATCAGAGATTGCCACGTGGTGGACCTAGACCCCTTAAGGGTCTACAGAAATTTATCGCGGCTCATAAGGGTAATTCAGTCTTTTCGTCCGACAACGACGGCGCTGATTGGTTTCGGTGTGCGGTGCGGCCGGTCCATCCGGTCCATGGGAATAGTAATTGCGCGATCGGACGGCCGCGGTTGATTGCGGTCATGATCGGACGGCGGTGGTGATTTCCAGGCTTGATTCAAATTCTATTAAGCTATCTGGCGCGATCCAACGGCCAGAAAACCAAGTGATGAAGATCTGACGGTCCAGAACGCTGCCGGCGGTGATCAAGACTCCGAAGCGCGATTTGCGGCCAGATTTTCTCGATCAAGCGCGATCCAACGGCCAGAATTTAATCCGACCCGATCTGAGCTTATCTGCATCCGATTTTGATGATTTTTGGACCGTTGGATTCCTATTGAACGGCTGGATTTTATCAAATTTATCAGAGTCGTATCTGAGCTATTTTGATTCAAATTTCATCCAAATTTATTTGTATTTTGACGATTACAAAGGCATTAGTCCCATATTGCTTTTAGAAAAAATATCCAGCCCTCCTAGCTCTATAAAAAGGACCCCAGGCCATCAAAAATTGATATCTCCGATCAAGGTGAAGCTTTGGTACAGGGCGAAGTCAGGCTATGGGTTAAAGGCTGCTTCGAAGTAACGGGTGCTGAGAAGAAGAGCCGAGCTTCTACACCATCTTTCTGCCAATGCCGATCCAAGATCAGAGATCAGGCTATTTTATTTTATTATCTTTTCTTTTTAAATTTTATGTATTTAAATTCTAAAATTTTAGTTAATAAAAAATTTTTATATTTTAATTTCTTACTTTTTATTTTTATTGTAATTTAATTTATGCACTTTAAATTATTGTTTTGCAAGTAGATGCTAAGATCTAACTAGTAGATCTTAGTACCAAATTTAAATTCCTGCATCTTTTAATTTTTATTTTCAATCTTCCGACTTCAATTTTTATTTTAAAATTTAAATCATTTTCTTTTTCTTCTCAAAAAAATTAAAGATTTCAAATCTAAAAACTACTACCTTCCCTATGGATTCGACCCGACTCACTACTATTTACGTATTTTCAATAATTTTAAGAAGTCGGATTAAACTGATAAACACGGTGTCTTAACGACAGCACCGCGTCCCTACCAAGTTTTTGGCACCGTTGCCGGGGAAGGTTTTTGATTTTTGATTTTGATTTCTTTGATTTATTAAAAATAATTTCGACAAATGCACCAAGTTTTTGGCGCCGTTGCCGGGGAAGGCATGGATATTAAATTTTTGATCTCTTTGATTTTTCTATAAATAAATTATAAATAAAATTTTTATTTTCTTGCTAATTTTTTTTATTATTTTACAGGAAAAGAAAAAAATGAACAAAAAGAATCAGAAGTTTTGCCTGGTGAGATCAATCCTAACCCTAGTTCTCTTTTCTTTTTATTTTATTTATTTATTTATTTTATTTTTAAATTAATTTAAAAAAAATATCCATTTAAATCTAATTAAAAATCTCATGACAAGATTAGAAATCTTAACTGCTTAGAGCATGCATCATATTAATTTTATTTTTATTTTTATTTTTATTTTTATTTTTTTTGGTGATTGCTGGAGGCAAGGTAAGCCTTTTAGAATACAATTAGTTGCATGCATCTAGTTTAAATTGCATAAAACCCTTTGATTAAATTTTTTTTTTTTTCATGCATATTCATATTAAATCAAATTAAGGGCACAACCCAATTAAACAAGATAAGGTGGGGATTTGATCACCCTTCCTTAGCCCACAAACAACCAACCAGCATCCTGCATTGACCTAAGTCTTTAATTTTAAAATCAATTAGACATCAACCCTAGGAACTCGAGCTCAATAGGACAAGGAATCCTAAGAGTTGAACCGAGTTAGGATAAGTCAATTTGACTGGTGTCTAGGAAAGTGGTTCAGGGACGATTGGGCCCGAAGGAAGGTGGTTTTTAATTGGTTCCGTTCGCTTACCTGGCCAAGCATAATTGGTGTCTAAGGCAAGCAACGGGGGGACTCCCACCAACCTTACACTTACCTGGCCAGTTGATTGGCTAATCCTACACTTGGAGGGCTTGAAGGTGACCTTGGCAGTTAGGAGCTGTCTAGATCTAGGATAACCCTTAGTCAGGATTGATTGACCAATTTGATTGCTAACGAATATCAAACCTAATTAAACTTAATTCTTCTCTCTCTTCTTAGTTCTAGGACTCCTTAGGACCTCTTCTTTAGAACTCTTCTTTCTTTCTTTTTCTTACTCCTCTAAAAATAAAATAAAAATAAAATAAAATAAAAATTCAACTAACTAAAAATTAATAATTAAATTAAATTAAAATAAATTAAAATTAATAAATAAAAATAATTTTAAAAAAAATTTAATTTTTAATATAATAAAATAATAATAATAATAATAAATAAAAAAAATTCTAAAAATTTTCAAACCATACATTAGGATTACACTAATACATACATGGTAGGAAATCATTTTTTTTCTGATTTAGTTGAACATAATTGAATGGTTGATTCACATTAAATATAATAATCAAATGGCTAATATGAATCTAATTATCCAAAAATTAGGTAAAGTTGACCTTCTTGCTCAGAAAATAGATCAACTCCTAACCCTAGGTCAACAATCTCCTGCACAATTCACATCATCTTCTAATTATCAGGAGAATTATTCAATCTGTGCTAGTCCAACCCATCATGTAAGTGAATATCCTATGACTGCATAGTTTCCATATTTTATCCAAGAACAAGTTCAAGCTACTCAAGGATACTCCAAATTGATTAGTGACCCATTTTCAAATTCATGTAATTAGATTGGAGTAACTTTAATTTTTCTTGGACATCCCAACAGACTCAGGCTCAGACCCAAATTTCACTTGAGCAAAATTATCAAAATTATGCCTATAATAATGGTCAGCCTAGTCAGTTTAACCAGCCATCATATTATAATCAACCTTCATACCCACCTCCTCAACAGACCAATCTAGCTGATGATAGATTTAACCAACTTCAACAATTAATTCTAACTCAACAGCAATCTATCACCAGACTAGAAGCTCAAATAGGATAATTAGTTGAGTCTAACATGAGGAGAGAACTAGATCAACTACCGAACCTACCAATTTCAAATAACCCACCTAATGACCACCAACCACCTGGATTAAATTATCAATCTAATGTTTCATCTAAGAATCCCCAATTAGAGAATACCAAAGTAATTCCTGAACTTAAAAGCTATAGGATTCTTATGGACCCATACCAAGACCAGGTGAGAGAGGCTAGTACTGATGCTAGCCAAAATGAAAACTTAGAGAAACTGGTTAGTACTGAGACTAACCACATAGAAGAACCCAAGCCAGGAATTAGTACTGATACTAGTTCCAGTTTAAATGAGATAGAAATAAGGGAAAAGAGAATAGATGATTTACCCGAGACTTATAAACCTAATGTCCTATTCCCTTCAACCCTAGAAGCTGGTTCTTCTTATAAAAATCAAAAGGCATGTAATGAAATATCAATGGAGTTGTTTAAGCAGGATCATATTAATTTACCTCTAGAATTAAAACCGCCTTTAGTCACCATTCCAGCACCCATTGAATCAAACTTAACTCCTAAAACTCCATTCATGAGCATTTTAGAAGAACAAATAGGAGTAATTCTTAATAAACATGGGTTTGAGAATGGAATTATAAAATATATCCCAAAAATTAACAGTGAATATATCAATAATGGGATTAAAAATCAAAATCAACTTTCTAAGATTGGCAATCCAAAACCATTGGAATTTGTCAATCCAATATTCGACACAGGATAGTGAGCTACATTGTGTCTGGCTGAAGACGGTAAACTTAGCGCTTGTTGGGAGGCAACCCAATATTTAGTTTTTATCTAATTTATCTTTTTAGTTTATCTCTTTTTAGGATAATTTGAATAAGTTGGAGGGAGAGCTCAAATTTTCAAAGGCATGTGCTGGACCAAAATAAATAAATAAATAAATAAATAAATAAATAAATAAAAAATAAAAAAATATATATACTGAGTTAGGTGTATTCTTTCATGTTTTTTATTACATCCTTTATTTTTTCTTCTCCATTGAGGATAATGTCGATTAAGTTGGGGGGAGGGAAAAATAAAAAATTTTTAAAAAAAATTTTAAGTCCTCGAAAAAGTTAGTATTTAGTATTTAGATACTTGATTATGCTTAAGAATCGAATAAAACTAAGCATTTTTAAAAGAAAATTGATACACAGATCAGAGAATCTGTGAGATATTGAGGAATCAAGTATTAAGAAAATTCAATAAAGAGTTAAGTTTAGAACATAAAAATTTTTTCCTTGGAGCATTTCTAATTATTTTTACTAGCATCAAAGAAAAGTCTACTTTTTATAGGCTTGTGTAGGGTAACTATATATTTCTTCATATAAATAATTTATTTTAATAAAATAGTTTCCAAGTACTTCTCACTGAGTAACCGGGCCTCTTTGCCTAAGCAAGCATTGAGTTTCGCGTCAAAAGGTGGGAAGGGCAAAGAAGCTCGTTGTAAAGCTAGTCTTAACTCGTAGCCTATTTGATTCGAGCTAGTAAGCCCGAGGGGTATTCTATACCTAGTGCCTTAAAGCCAACTGGTTTGGGAGTCATTGGCCCAAGACTCGCTACATGGATCAAATAGAAAGCTTAAGGGGTTAAGACACTCAATAGTGGTACAACGTTAAAAAAAAAAAAAAAAAAAAAAAAAAAAGAAACATTGGTTTCCCACCGAGTAACCGGGTCCCGTTGCCTAAGTAAGCAATGATATTCGCGTCAAAAAGTGGGCAATGTAAAAATAAAAATTAATAAATGAAGGATGAAAGTAGCAATACACCTGCCCCTATATGAAAGTTTAGACAAATCAGAGATAAAAGTGGAATAATTTAGAAAAAGTTCTGAAAAATTTAATGTTCTTTACTTAATTTTTCTATTGATAAGTATTAATACCCCAATGATATATCTCATTTAAGCTCTACTGAATATCAATGGCCATTTTGAAAATTGCTTAGATAAAATTCGAAACTCTAAAGTTAAAAGGTATTTAAAACTAAATTCTTTCTTTACTCGAGGACGAGCAAAGCTTAAGTTGGGGGGTGTGATAAGTATAATAAATTCACCAATAAAAGTATTAATTTATCAATTAATTTATATTAATTTTTAATAATTAATAATTAATTTATATATAATTTTTAAAAAATTCATATTTTTATTTTTTAAAAAATTAATTAAAAAATAATAAAAATTAATAAAAATTAAAAAAATAAAATTTTATTATCAATAGAAAGAGCTCATTTTTTTGATCACAACAAAATAAATTTCAAGAAAAACGGAGCTAAAATGAAAAAGATATAAATTTTTAAAAATATAAAATAAATAAAAATTAAATAAAAAAGAAAACGGCTCAGCCGACTCCGCAAGCCGAGCCACCAAGCCAAGCCGAGCCATCAAGCCGACTCAGCCGTTGAAGCCATCAGCCGGTCCACGATCCAGGCGTGGACCGCCAGCTCAGCAAATTCCGGCGAATCAGAGATTGCCACGTGGTGGACCTAGACCCCTTAAGGGTCTACAGAAATTTATCGCGGCTCATAAGGGTAATTCAGTCTTTTCGTCCGACAACGGCACCAAGTGATGAAGATCTGACGGTTCAGAACGCTGCCGGCGGTGATCAAGACTCCCGAAGCGCGATTTGCGGCCAGATTTTCTCGATCAAGCGCGATCCAACGGCCAGAATTTAATCCGACCCGATCTGAGCTTATCTGCATCCGATTTTGATGATTTTTGAACCGTTGGATTCCTATTGAACGGCTGGATTTTATCAGATTTATCAGAGTCGTATCTGAGCTGTTTTGATTCAAATTTCATCCAAATTTATTTGTATTTTGACGATTACAAATGCATTAGTCCCATATTGCTTTTAGAAAAAATATCCAGCCCTCCTAGCTCTATAAAAAGGACCTAGGCCATCAAAAATTGATATCTCCGATCAAGGTGAAGCTTTGGTACAGGCTATGGGTTAAAGGCTGCTTCGAAGCAACGGGTGCTGAGAAGAAGAGCCGAGCTTCTACACCATCTTTCTGCCAATGCCGATCCAAGATCAGAGATCAAGCTATTTTATTTTATTATCTTTTTTTTTTAAATTTTATGTATTTAAATTCTAAAATTTTAGTTAATAAAAATTTTTATATTTTAATTTCTTGCTTTTTATTTTTATTGTAATTTAATTTATGCACTTTAAATTATTGCTTTGCAAGTAGATGCTAAGATCTAACTAGTAGATCTTAGTACCAAATTTAAATTCCTGCATCTTTTAATTTTTATTTTCAATCTTCCGACTTCAATTTTTATTTTAAAATTTAAATCATTTTCTTTTTCTTCTCAAAAAAATCAAAGATTTCAAATCTAAAAACACTACCTTCCCTGTGGATTCGACCCGACTCACTACTATTTACGTATTTTCAATAATTTTAAGAAGTCGGATTAAACTGATAAACACGGTGTCTTAACGACAGCATCGCATTCCTACCAACCCTTCGTAAGCCTTAGATCCATTTACCCCCACTAGCACTTCTGATCATAAGAAATTATTTGAAAAGTGAAAGGGTTCTAATAGGTTGTCTCTTATGATTATTAAAAATTTCATAGCGAGAAACATTAGGAGATTTATTCTGGATAATGAATTGGTCTCTGAATATCTTTTCTTTGTAGAATAATAGTTACCGAATCAAGTATATCCTAATGAACAAATTAATCTCTATGAAATATGATAGATTTTTTGGAGTGTGAAAGCATATTATGAAAATACATGATATAGCTAAAAAATTAAATGATTTAGGCATGACCATATCTAAAAATTTTCTTGTCTAATTTATTCTTAATTCTCTTCCATCCTAGTTTACCCAATTTAAGATTTATTACAACACACATAAAGAATCATAGACAATGAATAAACTCATCTCCTATTGTGTGCAAGAGGAAGAGAGATTGAAATAGGAAGAGATCCTAATTGTTCACCTAATTTCATAGGAGTGTCCTAAGAAAAAGAAGACGAAGAAAGAAAATAAAGGATCTAATAATCCACCAACAAAAGTTTTTTATAAATTAAAATATTTTTTTTGTAAGAAGGATGGACATATCAAGAAGAATTATGAGAAAAGAAGAAAATGATTCAAAAAGAAGGATATTTTCTTATCATTTATTTATTTCAAAATCAATTTTATTGATATTTCTTCTAATACTTGGTGGATTGATTTGGATGCTACAATTCATATTTTTAATTCAAAACATGGATTTCTTTCAAGCTGGAAACCAAATGATAAACATGGATTTTTAATTCAAAACATGGATGAAGTCCAAGGTTGTTGCAGTCAAAATCTACAGATTTATTACAGACATCGAATTTCAATTAGATCTACATGATGTCTTTTATATTCCTTCAGTATTTAAGAATTTAATTTCTTTATTAAAACTTGATTTAGAAGATTTTTCATTTACTTTTATAAATTCAAGTTTTAAATTAATAAAAAAATTTATTTTTATTGATGCTAGAATATTGTGTAATGGATTATATAAATTAAATTTAGATTCTTCTTTTAAACAATCTTTGCTTATTTTAAATGTTAATATCGAAATAAAATATGATATTATAAATGAGAGTTCTTCGATGCTGTGGCATAAACGATTAAGTCACATATCAAAAGAAAAAATCACTAGATTGGTTAAGAAAGATATTTTACTAAATCTAGATTTTAGTGATTTTGGTATGTGCATCGATTGCATTAAAAAAAAAATAAAAATCATAAAAAGAATGCCATTAGAAGTTAAAGATTCTTAGAATTGATACATACCGACATTTATGGCTATTTTATACCTTATTTTGAAGGGAAAAAGTATTTTATTACTTTTATTGATGATTTCTTACGTTATGGTTATGTTTTCCTATTACATAAAAAGTCTGAAGCTTTGCAAACTTTTAAGATATACAAAGTTGAAGTAGAAAATCAGTTTGATAGAAAAATTAAGATTGTGAGATCTGATAGATGTGATGAATACTATGTCAGATATGATGAATTTGACCATAATTCTGAACTTTTTACCAAATTTTTTGAATAGCATGGCATTGTAGCACAGTATACTATGCTAGAAAATCTCTAATAAAATGGAGTGGCTGAGAGGCATAATCGCACTTTGATGGACATAGTGAGGAGTATGGTTAGTAAATTTTTATTATTCTTTAATTTATGGGGAGAAGCCTTAAAATTCACTATGTATATCCTAAATTGGGTACTTAGTAAGGCCATTGCTAAAACTCCTTTTGAGTTATAGACGGATAGAAAATCAAGTTTAGGATATTTACATAATTGAGATTGTCCAACAGAAGCTTGATTATATAATCAATAGGAAAAAAAATTGGATCCCAAAATTGTTAGTTGTTATTTTATAGGATATCCAGAAAGATCAAAAAATTTTAGATTTTATTGTCCATCACGTACTACTAGAATTATTGAAATTGAAACTGCTAAATTTATTGAGGATGGTGAAAATTATAGAAGTGGTATACCGTGTAATATAGTGTTATAAAAAAAAAAGAGAATCTCTTTCTATTATATTAACACCTAGAGATATTCTATTTGAGCTTGTTCAATCTGAAATTATGGAACATCAATAGGTGATTGATACATTACTTCTTGAACAGACTATCAATGAACCTAATCTAATTGAAAATAATCATAATAATGATATTGAACCTGAAATATTATGGAGATCTACTAGAATTAAAAATTGGCTATTTCAGATGATTATATTATATACTTATAAGAATGTGATTATGATATTAGAATAAAGAATGATCCCGTTTCATTTAAAGATGTCATGAAAAGCAATGATTTTGAACTTTGGTTAGATACCATGAAAGATGAGATAGAATCCATGAATAAGAATCAAGCTTGAAAACTTATCGAATTACTTGAAGGATTTAAGCTTGTATGTTGTAAATGGATTTTTAAGATCAAATAAAATTTCTAAGATAATATCGAGAGATATAAAGCTAGACTTATAGCAAAAAAATTAACTCAGAAAAAAGATATTAATTATCATAAAATATTTTCTTCTATTTCTGAAAAAGATTCATTCAGAATCATTATGGCATTAGTGGCTTATTTTGATCTAGAGCTATATCAAATGGATGTTAAGACCGCGTTCTTGAATGGAGATTTAAAGAAAGAGGTATATATGGAACAACCTGAAGAATTTTTAGTATAAAAAAATAAAAGATTGGTATGTAAATTAAAAAAATCTATATATAATCTTAAACAAGCTTCTAGAAAAAGGTACCTAAAGTTTAATCATATTATTATTTTCTTTGGATTTCAAAAAAAATATTGTTGATCAATGTGTATGTCTGAATGTAAATGAAAGTAAGTTTATATTTTTGATACTATATGTTGATGATATCTTACTAGCCAACAATAATTTGGATCTTCTGCATAAAACTAAAAATTTTCTTTTCGAATACTTTGACATGAAAGATATGAAAGATGTTTCTTATATTCTTGGTATAAAAATCTATCGCGATAGAAATAAGAGGTTACTTGATTTATTTCAGAGGAATTATATTACTAGGATCCTAAAAAGATGTGAAATATTAAGCTACTCATCAAGTGAAGTGCCAATCATTAAAGATGATAAATTCAGTAAATTTCACTCGGAGTTATGGATTCTATTTTCAAGTCGTTGAGAATTTATGGTGATAATTCTGCTGTAGTTTTTTTTTCTAACAGTAGCAAGATAACCAATGCAAATAAGCACATTGATATTAAGTATCTTGTTATAAATGAGAGAATCAGTTGTCATCAAGTGTTTGTTGATTTTGTTGATACTGCTTGTATGATAGTTGATTCTTTGATGAAAGGTTTAGTGCCTAAAATTTTTAAAGAGCATATAAGAATTATGGACATTTATCATTGGGATATTTAATTTGCAATAGATACTTATTTTGAGATCTCTTAATGGTTTGATGACTGCTATTACTTCTGTTTAATTATTATTTATATACATTATGGTTGACTTTTGTCAAAATTAAAATAAATAGAAGTGTCATTTATATGTCATAACAGTGGAAGCATCATTATAGGCATTATGATTTTTAATAGCCTATATATTCTAACATATAAGACTAAGTTAAGTGAGAATTATTGATGTCATGATACATAGAAAGAAGTATGTCAATTGAGATGTATAACCATCATGATTTGCATCAATGGCTTTTACTTAATCAAAGTATAAAGGATCTTCAAGAAATAGATAATTAGGCAATTTTTTATAAAATAAGTATGTACTCGTTGGGTCAATTTCAAAATTTTAATTCAAAATTATTATTTTAAAATTTAAAAAATATATATTTTTTATTTATTTTTAAAATATTTTGGTAAAATTAAAGAGTTAATTTTAAGTAATAATATAGATCAAGTGGAAGAATGTTGTGGCCTAATTATCACTTAATCAGGTTTGACTCATTAGGTCAAGTCCTGAATCAATTATGGTGAGTCTAAATAATTAAAAAATTCTATTCTTGATAAGACTTAGACTAAAATTCTTATTCTAATCAGGATTAAGTCTTCTGATGGGATAAGACAAGTACATGTATAAATAGAAGTGACCTGGTCTCTTTTCTCCAACTCTCAGGAGGGTATGATGATTTCCATCAATCATCTGCATTAAGATGGAGGATGAGGAGAGAGAAAATCAGCTGTCTGTGGAAGATGGATCTGACATTTTGTGGGCTATGTGGTCATCGCATTGGTGAGATGATGGTGTAAGGTATATTTTATTTGATTTTGCATGAATATTGAAGCATGATTTAGGTATCAAAGTTTAAATTATCTAACATTTTCTATGTACTAGAACTCGAGAAGCATGAGTTGGTGTATTTTTATGAGAGATCCTTTGACAAGATACGAGGCATATCAGCCACAACTATTGCATAGCCTCCTTGCATCGGTAAAGCATTTTGTATCCCGGACATCCCAATTTAGAAGCTAGCTTACAATGGTCTCTTCATGGTAAGACTCCTTTTACAATTTTCTCAATTTTGGTGGATTGAGATATCCATACCACAACGCCAGTTAAAAGACACCAAGTTAGGAAAAAGTGAAAATCTTTTTATGGCAGGCATCCAAGAACAAACTGCACATCGGTGAATATACTAAATAAGAAAGGATGGAATGTTAGTGCTGGTTGCAGTTTATGCAGAGCCAATGTAGAGTTTATCAGCAATCTTTTCTTTGGGTGCCCATTTGTAAGGAGTCTTAATTTGGACTATCATCAAATTGTAGCCGAAATTAACCGGGAGACCATCGACCTTTCATGACCTGTGTTTGGTTTGGAGAAGGAAAAACAAAGGGAAGATGGCAAAGAAGGCTGGATGCCAACTATTTGCCGTGGTCTGCTAGGAGATTTGGAGGAGATCAGAAACGCCTGTATATTTCTGAACACAAAAGAATCAGTGTATTTGTTTTTACGGGAAGTTACTTCCATCGTTCTACTGCTGGGGACATTTGGGTTCTTCCAAGTTTCAATCACAGCATTAGAACTTGTGGAACAGACTGCAAACGTACGTTGGCATATCTTTCTAGCACTTAAGCGCTTTCTATCTTCTATGTTTAGTGTATTACTGCTACTACATTTCATGTTGAATCTGTATCTGTAGAAGCTATAAAAACTCTGTAACTACTGGCTCTATATCATAGTGTTCCCTGTACTCTGTTCCTTCCAGTAAAATTGGGGTAGCATGCACCCTGCTACCTCTTGTTCACATAATATATATATATATATATATATATATATATATATATATATATATATATATATATATGTTGGGGATAAATCCCGCTCTCACCGAAGTTTAGCTCGATGCTCAGCCTAATGCAACCAGTAGCCGCAGAAGAGCTTAAGCAAACGGGCTTCAGCCGAATTCCTAGCATCCGAGCTCCTTCGAACCCGTTCAGCCGGTCGAACTGTTTAGCGGCCAAGCTCCTTGGACTCCAAGTGGCCGAACTTTAACGGAATCCCCCGGCGTCCGAACTTCTCAGCGGTCGCCCCTCGGCCGAACTCCCCAAGCGGCCATCCCTTCAGCCGGCCGAGCTCCTCCGAACTTCTCTACACCAAACCCCTCCCGAGCTTTCCCTTCAGTCGGACTCTTCTACAAGTCCGAACTCCTCTGGACGAACTGTCGCCATCAGTCTGCAACAGGCAACAAGACCGGACGATATGGCTGCCACTACTCTCTCCGTAACCAGCCCCATGCGGCCCACGACTTGCCAGTATGGCTGTCACCAACCGTCTGACGACGCCTTCCTCTCCATATCGAACTCCATACGGTGGTATGACCATCGCCATCAACTAAGCTCCGCCTATAAAGGACCCTCTAGATACGCTAATCTCTAATCTCTCTGATCTCCAAGCTCTCTTCTTCTCCTCCAAGCTCCAGAACTCATTCCGAGCACTCTATTCCTATTGGCCAGAGCTAACTTGATCGTCAGAGGATCCTGCCGGAGCCACCCCCCCCACCGACTCCGGATGGGACTTTGTTTTGCAGGTCCCCGGCGGCGACCTCATCGGCCTCAACTTCAGCATACTCCGGCGATGATCAGTTTCTGCGTTAATAGATTGGCGCTAGAAGGAGGGCACGAACCTCCGAGGTCCCCTTATTCTTAAAGAAGTGCTCGGCGATGACTTTTCTCTTCCCTCTTCGGAGATCTTTCTTTTCTCTCCCGAAGAGAAAATGCCATCCGGAAAGCTTCGGCACGGCACTCGACGGCCTCCGCGGCTCGATCCCATCTGGATCCGTCTTCAGTCCCGACGGCTCAGGTTCCATCCGCACCCGCGGTGAATGTGAAGCAGTTCGACCTGCTTGTCCGATAGGTCCGTGGCCTCACGGAGGCATTGCAGGCTATGCAGCAGCCTCCGGTGGTGACTCCACCAGAAAACACACCATCGGAATATCGGGAACCTGCCCCAAGAAAGAGTACCAGGGCCAACGTACCCGTCGCTCCTGAGAAGGAGAAGCAGAAAGCTGAGGATCTGTGTTCGGATCATGGTTCTCTTCTCGGAGAGACCTTTCCCATTTGTAGTCGGAAGTCTCCCAAGATCTGCAATCGAGACGACGCCCTCGATCACAGACTACGGAAGATGGACCGACGGATTGAAGAGCTCGGCCACGTCGCCCCGGCTCATCATGCCAACGTCCACGCCGATCCCCCTTTCTCCCTCCAAATAATGCAAGAGCCCATCCCACCGAACTTCAAGCTCCCTCAACTTGAAAGTTACGATGGGGCCTCTGATCCGGTTGATCATCTGGAGGCCTTCCGGACCATGATGCTGCTTCATGGCGCTTCAGATGCCATGCTGTGTCAAGCTTTCTCATCTACCTTAAAAGGAGCAGCGAGAAATTGGTACTCAGTGTTGAAGTCAAGTATGATCTTCTCTTTTGACCAGATGAGCAGTCAGTTCGTGGCCCACTTCATCAACGGTCGACGATTGAGCCGAGGTTTAGATTTTCTGATGAACGTCAAGCAGAAGCAAGGAGAATCCATCTGGGCTTACATCATCCGGTTTAACGCCGCGGCATTGAAAGTTCGGAACTTGGACCAGTCTATCGCGATGGCCGCACTCAAGGGCGGCCTTCAGAAAAATAACTTGCTGTTCTTCCTGAAGAAAAGGTATCCTAGAAACTTCGCCAATCTGCTGGCTCGGACCGAGAGATATGCTCGTACGGAAGAATCTTTCAAGGAGAAGGATGAAGAAGTCTTAAGGAAGCAGCTGGCAGGCAATGGGGAGCCGAATAAAGTTCGACCGCGCTCACGGACTCTCTTCGATAGCAGGCGGACCCGAACTCCTCAAGCTTCCAGAGAAGCGCGAAGAAACCCTCCTCCCAAAAGATTCTGCAACTATGCCTCCCTCAATGCTCCTCGAACTCAGATCTTCACCGAAGTTAAGAACCAACTGCCAAGACTAGAAGGGTTACGGTCTCCCCCAAACAAGCATGACCGAAGCAAGTACTGCCTATACCATCGCGATCACGGCCACGACACTGAGGAGTGCATCCAGCTCTGAGATGAAATCGAGGAGCTTGTTAGAAAAGGACGACTGGGTAAATTCATTCGATGCCAGCCTGAAGATCGACGAAGGGCACTACCGTAATAAGAAATGATAAGATCGGCCACCTCACGACATCGTCAACGTTACCCTAGGACCCAGCGTCGAAGCCAAGAGAAGCATGCTTCAAAGTGAGGAAGCCAACATGAGATAGAAAAGGTCGTCCGCATGAAGAAGCATGGAGGAACAAGGCTACTACGACCCTGAATCACAAAGAATTTGGGAAAACATTGCCAGTAACTTCCTTTCAATAAAGTTCTTCCCTTTCAACAGTATATTATTTTTGGGCGCCAAAACTATGTAATGACAGGAAAAGAAGCAGTTAATAGTCGTCATGTTAGGAACAGGAGGAAGACCTCGTCATAACACGAGCAGGTCAAAGACCATCAACCTCGACCAGAGATAAGATCTCTCCCGAGCGACCACCTCGACCAGAGATAAGATCTCTTCCGAGAAGCTCGGCCAGAGATAAGATCTCTCCCGAGAATCAATCTCGGCTAGAGATAAGATCTCTACCGAGCGACTGTTGACAACCTCGGTTAGGAACAGGAGGAGAACCTCGTCCTAACGCAAGCATCAATCTCAGCTAGAGATAAGATCTCTTCCGAGCGAAGTTCGGCCAGAGATAAGATCTCTCCCGAACCTCGACAGAGATAAGATCTCTCCCGAGCGACCACCTCGGCTAGAGATAAGATCTCTTCCGAGAAGTTCGGCTAGAGATAAGATCTCTCCCGAAATCAACCTCGGCTAGAGATAAGATCTCTCCGAGCGACCGTTGACAACCTCGATTAGGAACAGGAGGAGAACCTCGTCCTAACGTGAGCATCAACCTCGGCTAGAGATAAGATCTCTTCCGAGCGACCACCTCGGCTAGAGATAAGATCTCTCCCGAGCGAGAGACCTCAACCTCGGCTAGAGATAAGATCTCTCCCGAGCGACCACCTCGGCTAGAGATAAGATCTCCCTCGAGAAAGCTCGACCGCAGGAGATAAGATCTTTTCCGAGCGCCCAGTTTGACCTCAATTGCAGAGATAAGATCTCCTCCGAAAAAGCTCAACCTCGGCCATGGGAGATAAGATCTCCCCCGAGTGCCCAGTTTGACCTCGGCTACAGGAGATAAGATCTCCTTCGAGGAAAGCTCGGTCGTAGGAGATAAGATCTCCCCAAGCACCCAGTTCGACCTCGACTATAGGAGATAAGATCTTCTCGAGCTCCGAGGAAGCTCAGCTGCAGGAGATAAGATCTCTCCGAGCACCCACTTCGATCTCGGCTACAGGAGATAAGATCTCCTCCGAGCGCCCACTTCGACCTCGACTGTAGGAGATAAGATCTCCCCCAAGAAAAGTTTGACTGTAGGAGATAAGATCTCCTCCGAGCATCCACTTCGACCTCGGCTGTAGGAGATAAGATCTCTCCCGAGGAAAGCTCGACCGTAGGAGATAAGATCTCCCCCAAGGAAAGCTCGACCGTAGGAGATAGGATCTTCCCCGAGCGCCCGCAACAATCTCAGTCAGAGATAAGATCTCTCTCAAGAATCAACCTCGACTAAAGATAAGATCTCTTTCGAGCGACCGAGTCAACCTCGGTTAGGGATAGGAGGAGAACCTCGTCCTAATGCGAGCAACAACCTTGGCTAGAGATAAGATCTCTCCCGAGCGATTGTGGACAACCTCGGCCAGAGATCAGATCTCTCTCGAGCGATCGAGGCAACCTCGGCTAGGGATAAGGTCCATGACAATCTCGGCCAGAGCTCCCAAGATAACCTCAGCCAGAGATGAGATCTCTCACGAGCGACCGAGACAACCTCGGTCAGAAATAAGATCGGAGACAACCCCGGCAGTAGATCAGATCTCTCCCGAGCACCCGTATCAACCACGGCAGGAGATGAGATCTTCCTCGGGCCTCAACTTTGACATCAACTTTGGCTGAAGATGAAATCTCTCCTCTGAGCTTCGACCTGAACCAGCACGGAGCTCAGAGAAAGACTTCGACAGTCGTCTTTCCTGCACTCCCTTCCTTCGATTCACGAACTCGGGAGTGGGGGGCCTAGTGTTGGGGATAAATTCCACTCCCATCGAAGTCTAGCTCGATGCTCAGCCTAATGCAATCAGTAGCCGCAGAAGAGCTTCAGTAGATGGGCTTCAATCGAATCCCTAGCGTCCGAGCTCCTTCGAACCTGTTCAGCCGGCCGAACTGCTTAGCGATCGAGCTCCTTGGACTCTAAACAGTCGGACTTTAACGAAATCCTCTAGCATCCGAACTCCTCAGCGGTCGCCCCTCGATCAAACTCTCCAAGTGGCCATCCCTTCAGTCGACCGAGCTCCTCCGAACTTCTCTATAGCCGAACCGCTTTCGAGCTTTCCTTTCGGCCGAACTCTTCTACAAGTTCGAACTTCTCTGAACGAACTGTCGCCATCAATCTGCAACAGACAACAAGATCGGACGATATGGTCGCCACTACTCTCTTCGTAACCAGCCCCATGCGGCCCGTGACTTATCAGTATGGCTGTCACCAACCGCCTGACGATGCCTTCATCTCTGTACCGAACTCCATACGGCGGTATGGCCGTCGTCATCAACTAAGCTCCGCCTATAAAGGACCCTCCAGATATGCTAATCTCTAATCTCTCTGATCTCTAAGCTCTCCTCTTCTCCTCCAAGCTCCGGAACTCATTCCGAGCACTCCATTCCTGTTGGCCAGAGCTAACTTGATCGTCGGAGGGTCCTGTCGGAGCCACCCCCCCATCGGCTCCGGATGGAACTTTATTTTGTAGGTCCCTGACGGCGATCTCATCGACCTCAACTCCAGCAGACTCCGGTGACGATCAATTTCTGCGTCAATAATATATATTATGTATATATATATTATGTGAACAAGAGGTAGCAGGGTGCATGCTACCCCAATTTTATTGGAAGGAACAGAGTACAGGGAACACTATGATATAGAGCCAGTAGTTACAGGGAACACTATGATATATAAACTAATAAGAAATCCGCCAAGCCTTTCAAGTTTCAAGCCAGACCAAAAACAAATATCCAACATTGGATTAGAAATCCTCATATATAGACATATAATACAAAATCTAGCCCCATGCAATGAACTATATATATAATAATATCCAAAACACTAAAATCGTCATGGCCGTTTCCAGGACCATCATACATACTTTTGTGGTGATTTTTGTTTTTGAGCAAACATTGAGGGAGTAATTAGTCATCCCACAATTGTTTCACATCTATTGATGGTAGCTCCATCAACATATCCTCAAACTCCCTGCTCTCCCTTCCACCACCATGCTCCACCTCCTCAGCATTCTTCTCGGAGATAGCCGGGCTATCCACCATCTCCGCAGCCATCGACTCCTTCCCTTTTGTCCTTTGAACCACAGACTTGAAGTGCATTGGTTCAGTATGCACCATCTTCATCACGATAATCTTCACCTTCACATCTTTCCTTTGCTCATACGAGGAAGGCTTCCGTGGCGCATGTTCTCCTCTTTGTTGTGCCAATTAAAAGCATGACAGGGCTATTTATAAGGAAATAGGAGGGAGATCGTAGAAGATTCAACCATTCCAACTATTGTGAAGCGGAGCTAGTATGGTTTCGATCAATTTAGGGTTGGCCACCGACCTACCCCAATGGATCATTTGAGAGGAGCAATGCGATATTTTGATCATGTTTAACTGTAGGTTGGCTTAAGCGGACCTACAATTCTAGTCAACCTACTGAAGATCGTCTGATAAAATGAGGTAAGCCTTCATACCCCATCCTCGTCGAACTCAGGTCGACTGTTGAGCTATGTGAAGAGGCTCATAGCTCGTCAACGATCGGCCTACAACCGTCTCTGCTGAAGCTGCATCCTCTCCAAATCAAAAAATTTGGATAAAAGAAGATTCTTTTGTGATCCCTTCGTCTAAAAGGAAAGAAATCTTTCGGATCAATCCAGGGTGACAAACTCGAAAAATCGTTAGAGTCCGAGATGGATACGGCTCCAACTCCTCTCTTATAAATAAAGAGGCTCTCGGATCCTTCAGGTATGTCATTCAATTCGACGCTTTCTTTCCTTATTATTCTCCAATCTTCTAACTTAAGCGTCGGAGGGTCTTCATCGAAGAACACTCCGGTGGAGACTTTATTGCAGGTGAATGGGTGAAGCTCCAGCAAAGCTCATCCTCGACCTCATATTTCTCGGTGGCTGAGCTACTCCATCCTCGTCGGTCGACCCCAAGCCGAAAGATCTAGGAGCAATAGTTGGTGCTAAAGGAAGGGCCTCGATTATTTTTGAGGCTTAATTTCGAGGGAAGAAAGCATGACACTAGATATCATGAAGACCCAGAGGGAAGCATCAAATGCGTCCCAGTATTCTAGTGGTCAGAAGACCTACAACACTCGATAGGTTAATACATCTCCACCACCAATCTAGGAGAACCCCCCAATAGCACCGGCGGTCTCACAGGAATAATATGACATCTTACTTCATCAGGTGTAAGCATTATCAGCCATCGTAAGGGAAATGCAGTAGGTAGACGAGCGCCGCCCGATCGAAGAAGATTCAGGCCTGATCCGAATAAGGTCAGAGGAACGACACCCCCATAGCCCTAGAGCGGAGGCTAGTCGTTACAGCCGACCTATGAGTCCTCAACGAAGATCTGAGTGCTCGCCAACACTCATTTCAAGAAGAGGCTCCACTTGAAGGAAAATCCTGATTTTCCGATCCAAGTTCGTTCAGATCTAATCAGATCAAGAGATATATTTCAAAATTTTTTCTCTTGATTCCAATCAGATCTTGATATGTTTTAGATCTGATTCTTATTATTTTAATAAAATAAAATTAAAAAAATAAATTAAATCAAATTTAATTTACCTGATCTGGGTAATCCTATTACTCCGTTGATGATCCTGTTTACAGCGGAAGGTTCTGGATCTTAGCCACGCAAGCACCTGGCCTCTATCGGTATCCACTCGGGTTGGATCTGGAGATCCTCTTCTTCTCTATCACACCTCCAAAAATCAGATCTGAATCTGATCTGGAGGATCTTCAAAACTCTTTTGAAGATGAGCAGTCGTCCTTTGCAGCAGCGCAGCCTTCTTATTTTGATCGTCTTTTTTTGATCTGAATCGCACCAACCAAGGTCCAAAACTCCTTTTGGACGTGGAGAGCAAGGGGAGAAGAGACTATGGCGTGGAGAAGGAGGGGAGAGGCAGCCTTGGGGCATGGAGTTTCTCAATTGAATTGCTTCTCTTTGGGTTGGGCGCAAGGTCTTATTTATAGACCTCTTGTGATCCAACTCCTCTTATTCTCAACCAATCACAACCCTTTGTGAAATCAGATCTAAATCTGATTGGTTGGAATAGAGTCCCCTGAATTCCTCCTTAGAGGGTGCCTAAGATCAGTCAAACTGGATTCTTAGTAGAACTCTGATTGGAATCCAAAAGGGAGGTGGAGTCCTTGTTAACAAGGACTCCATGGCACCTCCTTGCCAGGTTCTGGCAGGGGGACAGGCCCCCACCAGTCCCTTGGCGTGCGCCCTCCTCCTTGCCAGGTTCTGGCAGGGGGACAGGCCCCCACCAGTTCTCCAATAGGTGTGTGACACGTGGACAAAAGTCAAAGTGTCTATGGTCAACATTTGACCAGTCAAAGGTCAACTTTTGACCAAAGTCAAAGGACCAAAAATGGCAGGTGACCAAAAATGGTAGGTCATGTCTTATAAAATAAGACAACTTTCTCTAACTTGGACAACCTTCAGTAAGGAGAGGATTTGGGGTTCAATATCGATCCTCCATTCACTCAGAAGATTATGGATGAACCCTTGTCACATCGATTCAAAATTCCTCAAATGAAGCTTTACGATCGAATGGTTGATCTCGTAGATCATCTAGATAGTTTTCGAACTCTTATGCATCTGCAAGGGGCTACCGATGCGATACTATGTCGAGCCTTTCCTTCAACTTTGAGAAGGGCGGCTCGACATTGGTGTTCGAATATGAAATTTGGCTCTATAGATTCCTTCTATCAGTTGATCCATCTGTTCATTGTCCATTTCGTAAGCAGTCGTTGGCAGCATTGCAATTATGACTTCCTCGTGAGCATCAAGCAATGGAAGAATGAGCCCCTTCAGGAGTACATTGATCGCTTTAATGCAGCCACCTTGGAGGTTCAAAATTTAGATCCATCAGTGGTCATGACGGCATTCAAGGTTGGCCTCCTTCAAAATGATCTTTTGTTCTCCCTCAGCTTAGACTATCCGAAGAACTTTACTGAAATGCTAGAACGAGCGGAGAAGTATGCCCAGGCCGAAGATACTTGGGACCACCAGAGAAGTAGCCGAGATGGTAGGATGGGTCCATCCTAAAAGTAGAAGAAGAAGAAAGATCATAGATGGGTGCAGCATCGCCAAGAGGACCCACGGCTTTGTCAATCGCACACCCCACCTTAAAATAATCGACCAACATCTCCAAAGCCGTAAGGCCGATCTAGAACTCCACCTCGGAGGTTCAATTACTACACCCCTCTCAATACCTCCCGAGCTCAGATTCTGATGGAGATCGAGCGACAGAAAGATATATGTCAACCCAAGAGAATGGTAACCCCTGCTCGAGTAAGAAATCCGAGAAAGTATTGTCGATATCACCATGACCATGGGCATAACACCGAGGAGTGCTGACAGCTTAAAGAGAAAATTGAGGCATTAATTAGGCAGGGATGACTTTGGCACTATGTAGATGAATGGCGAATCTCGGCAAATCTGAATTATGACCAGCCTCGACAGGATGAGCCACGCATAGAGCAGTCGATTGTGGAAGAAATTAGAGTAATTGCTGGAGGAAACCTCGGCAAAAATATTTTGGATCAAAATCGATCAGGAGAGAAATCGAGGAAGAGAAAGGCGGATGATGAAATTACTTTCACCAATGAAGATCTGGAAGAAATAAGTCGGCGCCAAGATAATCCTGTAGTCGTTTCTCTGAATATTGCTAACTATGATGTACATCGGGTTCTTGCTGATAATGGAAGCTCAGTAGATATTTTATTTTATGATGCCTTTGTTCGGATAAACTTAAACCCTGAACTACTGATGAAGAGAAATGTATCTCTGATCGAATTTTCTGACGCTATGGTTCCAGTGGAAGGAACTATCTTACTATCGACAAAAACTAGATGAGCTCCAAAGTAGGCGGTAGTCGACATAACTTATTTTATTGTGAATAGTCCCTCCGCCTACAACATCATTTTAGGTCGGTCAGGCTTAAATGCCCTCTAAGCTATAGTATCGATCTATCACCTGAAGGTCAAATTCATGACTCCGCATGGAATCGACGAGCTCAGAAAGAACCAAGCAGTTGTAAGAGAGTGTTACATGACCACTTTACGTGGAGTGGTGACTAAAGAACAACCTATGAATGAGTTAGACGTTCAGGACGAACAAACTGAACAAAGAGGCTCCCCGGTAGAAGAACTGATCTCTATACCAATCAAGGATGATCCGAACAAAGTTGTGAAGGTTGGCTCAAGCTTATGTGAAAAAGATCGATAGCATCTCATCATGTTTCTACGAGATAATGCTGATGTATTTGCTTGGTCAGCCTCGGACATGCTCAGCATCGATCCATAAGTCATGGTACACCGACTCAATGTAGACCTAAATTATCGTCCGATCAGGCAAAAAAGGTGAAGCTTCGCCCTTGAACGTCAGAGGGCGATACAAGAAGAAGTTGATAAACTCTTAAAGGTCGGCTTCATTCGAAAAGTTTATTATCCAGAGTGGTTGGCTAACATTATCCTTGTCAAAAAGGCCAGTGAAAAATGGCGCACGTATATTGACTATGTGGATCTCAATGGAGCATGCCCAAAGGATAACTATCCTCTGCCATGCATAGACCAACTTATGGACGCAACCTCTAGACATCAGCTCTTGTCATTCATGGATGCTTTCTTGAGATACAACCAGATCCGAATGGAGCCCGAGGATGAAGAAAAATCTTCTTTCATAACTGACCAAGGTCTCTTTTGCTATAGGGTCATGCCGTTTGGCTTGAAGAATGCTGGGGCGATCTATCAAAGACTTATGAACAAGCTTTTCAAAGAACAGATTGAAAAAAATATGAAAGTATACGTAGACGACATGCTCGTCAAAAGTAGGACAGCTGAGTACCATATTACCGATTTAGAAGAAGCCTTTTCTATATTACGATATTTTCGAATGAAGCTCAATCTAGATAAATGTGCCTTTGGTGTCACCTCCGAAAAATTTCTTGGGTTCATGGTATCACAATAGAGGATTGAGGCCAATCCAGAGAAAATTTAAGCTCTTCAAAAAATAAAGCCTCCGAGGATGATCAAAGAAGTACAGCGACTTACAGAAAGGATTGGGACCTTAAATAGATTTCTATCTAGATCAGCGAAAAAGAGCCTTCCATTCTTTAAAGCCCTCAAGCAATCGAAGGATTTTCAATGGACGGATGAATGCAAGATAGCTTTCGACGAACTAAAGAAATACCTCGGCTCTCCCTCTTTGTTAAGCAAGCCAGAGCCTGAGGAGGTGTTGTATTTGTATCTAGCTGTCTCTTCTTCGACAATTAGTTCTATTCTGGTCCGATAGGAAGCCAAGATTCAGAAGTCATTCTATTACATAAGTTGGGTACTTCACGACGCTGAGATCAGGTATACGAGATTGGAAAAGATTATCTATGCTCTCTTGATATCTACAAAAAATTGTGCCCATACTTCCAAGTGCACACTATCGCAATCCTCACAGATCAATCCATTGGATCGGTATTGTACCAATCAGATACTTTCGGACGGTTGACTAAATGGGCTATCGAGCTAGGTGAATTTGATATTAAATATTTGCCGAGGTCGTCTATTAAAGCTCAAGCATTGGCGGATTTGATTATGGAATGTACAATTTCAGATGAGGAATCTGATCGTGCTGAAACTTCTTCAATCGATGAATGTTGGACCTTGCATGTTGATGGATCTTCGAATGCCGCAGGCTCCAGAGTCGGCCTGATCTTAATCAGCCCGCAAGGAGTAGTAGCAGAATATGCTTTACGTTTTGACTTTCTGACTTCCAAAAATGAAGTCGAGTATGAGGCATTGGTAGTGGGACTGAGAATAGCGAAAGAAATGGAAATTAGTTATCTCAGAGTGCATAGTGATTTGTAGTTGGTGATTGGTCAGGTTCAGGAAGAATATGAAGCCCGAAAGTCAAATATGATGAAGTATCTGCAGAAGGTCAAAGACTTGGCTTCTAGCTTCCTAGCGATGGAGGTTCAGCAGACACCAAGGGTAGAGAATGTACGAGCTGACCTCCTTTCTAAGCTAGCAATCCATGGGATGGCCGACTTGAAAAGAAGTTCATACATGAAAGTCTTGGAGAAGTCGAGTATTGAGGAGGTCCCGGTGATGCAAGCTGATCCAGAATTGAGCTGGATAGATCATATTCTCCATTATTTGCAAAATAAAATTTTGCCTATGGATCAGGATGAGGCGAAAAGATTGAGGCACCTCGCTCTGCAATACATCATTTATGAAGAAAAATTATATAAAAGGTCTTTCACCCTACCTCTGCTCAGATGCCTCCATCCTTCGGAAGTCGATTATGCCCTACGGGAAGTCCACGAAGAAATCTGTGGTAATCACAAGGGGGCAAAGCTCTGTCCCACAAAATATTACGGTAGAAATATTTTTGGCCAACCATGCAAAGAGATG
The DNA here is from genome assembly GCA_006176705.1 of Cocos nucifera. Classification (NCBI taxonomy): domain Eukaryota; kingdom Viridiplantae; phylum Streptophyta; class Magnoliopsida; order Arecales; family Arecaceae; genus Cocos; species Cocos nucifera. Next base: position 77,317 of record QRFJ01002025.1, on the reverse strand, counting down.
CGGCCGATCTGGTGAGTAGGTGTGACCAATGCCAAAGGACCTCAAATATTTAGCACCGACCTTCTACACCATTGGCCCTGATCACGACCCCCTGGCCCTTTGCCCAATGGAGAATGGATATCCTCGGACCATTTCTTATCGCTATGGCACAAAAAAAGTTCCTAATTATCGCGATTGACTATTTTACTAAGTGGGTGGAAGCGAAGGAAGTGGCTACGATTACCAAAACTAAAGTTTGGAGCTTTGTTTGAAAATCTATTATATGTCGATATGATTTATCCCGCACCATCATATTCGATAATGGACGATACTTCAATAATCCAAGGTTCACAGGATTCTGTAATGACTACAAGATTTCTTATAGATTGACATCAGTAGGTCATCCATAGACTAATGGTGAGGTCGAGGTGACAAACAGGACGTTATTGCAAAGATTAAAAGCTCGCATAAGCCAGGCAAAAGGATCGTAGGTCGAAGAGTTGTATAATATCCTTTGGACGTATCGTACGATGCAGCGTGTACCAACTGGAGAGACACATTTCATATTGGCCTTCGATACGGAGGCTGTGATACCCGTAGAGATGGATTTACCCATGCTCCGGGTAGAGGAGTTCGATGAAGATAGCAATTCCTTCGGTATGAGAGCAAATCTAGATCTACTGGAAGAGATCCAAAAATGAGCTCGAGTTTGGATGGCCAACTATCAGCAGAAGGTTGTCCGATACTATAATTCTCGAGTGAAGAGCAAGTCTTTTTTGGCAGGATAATTAGTTCTTCATCGAGTTGAGATTTCTCGCCCATCCGAGCAGTCAAAATTATTGCCAAACTAGGAAGGACCTTATCGCATGGCTGAAGTAGTCCAGCCAGAAACTTATCGTCTCTATCGACTAGATGGAACCTCGATCCTGAGGACCTGGAACGCCGACAATTTTTGAAGATATTATCCTAAGCATGTAATCTTCATCTTGAATTTTTATTTGATAATGAATGATAACTTTTCGTAAGTTTTATTTTTGCCAACATGCACTTCTCGACCACGGTCGAGGATCGAAAAGCATCTCTATCAAATCTCGTCAACGCATGCTCCTCGGCCACGATCGAGGATCGAAATGCATCTCCATCAAATCTCACCAACGTGCGCTCCTCGGCCACGATCAAGGATCAGAATACGTCTCCACCAAATCTCGCCAACGTGTGCTCCTCGATCACGATTGAAGATCGAAATGCATCTCCATCAAATCTTGCTAACACGCGCTCCTCGGCCACGATCGAGGAACGAAATGTGTCTCCACGAAATCTCACCAACGTGTGCTCCTCGACCACGACCAAGGATCAGAACACGTCTCCATCAAATCTCGTCAACGCATGCTCCTCGACCACGATCGAGGATTGAAATGCATCTCCATCAAATCTTACCAATGTGCGCTCCTCAGCCACGGTCGAGGATCGGAACGTGTCTCCATCGGAGTGTGCCAACGCACACTCCTCAGCCATGGTCGAGGAATGGAACAAATAAAGTTCATGGACACACTCCTCAGCTATGGCCGAGGATCGTAACATGCCGGCATGAATCTTCCATCACCTCTCAGTCATGCTGTCTAAGGTCAACGCTGATGAAAAACATACAAACTCAACAACACAAGAAAAAGAAGCTTTGTATTAAAGTTCAATATTTACAAGTGATGGTCGGCCCATACAAAAATGTCTCGGCAAAGATCAGGGGCAAACAAAAAAGGTCGACCTAACAAGAAGAAAGAAAAAGGAAGATTAGACATGCCCGATTGAAATGATACATTAAGCTCCATCCGGAGCTCTAGATTCATCGACCACCGCTTGGTCGGAAAGGTCGATAACAGCTGGAGGTGGTACCAACACTGCATCCTCGGCAGCCAGATCATCACGCATGGGGCTGAAGATATCTTCCATCTGAATCTCCCGATCCTCAGCTCCCTCGGCCTCCTCATCATCCGACTCCAAGAGGTCCAAGTTCAGGTTGGAAAAGATCCTTCGGATCTTCTCTTTCAGATCTATGCCTCCTTGCAGGTGAGAGAGCGATGTGAAATCCACCTTGATGTTGCAAAATTTCTTCAAGGCACGAAAGGCCTAGACTGCCTCTACCCTAACGGCCTCTGCTCATGCCTTCCCGACCTCCCTCTCTCCTAGCACCCGAGCTTCGACCTTGGTCAGCTCGGACTCCAGTAGCTTCACCCTCTCCCTGAGGGATCTGGTCTCATCCTCGATCTTTAGCCGAGATAATCGAGCGTCATCTGCCCGTCGGTTAGCATGGGTGGCTTTCTCCTCAGCTTTCTTAGATAGGCGCCGAACCTCTCTAATGACCTCAGCAAAATGGTCCACATGATGGACGAGCTAAAAAAAAGGAGAAAAAGAAAAAGAAAAGGAGAGAGCTGAGCCGAGGAGCGAGCGCAAGAGCTGAAATAAAGGTTGGTAAAAAGCCAATACGTACCCGAAGGAGAGAGTTGTAGGAATCCTGGATGCAGAAGGCACCCTCGACCTCCTCGAAGGCCTGGACATCGGCTGGTAAAATGACCGACTTCAGTAAGGAACGGGCAATATGGTAGTCGTTGATGCCCTTTCTTTTATCCTCGGTATCCAAGGGAACTTCCATCGGAGAGACACTCTCCAGAACATCGGGTCCGCGGTCGGACATTCGAATGGAGATCTTCGACCTACCCGAGCTTCTTTTGAAAGAGGATATAGAAGGTCGGGGGATGGTCCCTCCTGGAGCTGCAGACCGAAGCAGCATCACATCCTTCACCGATGCCTTCTCCTTCCTCAGGGAATTAGCCGCTCTTGAGGAGCCTCTTACCGTGGGCTGTGCCAGGATAGCCTCCGTCCGAGTGCATTTGGGAGCTGCGGCCGTGCTGGTCTTCCTCTTCTTCGCCATCCAACGAAGAGTTTCGATGTTGGACAAGTTCATCGTTGAACAGGAGAACACAAGATTCGGTCAATGATGATGACAAGGAAAGAAAAGATGACCCAAACTAAATCGCATAAGAACACTTACTCCTCAGGTCAGTTGAAATTAGTTCGATCTTAAACAAGTTCTCCTCGGTAAGAAATCTGAACAGCGAAAGAGGAGCAAGACTAAAGATTTGACTCAAGATCTTCTCTCCGACTTCGGATAGTGATGGAGGTCTAACAGCCGACCTATGAGGCCGCCCCCATGATGTGCTAAAGCCCTATGGTTGTTCGGCCGACACAAAAAAGAAGCGCTCCTTCCAGTTATGCACTAAAGAAGGAGCGCCTCGAAAAAAATGGTATCCTCTCCGAGGAGAAGTGTACCACCATCCGACCTCCATCGGATGCTCCTTTAAAGTAAAGCAGGCTCGGAGAAGATGGAAGGTAGGCTCGATCTTGAGGAGGAGATAGTGGGTAAAGAAGCCTAAAATTGATCACCAGAAGTTTGGCGTCAAACAACAAAAGCTAATTCTATACAGATTTAGAAGTTCGATAATGAAACAAATGAAAAGATAACCTAAGGCCGGCCTTTAGCGATTCCTCATAAATACCGACTCGTTCGAGCCGAGGAAGAGCTATACGTTCCCTATGATCGGCATCCTCTAATCTAAAATCATCAGGGACATGATACCTCATCCTGATGACTTTCTGGTCTTTCGAGATAAGGACGGAATCTATTCTGAAAGGGCCATAGTCCGAAACTTCACGTTCCTCGAATTTGCCCGGAGAACCGACTACCCTGGAATCGAGGTCCTCACCAGAAGGGTTATCTGAGCTCCAAGAAGATTGGGACAAACTAGATTGACTCATGAGTACGAAAGAGACTGACCTAAAGGATGAGGAAGCCGAACAAGGAGAGTTAGGGTGGGATCGACAATAGCTCGGCTGAGTCTGAGCTATTCTTCATGTAAAGTACCAGAGTCCATCCTTTAAGCAACAGTAGCAGTTAAAAGAGTAATATAGATCCTATTTATAAGAGACATGAACGGCTCCAATCTACCACCGTTTCATCCACCCCTTTTAGATCTTCGTCAGGTGTCAAATATCCATTGAACGAGATGGGTAAAACTGGAGTAAAGCAATGGACGGTTAGATTTTGTGGTTGATGGGCTTCTTCCAATCTTATCATATTATCGACATTTGACACAGCAAAGCGGGCACGGTTTGAAGATCGGCCTCGACTTCGATAGGGCACTTACGTCGTTCGCTCAGAGGTAGATCGACCTCGTAAATGGGGGGCAAACTGTTGTGGAGCGGAGCTGGTATGGCTTCGGCTAATTTAGGATCGACCACCGACCTACCCCAATGGATCGTTTGAGTGGAGCAATACAATATTTTGATCACGTTTAATTGTAGGTCGGCTTAAGCCGACCTACAATTTCAGCCGACCTACTGAAGATCGTCTGATAAAATGAGGTAAGCCTTCATATCTCGTCATCGTCGAACTTAGGTCGGTCGCCGAGCTACGTGAAGAGGCTCATAGCTCATCAACGACCGGCCTACAACCATATCTACTGAAGCTGCATCCTCTCCAAATCGAAAAACTCGGATAAAAGAAGATTCTTTCACGATCCCGTCGTCCAAAAGGGAAGAAATCTTCTGGATCAATCCAGGGCGACAAACTCGAAAAATCGTTAGAGTCCAAGATGGATATGGCTCCAACTCCTCTCCTATAAATAAAAGGGCTCCGAGATCCTTCAGGTATATCATTCAATTCGACGTTTTCTTCTCTCATTGTTTTTCAATCTTCTAATGTGAGCATCGGAAGGTCTTCATCGGAGAATACTTTGGTGAAAACTTTATTATAGGTGAACGGATGAAGCTCTAGCAAAGTTTATCCTTAATTTTATATTTCTCGATGGTCAAGCTATTCCATTTTCATGGGCTGATCTCAAATTGGGAGATTCAGGAGCAACATCAACATTCATCCCTTGGAGGGTGAGACCTTAAATTGGTGAGCAAGTGAGCCTGGGAATTAAGCGTGGGGACCAGTCGGGGAGAGCACCAGGAGATGGACAAGAGGTGCTTGCGATGGGTTCCATGCCGACTAGACATCCTAAGAGTACGAGGTGTTGTTGTTAAAATTATGTCTTGGAGCATGGATTCTATTCAGTGCACCGGCGGCACCGGAGCAATGGATGGGAGAGGCTTGCGATGGGACCACCGCCTACTAGACGTCCTAAGAGTACGAGGTCTTGACGTTAAAATCATGTCTTGGAGCGTGGATTCTATTCAATGCGCGCAGCGCGCAGGACGCTGAATGCTGCGCAGCCATAGATAACCAGCATCACAGTATGAACGCAAATTAAATAAGACAGTTCAAAAGCACGTGCCATATCATGCATGTGGTGCGTTATTTGATGGCCATCTTTTTTTTTTTTTTTTTTTTTTTTTTTTTTTTTTTTTTTTTTTTTTTTTTTTTTTTTTTTTTTTTTCGGGAATGCACAGCATTCTGTGCGGGCATGGTTGACGAAGGTATGGAATTTTTGAAAATTAGCATGTGACGATATGTAAGACATGGAGATTCTTTTCTAATATCATTGGCTGGCGGATGTCTAGATTCAACGTGGGCTCAGCTTCTCCGACGTTTCTGGACCCTTGCGCGTCTGTGCACAAAGTTGACTAAAGGTAGAAAAAATGTTGGTCTGATTTTAATATAAGCCAAAACAAAGTTGAGAGCCTCGGCAACCAATTCAAACCGGCCCGAACGCTGTTCACCTTCATCGACTTATAGCCCTACTACCGTTTGTTTAGACTATTCCTCACCTGCAAGTGTGAACTTTGTAAGTCAGCAAATCAACATGTGATTTCTTTTTTCCCCAAACAACGACGTCCGAAATGTTAGTTGAAAGAATTGCGAGATAACATTGCAACGACCTGCTAGCAATGTGTACCAGAAACATGAAAAATTCCAATCTTAGGTCCTTTTTTTTTTTTTTTTGATGATGATGATGATAAGGGAAGCTGCAATGAGCCACCCCACCTTTATTGAATGAACAGAGTTATTTGCAAAGAGGATTCTGATCTTAGGATTAGATGGTTTATTTATGGGTATATTAGGAGGGTGAGATTGATTGTTGCCATTTTTTTCAAGAAAAAGATGGAACTGACTAATAAAAATATCAAAGAAAAAAAAAAGAGCATGGGACTGGGAAATTGGACCCATCAATTTCGTTGAAATTGTGTTTGGAAACAAGGAAAACAACTCTTTTTCTTTTTTTCTTTTTTTTTTTCTGTTGGAAAAACGAGGAAAAGTCTTTAAAGAAAAAAAAAAAAGGTTAACAAGTTTTTAAAACCAGAAATTATGATTTCCAAAATCTGACTAGAAATAGAGGAGCATTTGGGCCACAAATATAAAACTGTTCTTCCCATAAAAAATTGATTCCCAAAATTATGATTGAAGGAGCTTTATATAGGCTATTGAAATTAAGTAGAGAATTACAGTGGAAATTGACTCATAAGCAATCTTCTTCATAATATAAGAATACCATGATGTCTTTGAAATATCTCATAATTCTCTTGATTGCTTCTAATATTACCTTCTAAGATTTGATTAATAATGACTTACTAATCTAATAGTAAAACAAATATTTGGCCTAGTGTACATGATGATATACAACAGACTATCAACAATACTCGAGTAAGGAACCTTGGCCATCTTTTTCTTTTCTTCTATAGTTTCAGGACACACATCGAGACTAAAGCCTTTACCTTTTGATATAAGAATGTCAATGGGATTATAGTGCTGTATATAGAATCATTTCAGAACCTTTTTGATATAAGATTCGTAAGAGAGAGCTAAAAGTCTTTGAATTTGGACTCCCAAAATATATACAGCTTCTCTCATATCTTTCATCTCAAAATTTAATATTAATCGTCTCTTAATAGTATTCACAAACTCCTTACTATTACTGCCCAATAGAATGTCATCAACATATATACAGTGACAAGATAATAAAATTATCTCTATCATGCTTAATATATATACAATGATTTTCATTAATCATAATAAAATCATAGGATGATACAGCTTTATAGAATTTTAAATACCACTATTGGGATGGCTGTTTCAGACCATATATTGATCTATTTAACTTATAGACTTATCCTCTTGACCTTTGGCCAAGAAATCTATAGATTGTTCCAAGTAGATTTCTTCATCCAATTTTTCATTGAGAAAAATTATCTTAACATCCATTTGACATAACTTTAGGTCCATTTGAGCTACTATGGCTAGTATTAAATGAATTGAGATAAACACACACACACATAGATATATATATATATATATATATATATATATATATATATATATATATATATATATATATATATATATAACAACTAGAGAAAAGGTTTTTTATAGTCTATACCATCCCGCTAGGTATAACCTTTCTCTATCAGTCATGCCTTGTACCTCTTGATTGTCTCATCTACTTTTCTTTTGATTTTAAGAATTCATTTGTTTCTACTGGCCTTTCACCTTTATGGTAGATCAACTAAGTCCCAAACATGGTTTATATTTATTAACTCCATTTTTTTTTCATTGCAATCTTCCATTCTTCTTTAACAGAGCTAGATAAGACTTCATTAACTATTTTTGATTCTTCTTCATCATATGAAGTCAACATAAATGCCTCACCCTCAATCTTAAAATGTCTATGAGGCACTACTACAAAAATGGTCTATGACAGTGCATACTATGACAGCGGTTTCGAAAATCGCTACCATAGATCCTACGACAGTGATTTTCATTAACCGTTGCTATAGGTCCGACATATAGTAGCGATTAACGAAAATCATTGTCGTAGGTCAGACCTATAGTAGCGGTTACAAAAAATCGCTGTCATAGGTCGAACTATAGCAGCGGTTCATTGTAACCGCTGCTATAGGTCGCTGCTGACCTATAGCAGCGATTAGTGAAATCGCTGCTGACCTATAGCAGCGGTTAGTAAGAACCGTTGCTATAAGTTTATTTATGACAGCGGTTAACTGTAACCGCTACCATATATATATTTTTTAAATATTATATAATTTTAAAATTTAATATTCATCTTCATCATTCATTATTTAAATAATTATTATTAGAGTATCATCATAAAAGATCGTCTTGATCCAATGGCCCTAGCTTTATCGATAAAAAAAATTTAATTTCGATGACCACGAATGATGATGCGATGATCTGATAGATGAAGACCTTCGATGGATCCAAAAATCTGCAATGATGATTTCGATGATGTTTGTAGCATACTATCAAAATTTTAGAATCGAATATCATTATCTTGATCAATTTAGTATAGATTAGTTTCTACCGTTAAATGATAAACGAATGATCAAAGGATCAAACGGTGTTCGATTATGAGATAATTTTTTTTATAAATGATCTTGGCTACTACTTTAATCATTTTTTATGGTGGTGATTATAAAATTCAACTCGTGAGATGAAGAATGATCTAAAACTATGCATCTTCTGATAACCATTTTGAAAATTCATAGATTGTTATACTCGTACTTTTGCAATATCTGCTTAACATGAACAGTTTATATGAAAATAATTTAAATTTTACTATCATCATAGTATAAAATATTTAAAATTATAATAAAAATTATTTAACTAAAAAATTATCTCATAATCGGATATCATTTAATCTTTTGATCGTTTGTTTCTAATTTAACAATCAAAATCATTCCATACTAAATTGATCGTAATAACGATATCCGATTGAAGTAAAACTTTGATAGTATGATACAAATACCATCGAGATCATCATTATAGATTTTTAGATCCATCGAAAGTCTTCATCTATCAGATCATCGTATTGTCATTCGTGATCGTCGAAATCAAATTTTTCTAATCGATGAAGCTAAGACCATCAGATCGAGGCGATCTTTTGCGATGATAATCTAATGATAATTATTTAAATAATAAATGATGAATATAGACATTAAATTTTAAAATTATATAATATTTAAAAAAAATAAAAAAAAATTATTTTCAACCTACGGCAGCGGTTATCAAAAATCGTTGCTATAGATCTATAGCAGCGGTTATAGAACCATTGCCATAGATCTATGGCAGCAGTTTTGGATAACCACTACCATAGATTTATTGTAGAACCACTGTCATAGATCTATGGCAGCGATTTTTGATAACCACTGTCATAGATTTATGACAGTGGTTCGATAACCGCTGCCGTAGGTTAGGTTAAAAATTTTTAAATTTTTTCTACTTTCTTTTCGTGCGTGCTCGATCTCTCTCTATCTCTTTTCCTCCTCTCCATCGTCGGTGAGGCTTCTTTCCCCCGACCGATGCCGCCCCTCCTTCTTCCTCGACCGATGCCGTCCCTCCTTCCCCCTCCCCCTCCACCCCCCATCCCCGATCGTCCCTTCCAGCCACCCGCCAGCCCCCATCCGGCACCCCACCCACCACCCTCCCCCCGACTGCCCCTCCTTCCTCCCATCCCCGGCTGCTCCTCCTTGCCACCCGCCACCCCCCACCCGACCCCCTCACTCCCTACCCTCCCCCCTGTCGCCCCTCCTTCTCCCCCATCCTCGACCGCCCTTCCCCGCCACCCTGCCACCCTCCAGTCCCCCCATCTCTGGCCGCTCCTCTCCACTCCCCCCTCCACGCTCCCCACCCGGCCCCCCCCCCCCCCCCAATCCCCCCCACTCACTTCCTCTGTCCTCTTGGGCCCCCCCTGCCCCTCCACCCCTCTCTCTCTCTTTTCTCTTTCTCTCTCTTCTCTATCTCACTATCTTACTTTTATTTCATAGGTTACCTCTAGTGTACCGTCGTCCTCCTCTAGCATCGTCGTCGGCGACCCTCGGAGCTTTCGATGCGACCCGCTCTCTATAGCCGTAGGATATAATTTTTTTTTAATTTTATAGTATTATTTATTAATCATATATATTTATAATAATTTATAAAATATTTATAATAAATATTATAAATATTTATTATAAATATTATAATTATCTGCATGCCATAGTTTTTGGGACCGTGCCGTGGTGGTAGCCTTGGGCTGTGCCATGTCGGCGGCTGTGGACTAGATCTGTTCAATGGATTGGATTTCGGATCAAAATCTGGATATTCAGATCTGGACCCAATTTTAATTACTGATATCGGATCCAAATTCGAATATCCGATGGGTCTGTACTTGAAGTATCAGACCCAGATCCTAATGGATTTTGAAAGGTCGGATCCGATTTCAGGATCCGAAACTAAGAAATGGAAGAGACTGAGAGGGAAAGACCGATAGATTGAGAGAGGGAGGGCCAATCGCTCATCGGCCGTCGGCAAGGGAAAGATCGAGAGTGGGAGGGAGGGAGGGGGTCCGACCTCGCCGTCATCGTCGGCGAGGGAGATCGAGAGAGGGAGAGAGGAAGGAGGGAGACCTCACCGCCATCATTGGAGGGAGGGGGTGCCGACGAGGAAGATCGAGAGAGAGAGTGGAAGATCGAGAGAGCGAGAGAGGGAGGGGTCCGGCACTCCATCCATCGAGAGAGTGAGAGAGGAAGGGATGGGATCTGACCTCATCGGTGAGGAAGATTGAGAGAGAGAGAGAGAGAGAAAGATCGAGAGATGAAAAAGCTGGGAGGAAGGGGTTCAGCCTCGCCGCCGTCGTCAGTGAGAGAGATCGAGAGAGGGAGTGATCAAGGGGATGGCATATAGCCGAGTCAGCTTGGATACACAGTTGAGCCAGCTCGGATACGCAGTTGAGCTGGCTCGGGCCATGATCAAGCCAGCTTGGGAAGGATCCGAGTCGGATGTCTCAGACATGGAGTCGACTATCTCAGGCACGGAGCCGGCTCGATTTTTAAGTGAATAGAATTTGATATATCTTTCTAAACTTCCAACTTTAAGTCCTAAGGTGTCACTATCATCTATTTTATTCTTCTTTCAGGTTTCTAGATTAACACCAAGGTTCGTGCAAGAGATCGGATCTACGATTATTGCTCATCCTTAATTATTTATGAATGTAATTCATGTTGTAAAATTTATTGCATAATATCTTTTGGATGTTTATATCTTGTTACTTTTGTTTATTGCATTACATAATGATAGACCCATCAATTGATTAGTGTACATATTAGAGACTATTTATTGATGCTATACTAATATTATTGTTCAACATGTTATATTGATTAATGTTCAATAACGTTGCAAATCACGATGGCACCAAAATGCCATCTAGCTTTCACCCCTGCCCCTCGGCGAGTTACGCACAGTTCAGCCTCCGAGGAGCAGTCGGAGCATACTCCATCCATCTCGACATCGACTGCTCAGAGACCTCCACCGATGGTATCTACTCCATCGACGATATCTACTCCACCGACGGCATCTACTTCACCAGCAACTGAGCCTCCATCGTCGTCCATATCTGAGATACATGATACTATGCAGGCATCTGAGTGTACATTTTTATTATATTAGCATAACTTTATTTTTTATATAGTATTTATATATATATATATTTGTATAACATATTTGCATTATAGGTGCATCATCCAGTAAGATATTTTACGGTCCCACAGGTATGGTACATGTGTGAAATCACCAGCATCAAGTGATGGTCTATTACGATGTGGAGGAGAGACCGGTAGGGAAGATCGCATGAAAGATGCATTCCTTTTTTGGAGTGCTTATGAGACAGTCGAACATCATTCCCGTAGAGCCCAGAGACTAACATTTGATGGATGCTGCCGTCAGGAATCGGATATGGGAGGAGATATGGGTAAGTAGGTGCATCTTAATTTTATTTATATATTTTATATATTTACACTATATATGTTTGATTAGAATAATTTTATAACTAATTTTTGATAACTTTGTGCAGAGAAGGTACGACTTTTTTTATTATAAAAGGGTTCGAGATGTCCGATTGAGAAAAATTGGAGAGTTGTACTAGGATTACAAGGTCAAGCTCCATAGAGGATGGCTCGAGCACCAACGAGATACTTCAGAGGAGCTTGTTCCCTGGATATAGGACTGTCCTCCGAGTCAGTGGGAGAGGATGGTTAGATACTAGAGGAGCCAGGAGTTCGAGGTAAAATTTTTAACTTTTGAATTTTTTAACATGCTTAAAATTTTATTTAAATATTTTTTAAATATTTATTATTTATTTGAATACTTGTTAGGCTACCTTCCATCAAAATCGGAAGAACCGTGCAGCTCAGGAGTATACGTACACTCTAGGCCATGAGTCCATGGCCAGTCGTATGCATAGAGAGATAATTAATTCTAAATCTTACTAGATAAATTAAATTCATATTTTTTATCATCTTTTTGATAAATTTATTTTTTGTTATAGCTGATGAGAGATGGAGTGATGTCCAACCGTAGCAAGATCTTTTGATTCAGCCGCACGGACAAGATGGGCAGACCGATGAACGTCGCGATCGGACGTATTTTTATAAGTATTAAATATATTAGTATATATGATTAGTATTATAATATTTTTTATAAAATTTTATTTTAATTTATAATTATAGGATTAGTTAAATGTGCTCGCAAGCGAGGGTCCGGATATCTCTGGGCCCCATGACCATCTGTCTCAGGTCTTGAGGCCTGAGCACTCTAGGAGGATCCAATATAGATCCGAACACACACCGATGAGCTACTGATCCAAGATGAGCATCTCCTCAAAGACTTTCGGTATCGTCAGTTGGAAGGAGCTTGAGGAGGCGTTGGCATGGGTAGATCATGCTGCAATGCGGACAGATCGGGCTGAGGAGCGTGCATCTCATCTGGAGGGCATCATGAGAGATATGATGTCGATGCTCAGCATGTATTTTAGAGTCACGAGCTTCGAGGATATATTGGTCCGCATTTCAGCTCCAGCTTCAGCTCCGACTCTGGGTGATGACGATGATGATGTAGATTTAGGAGACTTTTGATGTATTTTATTTTTTAAAAAAAATATTATAATATTTTTTTTTAATAATAAAGTTTTAGTATTTTAGAATAATTTTTATATTTATTATATTTTTTTATATTATATATATCCATATTTATCAGGTAAAATATATAAAAAATAAAAATTTTAATTTTTTAATTATTCAAGATCTATGATAATGATTTTATAATTGCTGCCATATCCGTGTCAATCATTGTCATAGATTTCTGATGCAAATGATGTCAATCACTACATTAGACCTATGACAGTGGTTATAAAACTACTGCTATAGATTATTTATGGCAGCGGTTATATAATCGCTGCTATAGATAATCTATGACAGCGGTTATATAATCATAACCGCTGCTATAGATAACCTATGACAGCGGTTACATAATCGCTGCTATAGATCGATCTATTATAGCGGTTTATAAATCGCTGCAATAGGCTATCTATGTTAGCGGTTCAAACAATCGCTGTAATAATCATTGTCATAGAGCTACGGCGACGGCTGTAGTAGCAGTGGTTAAATAACCACTGTCATAGCCTATGATAGTGATTATGAACCACTGCCGTAGCTCTTTTTTGTATTAGTGAGGAATGCTCTGACGAGCACTTTCTTATATTTAAGAATCTAAGATGATTCATCTTAAGGCATAAAACTACTCCCACTCAGATCAAGAGATTTAGGTTTCTTATTTTCAGCCTCATTCAATTCATATAATTAATTTTTTTTATGTATCTCACCTACTTGGAAACTCATTCTCCAAGAATATGATATCTCACGATTCAAATTCAATTATTCCTCGATCTAGATGTTCACCTATGAATATATATCCTTACGAGTGTTCAGGATTTCTTATAAAGATACACTTCTTTTCTTTTGGATCTAATTTTTCATATTTATGGAAAAGATCATGAACATATGCTGCAAACCTCCAGGATCTCATATTAGATAGGTCAAAATTTTTATTTATCCATAACTCACATGGAGTTGATGTAATCGATTTAAAAGGCACACGGTTCAATGCATATACCGTCGTTAACGAAGCATCTTCTTAATAAAAAATTAAGAGATTGGCTTGTGCTATCATAGATCTAACCATTTTTAATAGAGTTCTATTTCTTCTCTCAACTACTTCATTCTACTGCAGAGTTCTAGAAATTATCAACTATCTATCTATTTCTTTTTCATCACACAGTTTCTTAAACCATCAGATAAATATTCTCTTTCTTGATCAGTTCTCAAAGTTTTAATTCTTTTATCTAATTAATTTTTGATCAAGTTGATATATTATTTGAAGCAATCTAATATTTCTAAATTATAAAAAATTAAATAAATATGTCCAAATCTGGCATAATCATCTATGAAAGTGATGAAATAATATACACCATGTCTAATCCTAACAGTACTTATTGAACCACAAATGTTCGAATGGACTAGTTGTAATGGATAATTGATCTTTATTTCTTTTCTAAATAGTTTCTTAGATTTTTTTCTAGCTAGATAATTTTCACAATTAGTTAATTCAATTTTTTCAATTGAACCCAAAAGTCCCTAGCTAATCATTCATTCTCCCTTGTCTAAAGTGATCTAATCTAACATGCCATACATTCACATCTATAATGTTGGAAGAAGTAGTTAACGAAAAACAACTATTATTATGATAAACATTAGTAGAATATCCATCATCCACAACAAAAAAATCATTTAGCAAATTAACATGGTGAAATAATTAATATGTCATCATAGTAAATCTCTACAACATATATAGCCATAAAAATATTAAACATATTCTAAGCAAAGAAGAATTTTCATGGAGACCAAATTGCACCTTCTACTTGGAGCATAGAGGGCATCATGTAGGTACAAGATTCTTCCATTGTGTAAAGTCAGCTTACACGTTCCAATGCCTTTGATCTCTAGTCTTGTATTATTACCTATATATATTCATCTTGTTCATTCTTGGAAGTGACGGTACTTTACAAATGCTCCTCGATCTTCACTCACATGATCCATGGCTCGTAAGTCAACAACTCATGTAGGATAAAAATTAATGAGCAATATTATACTGAAAATATAAATAGTACCTTTCAAATCAATATTGAAGTGATATCTTGTTTTGCTCATTACACTCACGAGCAACATGGCCCATCTTACCATAATTAAAATACTTTATTTTGGATTTGTCCTTCTATTTAAACTATTTATCTTTTTTATTTTCTTGAGAGTTTTTCTTAGGCCCACGAGGAATTTCTTTTGCTTTCATGCTCTTTTCCTTCTATGTCTAACCCTTGCCCTTGTTCTTGGAACTCAAAGCTTTCTTTGAACCAGATCAAACTAAGAAGATCCTCTTAGTGCCTCTCTCAGATACAAAGCACTCTACCTAAAACTCAACATATCAGACAACATCTGTGAAGATTTTCGTATTATCATTATGGATCAGATTGAGCTTCATGTGCTTCTAACTATTAGGAAGACATCACTGCTTGGAATTACTGTCATCTATCAGGATGTTACCAGCTCTATAAGCTCTTGATATTTCATTTAGATGCTCATTTATTGTATGATTAGGATGCTTCTTGTATGTATTGAATTTAATAATCAGCTATCTCAACTGGGTCACAGTAATTCCACCAAAATTTTCTTTTAGATGCACCCACATTGCATGAGCAATGGGAAATTGCTTGCGTTCATCCACAAGATCATCCCCTTTTGCACTTATTTAAATACCACATGCAATGGTATCCTTTGCCTTCCAAGCATAATAAGCCTCTTGATCTCTTCTATTTTGAGCACCATTTTCTTCACCAGGATCAACCATAGCATGGTTGATGGCTTCCAAAGTCTCTTGTTCCTCAAGAATATAGTAGATCTTAGTCTACCAGATATTATAGTTCTTGTCATCCTGTTTTTTTGCCTTTGTTAAGATTAGCAATAATGATCTTTGATACCATCTCAAACTACATAGATATTTGGTACAAAATGAATACTAGCACATTTCCACCCCAAGCATATATTTATTTAACTTTATAGCATGCATAAATAATGATATCCTTAACATAGGTATCAAAATCGAAAGTTCACTATATTCCCAATCATCTTTTATATCTTATATGAAAATATCATTATTTATCATCTACTCTCAATAATACTTTTAGAACAATATATATATCATTCATTTAACAGTTGCACTCACTTAATCAAATATAATTTAATAGTTAAACTTGCATTAATAAAAGAACTTAATTGTTCATGAGTCAACACAACATAAAAAGAAGCATGTATATATATAAGCATATTTAAGTGTCTTTATATAACAAAAATATAATGCAAGGAACATCATATAATTATCAGATCATCATTATGTAATAAACTTTAGAACAAGGACTAAATAATAATACAAACACTTCAATATATAATAAAATCTCATCTCAGGGACTAAAAGTAAATCTTTTGAGAACTACTATCAGAAATAAACTTTATTAGAGGCTAAATAATAATATAGAGATCTTTATGATAATAAATTTCATTATAGGAACTAAAATATAGTTCTTTTAAGCACTGATATCAAATAATATACTTCTATAGGAATTAAATTGCAAATTTGCCATATAATTTAAATTAACTTACTGGCTCGGATTTTGGGTCAAAATCCAAGCCCGAACCCATTAATGGGTTCTTCTTCCTTCCGAAAGTGCGGTGAAGAAGGGGGCCAAAATTGGCACGCCTCCTCACCAAATTCCTTTCTGACAGTTAGCGAGAAACCTCCATAGGTGGACCGTCGGACTATGTCTGCCCATGATCTCTAGTCACCATCCTCTCTCTACCGCCCCCCTCGGTAGAGATGGGATCCAACGGTTCTCAAATTTTTTTTTTGTTTGATCTTTCAAAAGATGGGAGGAAGAAGGGTCGGTGCCTGGCATAATCGTCCATCGAGATCACAGCTACCTACTCGAATGGCCCCATGTGGCCACCACTATAGGTGGTGTGGTGCTCCCAAGCCTTGGGAGGCCATGGACGGAGCCAGGGTGAGGGCTCTAGAGAGGCTAGAATAGGTATGATTCTAGAGCTAGGACAGAAGTTGTCCTAGAGTGGAGGCGGCATGTAGCTCTCCATGGGCTTGAGGTTCGGATATTGAGGACCTCAAGGGGCTTGGTTGATGCTTTGGAGATCTAAAATTTAAGGTGGAGCAAGAAATCAAAGTCTGCAAATCAAGACTACAGAAAGAATATTTTCTACAGATTAGCCAGCTCAGTTCAAAACTAAATTGACTAAGTCTCAAAGCACAGGCAAAATAGAGAGCTAAGCATTCGAGACTGTTAGCATGGTACAAAACTAGGCTGGCTCAGTTTCAGACTGAGTCGACCCAGTGAAACTCAGTCGGCTCAGTATTGAGACTGAGTCGACTCAATGCGCGGGCAGAGTTACATGAGGATCTATTTTGGGCTAGGATCTGGATTGATTCTAGAGGTCTTAAGATCTGATTTGAGAGATCTTAAGAAGGCTAATTCATGTATGGGTTGGAATTAGATCCAGGGGATGAGAGCATGTGAGACTTGGGCTTGGTGAGTGCTTTCATATATTGGGTTAGCCTAAGAAAGTTTTTAAGCTGGAGTTTATTATGATTCATATGAAAATTCTAGGGTATATAAATCAAAATATTATAACTTTTACAAAAAAGGTGAATATAATTAAGCTTTTCTCCCTAACTCTCTTTTTTCTTCTATCTAGTTCTAACACCAAAACCCTAGCTTCTCTCATCTTTCTTAGATCTTCTTCAGTTTGCTGGATTAACATCTAGGTTCATGCAAGAGATTGGATCTTAGGTTGTGGCTTCGAGCAGTCGTAGGAATAATAATTGGTATTAGAGTCCAATTGAGCGTGAAGGAGGAAGAAGATCAATTTTCAGCAGTGAGATTCAGATCTAAAGGCTTTCTCTAGGTTTCATGAGGAAGAAAGAAATTACAGAGCTGCTGTCCATCATCCCTAGTTAAGGTATTTCTCATATCTATCTATTTGCTGTTATTTAATTCGGATTGATCATAGAGAATAGCGGGTTGAAGGTAGGATTAGAGAAGTTTGATGGAAAGAAAAATTTCACGATATGGATGGTAAGGGTGAAGGATCTGCTGATTTAGATGAGGTTGAATTCGATCTTAAAAGATAGGTCGAAGGAGATCACAGACAAGAAGTGGATGTCCTTGGAGAAAAGGACATGTGCCATGATTAGGGCTTATTTGGCGGATGAGATTTTATATGATCTGTTGGAGGAGAGAACATCCAAGAGATTATGGTTGAGGTTGCAGTAGTTGTACATGAAGAAGAACATATGAAATAAATTGATGTTGAAGAAGCAATTATATAGCCTTCGGATGTAGGAGAGCGAGAAAATTATGGGACATATTCAGCGGATCGATCGGATGAGCATGGACTTGCTCAATATAGGAATGGATTTAGAAGAAGATGACAAGAGTCTATTATTGCTGTATTCACTATCCGAGAGCTTCGATCCGTTGGTGATAACTTTACTATATGGTAAGGAGACACTGGTATACGAGGAGATCATATCAGTGCTCAGGTCCAACGAGCAGCAAAAATGGATGACGAAAAGAAAGATCTTCCAGGAGAGTCTTGTGATTTCAGAGAAGCACAAGAAAGAGAAGAAGAAGGGCAAATAGAGGGACAGCAAGGGATCCAAGAGATGCTTCAAGTGCGGAGAAGCAGGATACTTTTAGTGAGAGTGTCCGCTTTGAAAGAAGTGCAAGGAAGAAGAAAGGTCGGATTCTATCAATACAGTCATTGAAAGTGAAGATTCAAATAAAATCTTGATGATCTCGGAAGAACCCACAGAGTGCAGTATATCTAAGATGGTTTCAAATAGATCTACAAAGCATAGAGGATCCGAAGGATCAGCGATGGTGTTTGAGGTACAGCAGCAGACCCCGCAGTGCAGCATTGGATGGTTGGCCTTGGGAGACTCGGAGATAGAGTCGGCTTCTATGGCATCGAAGGACTTCAACTCTAGGTGGAGCATCGGACAGAGGTGGCTTTACGGGTGGAGGAAGCTATGACACGAGTTCAGAGTAGAAGGGTGTAGAGGGAGGACCTATATCCCAGCATCAGTGCTGGAACTGTACAGATTTAGGTGGAGAGGATTATACAGAAAGATAGACGTGGCTCTGAGGGGACAGTTTCAGGTGGAGCATCAGGATATACGACGAGTGCTGGTAAAATAACGTTACATGATCTCTAGAAAAGTTCAGGATAAGTGATGCAGCTGTCAAGCAGAAGGATATCTATAACTCCAAAGGTGGTATAGAGAAATAAGCCAAGAACTTCAGCGGTGAAGGTGGTTATCCTGAAGGTCTTAAAGGGAGCTCAGCAGCTGAAGAAGAATGGCAGTGGCAAGGTGAGCACGAGGAACTATCAGGACATGCAGGGACAATAGGAATGTGCAGGAAGATGTTTCTAGGTGTACCAAGGCTTGGGCATACCAAGGTGGAGATTATAGATGGTGTGGTGCTCCCAAGCCTTGGGAGGCCACGGGCGGAGCTAGGGTGAGAGCTCTGAGGAGGCTAGGATAGGTATGGTCCTAGGACTATGATAGGAGTTATCCTAGGATGGAGGCGGCATGTAGCTTTCCACGGGCTTGAGGTTCGGATATTGAGGGCCTCAAGGAGCTTGGTTGGTGCTTTGAAGATCTGAAATTCAAGATGGAGTAAGAAACCAAAGCCGAAAAATTAAGACTGTAGAAAGAATATTTTCTGCAGGTTAGTCGGTTCGGTTCAAAACTGGGTCGGCTAAGTCTCAGAGCATCGGCAAAATAGAGAGTTGAGCATTCGAAACTGCTGATATGGTACAGAACTAGGTCGGCTTAGTTTCAGACCGAGCTGATCCAGTGGAACTTAGTTGGCTCAATGCTGAGACTAAGCTGGCTCAGTGCGCGGGCAAAGTTACGCGAGGATCTATTTTGAGCTAGGGTTTGGGTTGATCCTAGGAATCTTAAGGCCTGATTTGAGAGGTCTTAAGGAGGCTAATTCATGTATGGGTTGAAATTAGATCCAGGGGATGAGAGCATGTGAGACTTGGGCCTGGTGAGTGCTTTCATGTATTGGGTTAGCTTAAGAAAGCTTTTAAGCTGGGGTTTATTAGAATTCATGTGGAAACTCTAGGGTATATAAATCAGGACATTGTAACTTTTACAAAAAAAAGTTAATATAATTGAGCTTTTTTTTCTAACTTTCTTCTCTCTAATTCTAACACCAAAATCCTAGCTTCTCTCATCTTTCTTAAATTTTCTTCAGTTTGTTGTATTAACATCCAGATTTACGTAAGAGATCGGATCTACGGTTATGGCTTTGAGCAGCCGCAGGAACAATAACCACAAGAGAGGAGGAGGAGGAGGAGGGCATGGGGGCATGAACCATCACCCCTTTTTTTTGTCTATTTTCTTTTGGATGCATATGGAACTCCGTGGGACTTACCACTAGCTCGTCCTAGTGGTCACTAGAGCTTGATGCCGCCACACTGGCAAGAAGAAGAAGAGAAGAGGAGACGGCCACAGGGAGATCTATCCCTTTTTTTCTTTCTTTATTTATCTTTTTTTAATTTTTTTCATAAATTTGAAGACGTATAATTTTTTATCCCAAAATCTAAATTATGCATATAATATGGCATTTTAAAACTCTATATCTCTACTTTACAATGACATAAATCTCAAAATCTAATTCAATATATTTAGAGAGATAAGCCTTGAAATATACCTACCTAACACTATTATATCTGAAAATTTAATATCAAATAACTCATGTTACACAAATCTGTTTTATACTAAATTTTTTTGTAGGCACAATATGTCAATCATGACCAACAACAAAGTCAAAAATAAATAAGCACTTCACCTTCTTCTATTAGTATTTTTTCTTACTACAAAAATATGGACAGCAACAATTCACCTATGCATTTCCAAAAGAAAACAAATCAGATAAAAGTCAGAATAGAAAAAAATAGTGAAAACAAATCTGGCCTCGCTACTCTCAGTGGCAGAGGAGGGTACCAACCAAAAAAAATGACCAAAAAAAACCAATGGCAGAGGGGGACAAGTCGGACAGTCTTTCTACTACTAGACAAAAAAAATAGCCAGGAGGACCCGAATCAAGATTCTGGGCGGTCGGTGATCAATCGGAGTAGGGGGCTCGGCATCCAGTGATAGAGGAGGGTACCGGCCCTAAAAAATGATCGAAAAGAAAAATCCGATGGCAGAGGAGGGGGACTAGCCGAGTGGTCTCTCTAGATAAAAAAAGGGCCAGAGCCAGAGTAGGGGACCCAAAGTAGTGGGTGATCAGCCGAAGTAGGGGCTTGGCACTCGGTGGTAGAGGAGGGTACCGGCCCTAAAAAATGATCGAAAGAAAAATGGCTAGTGGTAGAGGAGGGGGACCAGCCAGACAATTTCTCTGTGCAATTTTGGACGGCAGGTGAATGATGGTGGAAAAGTCGAGGAAGGCATGAAGGCAGGAGAGCAAGGGGACGCGATGGAGGGTGGGATGGGTAAGGAAGGTTGTCTCCCATCTGCAACCAAAAAAAATATTGGAGGTTAGACCACCTGAACCTGGAGCAACTCGCCAGGTTTCGGGCAGTGTGATAGATGGTTGGGAGGTCGAGGGATGCATGAAGGCCGGCAACCAAGGGGACATGGCGGATGGTGGCGAGAGGGCACAAGGGACGCACGGAGGTGGGGGGGAGAGAGATAGAATTAAGGAGAATGTAGGAAAGAAGAGATGGTAGGGAAGGAGATGAGCATACTGATTTTGATGGTGGCGCCGATCTTGCTTTTCACTTTGTCAAAGTCGTTGAGAGGAAGAGGAGGATGGTAGGGTTTTGGGAGTGATGGGGAGGGAAGATGGAGAGGTGGATCAGTTTTTGCCTTTCGGAGCGTTGGGAGGTAGAAGAAGCGGGTGTACATTCGAATAGGAATAGAGAATTTTTTTTTAAATAATAATGATCTTTCTTTATTATTAAAGTAAAGGTTTGGTGGCTAATTTTTTTGAATACCATCTAGAGATTTAGGGTTCAAATCTTGTTATCCATTTATTATACATATATATTTTTAAAAAATTAAGAAATATATCTTAGATTTTATTTTTAAACTTATAACATCATAAAATCTATCTTTCTATCCACTTATTATAAATATATTTTTTAAAAAATCTAAAAAAATATATCTCAAATTTTATTTAAAAGTTAAAACATCAAAAAAATAAGAGTCAAATGTAAAAATAGATCCAAAATTAGCTAAAATGATGTAATTTGACCTCAAAAATGATCTTAACCAAGTTCTATCTTAATTGTTATGGTGTAGAACTCAGATAAATATATAAAAATATATCTTGATCATTTTGAAATACTAGCATATGTAAAATTTATGATCAGTCAAAATTTTGTTAATATGATAATTCGATGATGCACTCGCATAGATTTATTCCTATCCTATTTGGTATAGATTTTCTCAGTTAGATATTCTATGTTATATGATAAGTTGATAAATGTGATCTTAGCTGAACCACTAAATTTTATAGCATTTAATTTTTTAACAAAATTTATTTCATCCTATATAATTGATACCAAAAAATTTAAAAAATTAAATTATATACATCTAAGATAGAAATTAAAGAGTATTATACTTAAAAATATTTTTAAATATTTTAAAAGTATTTATAATTTTTTTAACCTTTTTAGGTACTTATTTTAACATTTAAGATTTTTCTTAATTTTTTAAAATATTTTTTTAAAATAAAAAATATAATAATTTTATGATAAAATATTTATCATAAAAATATTTAAAATTAAATTTCTTTATAATGACATATTTATAATGACATCTCTTTAATATTTTGTAAACAAATGATTATATTTTGTATAGCCATTTTCAACAAAAGTTTAAGAAAATATATAATAGCTTTTTGATGATAAAATGATTCTTGTCAAAAAAAAAAAGAAAAGAAAAAAAGGAAACAAAAGGAGGGATTATTTTTTAAAATAAATAAATCTTTATCACAAAAATATATATTTATTTTTTCTAATAAATACTTTTCTATTAATAAATTAAAAAAAGGAGGAAATAATAAGAGGGAATCTAACTCTTTTTGCAACAACCACATCTTTGTCATAAAAAATATATTAACCTTTTGTAGCAAATGAAATAGTGATTTTGACTTTTTGCAATAAAATATTTTATCATAATAATTTTGCTCAAAATGATAATAGTGATTTTATTGCTATAAATTAAAAATTAAATTCAAAAAAAAATTATTTATGACAAATATTTTTGTCATAAATGGATAATATTTAGTGATAAATTATTTATTATAAAAATATATATTTTTGTTACAAATAAATTTGGTGTCAATTTCTAAGAGATTATGAATTGGCAGGAGAATTTTTTATGATAAAATTATTATTTTATTGCAATAACTCATGCCTTTAGTGATAAAAAGAGATTTTATCATAAAAAATTAATTTTTGGTAACAAAATTATAATTTATTATAAATTTTTTAATTATAATATTTTTTTTATCATAAATGGATAATTTTTAGTGATAAATTATCTATCATAAAAATATATATTTTCATCATATATTTGACGCCAAAATTTAGGAGATTATGAATTGGCGGGATGATTTTTTATGATAAAATTATTATTTTATTACAATAACTCATCCTCTAGTGACAAAAAAGAGATTGTGTCATAAAAAAATTAATTTTTTATAACAAAATTATGATTTATTATAAAAATTTTATTTTAATGATAATATTTTTTATCATAAATAGAGATTTTTTAGTGATAAATTATTTATCATAAAAATATATTTTTCATCATAAATATATTTGATGCCAAAATCTGGAAGATTAGAAATTGGTGGGAGGATTTTTTTGTGAGAAAATTGTGATTTTATTGCAATAATAACTCATCCTCTAGTCACAAAAAAAGATTTTATCATAAAAAATTAATTTTTTATAATAAAATTATAATTTATTATAAAAATTTTATTTTTAGTGATAATATTTTATTTTGTTAATAAAAATTTATCATAAAAAAATATTTTTTTTGCAGTGATTTTAGAGTCCAACTCTTCTGTCCAAACACGACAGGTAATGAGTTGGCTCTCTATGTTATCGAGCATACCAGGAATGTTCTTTTTAGACTTGTGTGGGTCAGCCATATAACTCTTCTGGATGTATTCACACAGATCTATATTAATGCTCCATTTTTAGTTTTTTTAAAAAAATCCTGGGTCAAGTTACTTATTCCATGGGAGGCAGTTTAGTCTCCAGTGCTGCCATGTGCTCATGGATCTGGAAAAGAGAATCTAAGAGATGGAAGTTCTTGCAAGCCAGATGGTTCGGTCCAACTAGGAGATCTCACGTCCTATCAATTAGAATTTATTTGGTTTGAACTTTTCTTTCTAAGGAGTTACCTTTTTGAAAATCATTTTTTTAAAATAAAATTTTAGTATATTTGATTGACCATGACAAAGTGATTTATTAAAGAGTGGCTTATATTTGGTTGAACATCTATTTTTTTAGAAAAATAGTATAGAATATCTATTATATCCTTAATAGATATAAGATCATATATTTTTACTTCTAAATTTTATATAAATAATAATATTATATTTATATTAATATAAAAAATAATATTAATATATTATAATATAATATTAGATCATAATAATTTATAATATTAATAAAATATTAATATATTATATTAATATTTTAATATAATAAATTTATTAATATCTTAATAAATATAATATTATATTAATATAAATATTAAAATATAATAAATATTATAATATTAATATTAATATTATATTTATATATATATTAGGATAATAGTAATATTATATTATATTATCATTATTCAGTATTTCATCCTAATCATCCATGATATTTTATAAAATCTTAGCCATAAATTTTAAAAAAATATTTTGGGAAAGAAAAAAGCATATCACTTTTCATCTCATGGAAAATACCAAAACTCACATTCTCCATTGGTTTTTACTTTTTTTTGAAATGTAAGAACTGATTTTTCATGGGAAGAACTTTTTTTCTTTCTTTCTTCTTTTAAACTTCCAACCAAACAAGAAAGTCTCTCTCTATTTTTAGAAATTATTTTTTTTTTTTTTCCTCTCTAATTCGGCTAACCAAACGAAAAGCAACTGCCCACCTAGGTAACAGATGGATGATCACATGCTAGTAAATCTTGATGACAAAGTGACCCCACGGGGTTACGCTAACAAAAACTTCTCAGTGTGTTGCCGTGGCTATTGACATGAAGAAATTGATGCGGTGGTGCTCGTGCTTCCTGGAGACGATTCAAAACTCAAGAAGAGGATTTGAGCATAGAGTTTGTTGACATTTTTTAGGGATACGGACTATTTTATAAAATGTGCAGAGACTACATCATGCATCGAGATGTCGACCTGTACTTCAAGAGATAAGATGGCATATATCATCTATTAGATCAAGCTTACTAAGAACAATCTAATCTTTGAAGTCAAGATTGTGCTTGTGCACCGAATGCTGAAAAAAGTCATTTGCTTGGTTATAGAGTACAGTTATTTCGACATTATCGGTCCATTCCGTGACACTCTGGATTCCTAGGACTCCCATGCCACTACTACAGCGATCCGAATGATTCTTTTCATTTTCTGCTAGCCTCTTTTTCAGAAATTGTCAAGGTTAATTTTGATGATAAATTTAGGAATGACAAAGATGATACTGGCTATATCATTCATACCATGGACTCACATCTATTTGAGCCTTACCCTTATATCCTGAGAGCTAAGCTTCAAACTGCATGGACGGGCATCATTTGCATCAGGCAGGAGCTACAGACAAAAAGAATTTCCATAGAATGAGATTGTGCCACTATTATTGGCTGGTTCTAGGACGTGACAAAGCAACCAGAGGCTCATTCACTCCACGACATCTAAAGTTCCCTACGTAATTCCATCGTAGTATAGCACGATAGATTAGGTTGCATCATATATTGTAGAGCAATCAAAGATTGGATTTGGCGATAGGGCAAGGCTTGCTCGTGGGCCCTATAGGATTTATTTATTTTCTAATTCTTTGGGTTGTACTCACATTAAAGTGGTGTAATTGTCCATATTTACCAAAAAAAATAAAGAAAATTTTTCTAAAATGATCATTGTTAATAGCATGCTAAAAATAGGCAATATGAGGCATGAACATTTTGGTCTAAGATGTGAAATAAATTTAGAAACAAAATCGATAGTGGAAAATTTCCAATCCATCTACCTACCCATAAGCTAAAATCCTAACCATCTCCGAGCACAAAGGAAGCTCGATATAAGAAGTATTCTTTGGATTTAATAACTCCCTTCCAAAATGCTTAAGAACCTGCAGGGGAGCTAGGTAACCAAATGGATTGTCACCGATAATATTGAACAATGAACTACTTCCAAATTAAAGAATCGCCACAACATTGTAACCTAAAATAATCATAATAATAATAATCACCACTACACTTATTCATGGGCCGGGTTGGTTCAAGCTTTAGCTACACTTTGCCTATGGTTGAGACAATATATAAGGCCCAAGCCCGGCCCCATCCTAGCCCCAACCGTCCGTATGCTTCCAAGCCCAAGCGGAGCCCTCAAAAGAATGATTTTGTTTCTATATTAAGAAAGAAAATACTTTTTGTACCACAGTGCAATCATCTACGTATCATTTATGATGATTGACTCACGTGTGGGATTAAAATGCAATGCTCGAGATTTTTTTTTTTTAATATTTCTTATTGCAGGTGGTGCGCGTGCGGTTGCACCGCCTGCGTAGAAAGAATTTTGAATCTGTGGTTATGGATGGGCATCCGCACCGCCTGCGTTATCGAGGAATCTGTGGTTATGGTTGGGCATCCTCCATTTTTCTTGCTTTAACTAAAATTGGCTAGTTCTAGAAGTTGACAATGGAAGGGACTGAACATTGAACTAAAAATGAAGCTCCTAAGATGCTTCCCTTCCGGTCGGTTTCCCATCTTTAATTAAGGTTGTGGACCCTTGAGAAGACTCTGATCACATCTTCGTTGTCCAGAAGTAACTCAAGCTAGCGTGTAGGCCATCCTCCAAATGGCTCCGTCCATGCGTTTGTCTTTGGGGCATTGATCTGTCTATTGCTGTGATCATAGTCACATGTGACATGAAGCAATGGAACAACAGATTGGAAAGGGTCTCTTTTGATTTATGGGAGATAGCGGAGACTTCAAAATGGAGGAGCTGTTACGTGATAACCAGGAAATCTAAAATTTTCACAGTATTGACCTTGTGAAGTTTGAACTTGGGAACAGAGGTCATAATTGGTTGTGCACCAAAGGCAATGTTGAAAGGACAATGCCCAGCAGTGCTGACATTGATAGGTCAAACAGTGGAGGCAAAATGGTGCAAAAAGTCAGAGAGCTAGACGATCATGCACTTTATTTCCTGATTCCATTAATAATTTTTAAATGAAACAACTTTTTAAATTTATGATAAAGAGAGGAAGCTGAGCCGAAGTTAAGGGAGACCGAGTCAATGCACCAACAATTGATGACCTTGTAATGAAACAATTTGGGCGCTAACTAATCAAATTATTGTTATTATATCGTATTTGTAAAATTTTTGTACTAATTATTTTGCTTATTTCTGAAGAATAAAAATATCATGCCTAATATTATAAGTCGAATGAAACATGATCAACGACTTGTTTTAACTCAATGAGGTCTTGCACAACCAGTGTTTAGCTCATGTTCAGTGAGGGTTTGCTCGCTTGTATCCGGTTCAATCAAATTTAGTAATATATCTTTTAAATAAAAGTTTCAATTATACAATTAAACAAGACTAATGCATGAACAACACTTACACGTGCATTTCAATGTTTATGTATTTCATATCAGCATATATTGCAAGGCAAGCATTTCAATTGTTATCGGAAACACTTCAAACATTAAACTGTGATCGTCCCCAGAATTACATGGGAGGTCAGAACAATCCTAGCAGTTGGAAAATTAAGATTTTTCTAAATAAGGAGATTTTGTATGTCATAGCCCAGCTAAGATCTTTTAGGTTTTGGACCGGCCTAAAATTGCAGGACCTATTTTCACCATGCGCCATGCACGCATGACGGAGGAGGAAGAAGACTCCGGTTATTGCAAGGCCTATTTTCACCATGCGCCATGCACGCGTGAGGGAGAAGGAACAAGACTCCTAACCTCCTTATTCCGACAAAGACCGGGTCCTAAGAATCCTATTAGGTTTAAAAGATTTTACCTATAAAAATTCCTCTCTCTCCTCCCATAGATTCTTGCTCCGAGAGACTTGAAAAAATCATCAAATTTTTGGGGATTCTTCCATAGCTGCCATTGAGTAAAGGAGTCATTGGGGGTCGCCAAAGCAGGTAATCTCCTTTCTCTTTCCTCTTCCTTTCTTCTTTTGGGTCACCGGCACTTGGGGAACGTGGGAGCCATGGGTTTTGGCTAAAAAAATAGGGCAGCCCCTATTTCATATTTTTGCCATGCACCGCCGGCCATAGCCATCCATTTGGGCTATCGTCGGAGGCCATGGATCGCCACCACCGAAGGTGGCCGTGGGTGGCCGGCCCAGTCACCTGTGGCTATATATGGGCGGGTGAACGAGGAAAAACAAGAGGGGAGCATCCCCTATTTAGAAAACGGGAGAAGAGAAAGAGAGGTTTCTCTCTCTCTCCTCTTGATTTTATTAATTAATTTAAATAAATTAGTTAGTTTAATTAATTAAGTTACGAGGAATATGATAAAAAAGAGGAGGAAAAGAAGAGTGAAAAAGATTTCTGTCTCTCTTCAAATTATTTAATTAAATCAAATAATTAAATAATTTATTATTTAATTATTTATTTTTTTTGTAAAAAGATTATAAAAAAAAGGAGAGAAGAAGAAGAAAAAGAAGAGAGAGAAAATTCTAGGGGTCGAGCGTGGACCCTAATGAACCCTAATAGAATTTTAGAAATTTAAATTAATTTAATTATTTATTTTGAGATGTTAAATTGAATATATGGAATGGCAGATTAACGAACAAAAGGATATTGAGTAAGGTTCTTAAGACCTAAATTATAAGCTTAATAAATTTCTCTCTCTACTTTATCTCTCTACTGTCTCTCTAAAACTTTTCTTTCTAGAATTTTCTCATTTTTAATGAATTTTCTCTCTTTAAAAATCTTGAAAAAAAGTATGAACCTTGGTAAATCCTGATAGAGAATTTTTAGAATTTTAAATTGATCTAATTAATTTATTTTAAAAAATTAAATTAAATTTATAGAAGAATAAATTATCAGACTAGAGGACATCGAGTAGAGTTTTGATACTAAATCATAATTTTGTGAGTTCTGTTTATCACAAATTGAGGTAAGAGTCCCCATACATGATCACCATTAAATATGCTATTTTTTTACCATTGAATTTGTATTATTGATTTTACATTGTTGGATTTGTGTTGATGATTACTATGTTGAGATACTATTATGTCTGGTATAATTTTTTTACATGAGTATTGTTGGGGATAAATCCCGCTCCTGCCGAAGCCCGGCCCGACGCTCAGCCCAATGTAACCAGTAGCCGCTGAAGAGCTTCAGCACCAGGCGCCAGGCCGAGCCCTTCCCACGGCCGAACTCCTTCGGACCGACTCCATGCGGCCGAACTCCTTCGGACTTCCCACGGCCGAACTCCTACGGACCGACTCCAAGCGACCGAGCTTCAATGAAGTCCTCTCAGCGGCCGAACTCCTTCGGACTTCCCACGGCCGAACTCCTCTGGACCGACTCCAAGCGACCGAGCTTCAATGAAGTCCTCTCAGCGGCCGAACTCCTTCGGACCGACTCCAAGCGACCGAGCTTCAATGAAGTCCTCTCAGCGGCCGAACTCCTCAGCGGACGGGCTTTAGTGGAATCCCCAAGCGGTCGTCACTCAGGAGCCCGAACTCCTCAGCAGTCGTCACTCAGGAGCCCGAACTCCTCAGCAGTCGTCACTCAGGAGCCCGAACTCCTCAGCAGTCGTCACTCAGGAGCCCGAACTCCTCAGCAGTCGTCACTGGGCCGAACTCCTCAGCGGTCGCCCTCATCAAACTTCGGCCGACCGAGCTCCTACCGAACTCTCAAGTGTCCAAGCCTCAGCCCAAGTCCAACAGCCGGCCGAACCCCAAACGGCCGAGCTTGCGGCTTCTCAGCAGTCGAACTCTTCTGCGGACGAGCCTTAGCTGCATACCTGTTGCCAGACGCCTATGGGAGCCGAACTCCCTCCTATCTTCCTCTTCAGGAGCCCGAACTCCTCCGAAATGGGCACACGACGAAGGCCTTCAACCCTTCATTCGGCAAGCTCTGCAACCATCACCATCAGTCAGTCCGCCGCACCATCAGTCAGTCCGCCGCGGGCGATAGCGACCCACTGTCAGGCGGCGATGGCTGTCACCCTCAATCCGCCGCACACGGCACCATCCCGTGAGACTGACTCCGCCGAACCTCGAGCGGCCCGCCAGCATGCGGCTGCAGTTGTCACCATCAAGCTCCACTATGTAAAGGACCCTCCCGACACGCTAAGGCTAAGCTCTCTGAACTCTCGACTCTCTAAGCTCCCCTCCTCACCTCTAAGCTCCGGAACTCATTCCGAGCACTCCATTACTGTTGGTCGGAAACTAACTTGACCGTCGGAGGGTCCTGCCGGAGCCACCACCCCACCGGTTCCGGACGGGACTTCGTTTTGCAGGTCCCCGGCGGCGCCCAGCGGCCTCGATTGCGGCGACCTCCGGCGGCGACGGATTTCTGCACCAACAGATTGGCGCCGTCTGTGGGAACCGAAGGGACTGAACCTTCGAGGTTCCCTTGTTCTTAAAGGAGTGCTCGGCGACGATTTCCCTCCCCTGCTCCGGATCTCTCTTCTCCCTCTTCAGAATTCCTTCTCTGGAAAGAGGAAATGCCCCCCAGAAGAGCTTCGACGCGGCGCTCGACGGCTTCCGCGGCTCGATCCCCTCCGAGTCCGTCCGTCCCTGCTCCGGCCCCGGTGACTCAGCCCCCGTCTATAACCGCAGTGGATACGGAGCAGTTCAACCAGCTCATCCAGCACGTTCGCGGTCTCACGGAGGCGGTGCAGGCGGTGCTGCACCGACAAGTCCCAGTGCCAGCCCGACCGGCGCGGGACTCTCCGAAGTCGGATGATCCAGTCCAAGAGCGACCGGCCTGGGCAGCCCGACCTCCGATACCCGGATTGGGGAGGCGGAGGAGGGAGAGCCCTTCGTTCGGATCATGGATCGACCAAGGGTGAAGCCTCGCGCCCATCTCACCAGAAAGCCTTGGAGATCAGAGACCGTGAGGACCTGCTGGGCCAAAGGCTCTTGGAAATGAACCGGCGAATTGAAGAACTTCGTCCCCCCTCGCGTGGTGATGACGTTTGTGCAGACCCTCCTTTCTCGCAGAAAATCATGCAAGAACCTGTTCCACCGACCTTCGAGCTCCCTCAACTGGAAAGCTACGATGGAACTTCTGATCCGGTTGATCACCTGGGGGCCTTCCGGGCCATGATGCTGCTTCACGGCGCTTCAGATGCCGTGCTGTGCCGAGCCTTCCCGTCTACCTTAAAGGGAGCAGCGAGGAACTGGTACTCGGCGTTGAAGCCCAACACGATCTTCTCTTTCGACCAGATGAGCAGTCGGTTCGCGGCCCACTTCATCAGCAGCCGACGACCGAGCCGAGGTTCAGATTCCCTGATGAGCGTCAAGCAGAAGCAAGGGGAATCCATCCGGACTTACGTCACTCGATTCAACGCCGCGGCATTGGAAGTCCGGGACCTGGACCAGTCTGTCGCGATGGCCGCACTTAAGGGCGGCCTTCAGAAAAATAGCTTGCTGTTCTCTCTGGAAAAAAGGTATCCCAGGGACTTCGCCGACCTGCTGGCTCGAGCCGAGAGATATGCCCGTGCGGAAGAAGCCTTCAAATTGAAAGATGAGGAGCTCGTCAGAAAGGACCGGCTGGCGGACGAGGAAGAGCTGGGTGAAGCTCGGCTGCACTCGCAGACCCCCTACGAAAGCAGGCGGGCCCGAACTCCTCGAACTCGCCCTGATAAGGAGGCGCGAAGGAGTCCACTTCCCGGAAGGTTCCGCCGCTATGCCCCCCTCAACGCTCCTCGAACCCAGATTCTCACCGAAGTAAAACACCAGCTGCCAAGACCGGAAGGATTACGATCTCCCCCAAACAAGCGCGATCGAAATAAGTACTGCCTCTACCATCACGACCACGGCCACGACACGGAGGGATGCATCCAGCTCCGAGACGAAATTGAGGAGCTCGTCAGAACGGGTCGGCTGGGTAAATTCCTCCGGTACCGGCCTGAAGCAGAAAAAGATCGGCTAAGGGCGCTGCCGTAGCCAGACTACAAGAAGGTCGGCCACCTTACGGCGTCATTCACATGGCCCCTGGAAAGATCTCGGTGCATCAGCGATTCGCCATCTCCCAGCAACAAGAGCTTGCACCAAATTGAGGAGTTCAGCATGAGGAGGTCGTCCACCCCGGAACTTATTGCCGAAGAAATGCGGAGGAATCAGCCTTAGGGAGGAGCCCAATCGCCCCTAAGAGAGAAACGGAGAGCAGAAGTTCCCCCGCTGAAGCGGAATGAAGTTCGGCGCGAGGAAGGCCGAACCCACCTATGAGCCCGTCAGCGAGGAAGCTCCGACAAAGAAGTATGAAGTCCTCCCGCGGAAGCTTCCGCGGGAAAGTGGAACGAAGTTCGGCGCAAGTAAGGCCGAACTCACGCTCCAGAATGTCCCCCAAAGGAACCGCCTACAAAGTGTTCACTGGAGGCGGAATGAAGTTCGGGCGAGAAAAGCCGGGCTCACCCCAAAGCTCGGCATCAAGGTAAAATGAAGCTCGGTGGAAAGCCGAACTCCTCAACTCAACCTCCAAAATAAAGTTCGGCGCTGGCAAGGACGGAACGAAGCCCCCCTCCCGGAAGGTTCCGCAACTACGACCCGCTCCTCTAACTCGAATTCTCGGCAAAGTTAAGAGCCAACCGCCAAGACCTGAAGGACTACGGCCTCTCCAAACATGTGCGATCAAGGAGAAGATCGGCTATAGGCACTGCCGTAACTGGAAAAGACAAGAAGGTTGGCCGTCCCGCGGCGTCATCAACGCCACCCCGGGGAGGAGCTAGGAGCTAGCTACATCGGTGATTGTCATCCCCAGCGACAAAGTCAAGAGAAGCATGGTCCAAATTATGAAGGCCGGCAGGAGATAGAGGAGGTCGTCTGGACGGGACTTGCTGCTCGAGGGAGCTTCGAGGAACAACTCCCCGTCGACCCCTCAAACGAGAGCGCGCTGTCCACGATTTCCCTTCGGTAAAATTCTCCCCTCTGCAAACATTATTTCTGGATGCGAAAACTATGCGATGACAGGAGAGCAGCAGTCAATAATCGCCGCGTTAGGAACAGGAGGAGAACCTCGTCCTAACGCGAGCGACAAGCTCGGCCGCAGGAGATAAGTGTTAGATATATGTGCCCTAGAAGCCAGAATTGGCTGACACTTGTAATACACTTCTAGGGGCAAAATTGTAATTTTGACTATAATTAATGAAATGGGTTATTTTCTATCACACATGTGTATTTAGTGTCTGTGATACATCCTTTTGAGTTAATGGTAATGATAATTCATATTTTCAAGAGTTGAAAATTTAAGACATGAATAATCATTATTAACTCATAAACAGCTCCCGACCATAGGATCATCATGAGGATGGTGATTGATCCGGAAGGTTGGTGTACGATCACTTCTCTTTAGTAGATGAGTCTTGAGTCTACGGTGTGGAGACACCGAAGCGAGAGTACAGGTACTCGTTAGAGAACGAGGGCACTGAGCGTGACCACCTCGAGTAGTCATTAGGGAGTCTACCTTCTCGTCAATGACTGACTCGATGCTGCAGTAGTGTGTCTGGTTCTTTGACCTGAGATGCATCGGCAGTTCACCTTGAGGGTGTTATAGTTTGACTACACCATTACTCGGTCTCCTAGCCATATGGAACCCTGAGGTGTATGTTGGCTATAGCATGTTCATTGTAGGAACTGGATTGCATCAAGATGGAATCTATCTACCTCGGTGGTAGAGGAGCAGCCCTATGATGATCATGAGAATCAAGTCCAGAAGCCCATGGCCATGGTAGAGTGAAATAATAGAAAGAGTTTCTATTTAGATTTTCACATTGGACTCGAATCGAATGATTACATCATATGACAGAGACTAGGGTTTGACGAGTTCACCTTAACCCTAATCTGATCGGGGCTCAAGATAGAAGAACTTAATCACACAGGTAGCTGCACCAAGAGGTTCGCATTCAGCTCTGATGGGTTGCCACCATATACTGCTAGGTGTCACTGGTGGATTTTGGGAGCAATTAGAATGATTTAGATGATCGATCATTCTAGCTGTTCGAATCAGAAGAGTTCTGATCCATCGAAAGGAAGTTTCGATGATGTCGATGATAGAGATCATGACATATCCCATTACCATACAGAACTGAACCTAACTGGGTCACACAAACAAGGGTTTGAATCTGGTGATCATCAATTGAACTGATCTAGTTCAATTGATCTGAATGAGATTCAATTAGGTTCAAGGAAATCGTGCTAGCACTCGATTGAACCTAACGTTCTTCTTTTACTATCATAAATAAGTTGTCCTGTCTGAGCCAAAGGAGTTTGTGCTCAATCAGAGGCCTTCTTATGGTCTGACTGGAGGTTGTCCAAGTCAGAAAAGGTTGTCTTATTTGTAAGACATTACCTGCCATTTTTGGTCACCTGCCATTTCTTGTTCTTTGACTTTGGTCAAAAGTCTACCTTTGACTGGTCAAACGTTGACCATTGACCCTTTGACTTTTGACCACATGTCATGCACCTATTGGAGAGCTGGTGGGGGCTTGTCCCCCTGCCAGAACCTGGCAAGGAGAAGGGCGCACGCCAAGGGTGGCGTGAGCCCAAGTAGGAGGCGCCTAGGAGTCCTTGTTGGACAAGGACTCCATCTCCCTTTTGGATTCCAATTAGAGTTCTTCTAAGAATCCAAGTTTGACTGGTCTTAGGCACTCTCTAAGGAGGAATCCAGGGGACTCTATTCCCACCAATCAGATTTAGATCTGATTTCACAAAGGGTTGTGATTGGTTGGGAAGGAAGAGGAGTTGGATCACGCTTAGTCTATATAAGAGACCCTGCGCCCAAGTGAAAAAAATAATCAAGAAGCAATCTTCCCACGCCCCAAGGCTGCCTCTCTCCCCTTTCTCCATGCCATACTCTCTTCTCCCCTTGCTCTCCACATCCAAAAGTGTTTGGA